>JAWRVZ010000059.1:2370000-2970000 GCA_037043235.1 Rhodeus uyekii
ATTTCATTTCATGACAGTTGAGCTACTTTGTGTGTAAAAAAAGTTTTGAGCATTTTTTTTCCATTTTTGATGCCATTTCTAGCTAGAAATTAGTATTATAGTAATTAAATATTCGCTTAGTTATCAAAGCTTTCTCTGTTTTGATGATTAAAGCATTACGCTGCCTCAGAAGCTTGTCTGAAATCAGTTTTGTGAGGTACCTTTGTGCGCAAACACTGTCTGCAAACCTATTTCCTGATAGCTGCCTAAGCTTTCGGACTCAGCCACTATCTCATCCCCATCTTATGGTGCAAATACGCTCAGCTTTGGTCAGGGACATCAGGAAAGCCTTTTACATTTTTATCGTGTTCTAAACTGACTTTTTATATGTTGTAAAGGATATTCTGAGATTTTCTTCGGCTGAAATATGGCAGTAGTTTCTCTCCATTATGGCAACTGGCTCAGGTCCTCCCACTTTATTCCAACAGATTTATTTACCTCACAAGCCTGCAAGCACGCAGTAATTCAACACAGGTATTGTGTGTGCACACATTGTTTTTAAGTGTTAAAAATAGCGAATGAGAAAGAACAGAAGAGACAGAGAGAGAAAGCGAGAATGAGAAGGAGTGACAGATCAACAAGTCAGCATTTGTAGAGACCCTGTTAATTGGCATTTGTGACGATAGAACACTGGCAGTTATTGATTCCAGATCGGCCAGGGATCGAATATGCAGAGTATTACTTCCCATCATGGCTGAACACAGTGTGAGCGCACGTGTGTGTGTGTGTGTGTGTGTGTGTGTGTGTGTGTGTGTGTGGCCTGCGAAAGTACTTTATTGGTTTTAATCAATGAAAACAGTTTTGGCTAATGTATTTTCTCAGAGTTTTTTGTTGTTGTTTAAACTATAAACAAATTAAGCATAACATAAAAAGTTTGCAAGTTTAATGTATTAATATTAAAATAAAATAAACTGACATTTATCGAAGACTATATGAAATACGTTTTACAATATAGCTAATAAATAATAAATCTTATTGTTGTAAATATTTTTTAACTTAAATGGAGGACAAGACTGATTTAAAAAACACGGGATTTTTCCGTGTTTATATCAGTTTTTATTTTCTCTGGGACTGGGATGAGATTAAATGGAGAGCAAACTTTTGCTTTTCCCATTTTATCCTGAGAAAATGACCAAAGTAATTTCACATTTGTCTACTGTCACACACACACATTTTAGACTATTAGGAGGAACACGAGAAGGAGTTGAAACTTAAAGGGAAAGTCTGTTCAAAGATGAAAATTCTGTCATCAATTATTATCCCACATGTTGTTCCAAACGGGTATAATTTTCTTTCTTCTATAGAATTAAAAAAAGCTGATATTTTTGAAGAACGTTGGTTTTGTTTCCCATTGACTTCCATCTTCCATTGGACCAAAAATACAACTACACAACATTCAATGGAAACTGAAGCCGTTTGGTTACCAACATGTTTCTTTTGTGTTCCGCAAAAGAAAGAAATGCATACAGATTTGGAATGACTTGACAGTGAGTAAATGATGACAGAATTTTAGTTTCTGGGTGAACTATCCATGTAAATATAAGCTGAGAGCTCTATTATGTCTCCAGCCGTGCTATGAGAGAGTAAACTCTGAGATGTGCAGGTATTGGCTGACGTCTCTCTGGGGTCAAATGACGCCTCTCTCTGTGCATGCTCCCCTGTGAAGATGACCTTTGCTGTGAGTGTACAGATTGCAGGAAGTGCTCCCTAATTTTACTCCCCAGCTGGGAAGGCTTGCTGCTTTATTTCACCAGATGTCCAGCAGACATCTGAACGCCACGGATGAATGCGGCTGTGTGATGGAAGGCGTAATTCAACTTTAGTGCAAGTCAGATTCAGATGTGTCTCTGGTAATGCTTTACCCACCTCCGACTCTCCTTTTTGTCCCTGACTGGTGGAGTCCAGAGGCTGGAAAAACATGAAAGAGGCCCCCGGGCAGGTTCACTGTAAGGAATAAGGGGGTAATCTTTAAGCCTCAGTAGAGAAATGATGAGAAGAGGAAGATAAGACGATTGTCTGATCTCTGTATATGAACCTTTTCATCTGCATGTGTTTAACCTATGTGGTTTTCAAGTTCTTGCATGCAAACACAAGAAGAGGAAATTACTGCTCAGAGGTTGCTCTTTCATAGCTCAACTGGTGCTCAGTTGTATCTAAAGGGATAGTCCACCTAAAAATGCAAATTCTGTCATCATTTACTCCTCTTTACTTATGCTGTGTTGGAATATATAGCAGGTACTGTGTTTGGTTTTAAACTTTATTTCTTGAAAAGTGTCCATCGAAAGCACACTTCAGAGTCATCTGGGTACTTTTCCCCTACTGTTTAAGAATACTATGATTTCAGCTCACATACTGTTTTTTGACTAGTATATAGTATGGAAGTAGGCATATGCAGCGTTAGAATTTATGAGATTTCTCTCTGAGGTTTTCACTAATGAGACAGTAGCTGTCATACATTAAGAGTATGCAACATTGAGAGCTTCTGATTACTTGGGTCTTTTACCAAATAAAAAAATTAAACAAATAAATCAGAGAAGCTTGAACATTAAGCGTATGTCTTTTTTTCCATTTAAATTGTTTTTTTGCCTGAAATATGTCGTGATAACTAACAGTAAGTAATGTTTTGTGTAGGTTTTAATGTTTTCCAGCAAAACTGAGTATGTATAAATTTATGGAGTGACATAGCTGTATTATTTCCAGCTTGTGTTATGTTTCCAGCAGTTATGTATATGCATATATACACACACACACACACACACACACATACAATTGTGAAGAAACAATATAGAAGAGGTAAAACATATGACAGTTGTGAAGAATAAAACATTTAATGAAAAAATAAATAATGTAATGAGAAATATAAATATGACTGGATATTTGGCAGGCAGAGAAACATAATTTCAGAATTTTTTATTTAAAATGTAATAATTTTCTCCAATTTAAATGTGTTGTAAACTCTTGCAAATCCCTCTGAGAGCATTCATGCAAATGCATATTTAAGTACAGAAACCAGTGGTCACTCCTGCACCTGATCATTTTTACCTCTTCCTCCTGCATGTAGACCACCTTTACTCCCTTCTTCTTGCTTTTTAACCTCCCTGACTCGCTCTTCCTTTTCTGCTCTTCCTGTCTTTCTTTTTCCAACCCCAAAAGAATCTTCCCTCACCTCCCCCAGAGTACACACAAGCACCAGACCTTCACCAGAGAGTCCTTGGACGGTGCAGCCGGCAGTCTTATCTTTTCAGCTCTGCTTTCAATCTGGGCGCTCTCTCACCCCGGGGGAGATTCCACCCAGGGCTGGGCTTTGAGCAGATGCAGGCGGGTGTCGAGTCATGGTCAGCTCTGTCTTGCGTCTGCTAGCCTGCTCTGGATCTTCTCACTCACAAGAGTGGGAGTGCGGCCCTGAGAAAGCTCAGGTCTTGATACCAGCGCGGGGCATATGAATGTTTGCTGTCGGTCCAAAAACTGATTTGGCCCATGCTTCAAAGTTGTGTAAATGTTAGGACTGTGTTGGGGGGAATGGGGGGTTATTGTGGCAAGACTCTCTCAATAAGTGAACTTGTCTCATGTCCTGTTTATTTCTTGATACAATGGCGGCAGAGTTTTCATGAACTTTCTTCGCTTAGCTTTTTAGAAGTGAGTGTGCAATTTTGCATCTGCCTGAAATCTATGACATGCATTTTGAGTTGCTTGTGTAAATACTGACCGTTGATGATTTGTCAAGAGTTGAACCTTGGGCGTACCGACTCCCTTTAGATTCCTTTTGACCTGGTTTACTCTTTACAGCTTTCTGGAAAGTTTTGGAAGGTCTTGTGATTCAAGGGTAGGAATGACTTCTCAGTGAGCTGTCAGTGCTGTGTGGGATCTCTGGTTCCTCTGTGAGGCTGCAGTCTTGCAAAAAGGCCTCTGGAGTGATGACGTGGCCTAGGGTCAGAGAAAAGAAGCCTGGGAAACTGGAAAAGTATAGAATATGCCTCATAGTCTCTTGCTTTGATTTAAAATGATTTGTTTTACAAATAATTTCTTGTCTGCACATTGGCATATCTGAAATAGTGATATTGTATCTGTACAATCATATCAGTTTTTTCATTTATTCATCAGCAGTTTATTAAATTAATGCTGGATATTTAATTGTTCATGCTAATTTCCCCCCTTTTTTACCCCTTTTTTAATTACTTTTGCTGTCATCTAACACTCACTCAGTCACTCAATTTCTAAATTAATATTAATTTTTTATTTTCATACTGTACTCATAATGGTGCTGTGATGCCTAAATTCACTTAAATGGTTTAAAAGGAGAATATCTGAAATTTACCAGTTATAAGCCATAACATTAAAATAAGAGAATAAAAATTAAGGTATATAAGGAAAAAATTAAAATAAGGTATAAAATATTTATTATTTCTGTTCATAATGCATTCATGTTCATTTATAAAATCTAAACATCTAAAAAAAATTATTTCATTGAAAGAAAAAAAATCATTGAAAAAAATAAGTAAACATTTCTGCACATATTTTTATATTAATATTATGGTTAATTTAATAATACTTTTGGCTAAACGATAAGACTCCATTTGAACACATTCATGCCACATTTAAATGCATCCCACAGAATTCTACAGTGCAAAAAATGCTACAGAATATCTGGAGAATGCATGTGGGCTTTGCAGATCCAAATGCTCTTGGTAGAACTGGTGAAGACATTGAAAATAATCAAGATGGACATTGATTAAAAACAATGATGATGTGCTGTGTGCGTAAGAATCAGCCTGATGGGAAGGGCAAGTGCTTCTGGGAAAGAAGGGATGAAATGAAAGATTGAAATGATAATGAAAAAGACAGGATCTGGGAATTAGGAAGAAAAGGAGTGAAAGAGATGGATAAGTAGCATACTCCAACTGTAACCTACCAACACCAAAACACTTTTACTTTGCATAATTTGCTCCAGCTCTCCTCTCTGTTCTTCCTTCCCCATCACACTTGTTTTCATCCTCTCCCTTGCTGTTCAGACAGTGTGTGTCCTTGCATTTGAAATGTGTTCCTTGGGGAAAATGAAGTCCTGCGTACCGGATATACTGTATGTGTGTGCGTGTGTGTTTGTGTGTGTGTACTGGCTGAGTGGTCCCTGAGGCTCCATGCTGGGAGCCCACCCAGCTGACAGTCTAGCTCATCCCAAAGTCCCATCCTCCCCAGCCAGACCACCCAACCACCTGATCCCAGGACTCTTCAGATACATCAGTGGGCTCATGTGTCATATGTATTTTATTTTTTGTTTTGCATATTTTTATATATATATATAAAGATTGTACAAAATTTTGAATAAAAAAGTTGTCCTTCTTTCAATTCATGAGTTGAAATCAAAACCGTTTATCCGTTTAATAGGCCACGACTCACTGGAAGCTACATTGGAATTAGAATTTGACAGGAGTGGAATTTACTAAATTCAAATTCAAATAAATTCAACACGGATGGAATTTTGGTTCCATCCCAGTTCATAAAGCCATCTGACTGTATGAATTCTTCAAGCTTTATGACTTTAAAAAACATTTTACATTTTCAATCAAGGCTTTCAAGCTATGTTTAAAATTTAACTCAAAATCACACTTGTTTTTTCTTAATTTTGCTATACTTCCTTAAATTGAAATTTGAGCTGCAATTCTATTTTTCATTTAATTTCAAATTCTGAATGTAGCACAACCCTAGTATTGAAATGTTTTTAGTGGTTTACAGGTTGCTCTTTAAAAGCTCGGGAGACTTCATTAAGTTCTCATTTATGCCAAATTTAATATCAACTTGTCAAATATTTCTCCTAAACCAGTGCTTCTCAAACCTATCCCCCACCACCGAAATTTTTTTTGTATGTCTCACTCAATGAACACACCCAATTCAAGTATTGAAATCTCTACAAAGTCTCTGTAAAGAATAAGACTTTCTCAACAGAAACAAATCAGAAACAAAATAATAATAATAATAACGTTAATAAATAAAATCCGTTCTGAGCGGAATTCAAAATAGTGTCTCCGGCACACTAACAAGGACTACAGTCTCTTGCATGACACTTGAGGCCAGGGGAGTAAAGTTTACTCACACAGCTTTTACTAGCTGGCCTCCATTGCATTAACATTGATAGCTCAGAAGACATGGTCTCGAAAACTTATAATAATACTAATATTTGAGTTCAGTTTTTTTGTGTGAGGAAAACCTGAGAAGCAGGAGTCATTGCAGTTTTACATTTGCACATTTAAGATCTCATTTGTGATTTTTCTTCCCCATGACACGTGGCATCTTGTTGTCAGGAGCATGCCGGAGAAAGCGGAATGGTAAGATGCTCAGAAAACCAGTGGGAAGACTGCAATGCATGCACATGCAAGCTAAAACCAAAGAGACACCGCCAACATGCACAAACACACAGTGGCGTGAGGATAAGCAATGTATTAGTCATCTATTACAGGAATGAGTCTCACACTGGGCCTGTTTTCCAGTCTTGCTGGATGCCTTGTGAATTTCCACCCATGAAATAGAGCGGCTTTCTTCCCCCAGACTCAGCTCACAGAAACTCGCTGCCCACGGGAGACGGCTCTGACCTGGCAAATCTCTGCTTACAGTGGGTCAAATTCTCCACCAGCAGTGTGGATGATACAAAACATAATCCAGAAAAGAGAGGCGCAGCGAGTCTGACTTCACCCCGTGAATGGACTGAATGGAGGAGTGTTAGCCGAGCCGGTCGATTTGAAAGCATGCACCTGGTGTGATTCAGGTGTGTGTGAAGGGTATTGTACATGCTAAATGGATTTCTCACCTCTCGCTCTTTGTGGAATGGACAGACCAGCCAAATCGCCCTCACTGAGTGTGCTCTCAAGGCCTTTGAATATATCCTCCCTACCAAGAATGAAAGAAACAGAGAAAGAGTTTGGGAAAAAATGAGGCTTGAGAGAGAAAGAGAGAGAGAAGCAGAGAAAAAAAGAAAACAAAGTAGCGTTTACAGTTCAGGCTGCCCCTGAAATAATTTTCCATATCAGTGCAACTGCATGAGCCCAGTGGGAAAGGGAATATGACTTTCTCCATACAGTGCCAGTGGAAAAAAAGAACTAAAAATCAAAACAAGAAGAGAACGAGAGAGGCACTTGCTGGTCTTTACAATCAGGAATCCTGTACTGGAAGCGCTGTAGGACTGTTGTTAGCAGGTCTTTTCTGGTTAGAAAACACACAGATCGTCATTCAGTCATCTGTCCAGAACCCGTTTGGCCCGTCCAGCAGCCCACCGAGATCTATTAAGCTTCGGCCTCTGCCTCCAGCTCAGCATGCCGGGTCGATCCAGTGAGCAGAAGGCTTAACTCCATGTTACGTCCGCCCACTCTCTTGGTTGCTCTGCTCTCGCCCCTCTGGTTGGGAAGCAGCTCTTGCTGAGCCCCAGGTTTTGGACTGCATCCTGTCATTAGTTAATACTGAGAGCTCCATCTGATATTCCCTGGATAAGTCCTTGCCTCTCTTCCCATGCCGACACTCAGGATAGAACAGAGGGTGGATCGGGGGGATGTGGAATGATATTCGGCCCCTGAGCCAAAGTGCTCTTGTGACAACAGGCCGATTAGCATGAAAACAAATGCTCGTAGCAGACAATTGAATCGTTCCCTGTTTGGAACAAATGGTGGCTTTGCTTGTTGCATGTAATTAGCCTAGCCAAGGCGGGCTGACAGCATCCATATGTCTGAGAGGGTGCGGGAGCGTGTGTGAGTTTACCGTAAGCGCTGGAGCGTAGAGCACTAGCCACTAGCGCAGCATTTTTAGCAGGAGATGAGCCGCAGGAAGCGGTAAAGGGAGGAAGAGAGATTTAATGAGGTAGAGAGCTCGAAAAATGACAATTTAACATAGCTGCTGTTTGCTAAGATAACAACGAAGTGATGGCGACAGCAAGTTGCCGATTCTGGGGGAATGAGGGCAGGTTCTCCTCATTAAAGGCCAGGGTGACGGGCGAGTGGATCTCTGATCTGGCCAGGTGGAAATCCATGTAGATAACACTGCTACTGGGGATGAGACTGATGTATCAAGAAAAAGAGCAGCAAAATAGTAGAAGAGAAAGTAGTAAAAGGTAAAGAAGCAGAAAACGTCACTGGCGTGAATTTTCTGATTTATGCTAGTAATCAAAGATTTCACTTTTGTGACTTTTACGTCCTAAGCCTGTAAATGTACAGTGACTCTATGACTCTATATCGTATAATTGCAACTTAGTTGTTCATATTTGCGACTTTATGTCCCATATAAAGTCCCAATAAAGTCCCAATGTGACTTTATATTGCATAATTGCAGTTTTATATCTCTTTATGTGACCTTATACCTCACATTTGCAGCATTATTTTTTGCAATTGTGACTTTATATCTCCTGATTTTTACCTAATGCGTCTTCATATTGCCTCAGCTTGTCTCACAAAGTGAATTTCTTTCATATTTAAACTCTATTTCAAAAATACCTTTTTATTTATTTCTCTGAGGTAGAAACACGCTTCCATAGATGGGACAGGGAAGGTGCAATAGAGAGAAGCAGGGAAGTAGCTCAAGTCAGATTCGAACCAGACTATTTCTCCGATGGCTGAGGAACCTCACTCATCATACTTGTTTAGAAGCCTGGTATAGATATCAACAGGGTAGGATCCAAAACGCCACATATGCTGGTCTTTTAAACAGGGGTAGATTAGCATGAATAGCATGAGAAAAGAAAAGATGACTTTGCCCCTCCTGACCCAGTGTTCCTGCCATGAAGGAGTTTATTGCTGTCTGTGCAAACTCATTTTTGGACAACACTCCGTCTGTGTGTGTGAAGCTGGTGTTCAATCTGCGAACCTTGAGTTGACCCAGACTGCCGTGTTTGCGTTGTAAAGCACTGTTTGTATGTGTGTGATTTTCATTTGTGTGTATGGCTTTAATGTTTGACCTTGTACTGCTGTGTTTATCCCCTCTCGCTCTCTCTCTGTTTTGTTCTGAAGGTAGAGTGATTTTAGAGACCTGCTGATCATAGAGGGGTGTTTTCGCACCCAGGGGGGTTGATTCAAACATTCATACATGGAAATGGAAGGGCGGCAGTGCCAGCAGGGAGCTGTGTGTGTGTTGTATCCTGGAGTGTGTGCACGTCTGCTCATCACTGCTATTGTTTCGTCTGCTCTGTTTGACTCTCATCTCAGAATCTCACATGTACACTTACACACACACACACACACACACACACACACACACACACGCACGCACATACGCACCGTCTGAGAATGTGTACTTTCAATAGTCTGGGTGTGATTCTTGATTGACAGCTAATGTTTGAATTAACTGGGTACTTAATAAGGGGGCTGAAAACCTGTTGCTGATTTAAAGTGATACCCGTGTGAGTGCTGGCTTGTGGGAATGCTTTTAATTGATCTGCAATTGTTCGTAACAGCTATTTGTCATATTTGAAAATGTGGCTGGACACGTCCTCTCGGTTTTCCAAACCCAAATTATATGTAGTCCGAATCCAACATCTGGAGCTGATGAACAGCACCTACTAATTTAAAAAAAAAAACAGATAGACTGCCATTCAATTTCACCAGTGTTTTGTGGCCATGCCGGCTTATTAATGTTTTGCCCTTGTGGTTTTCAACAGAAAATAAGATCATGAGTTTCTTGACAGAATTGAACTGTTCTTGCCAAACACTGTAACCATCTCTCTGAAAATAATCTTAGTCAAGTACTCAAGGCCGATAGAGTTACCTTCAAATGTCTGTGCTGTAAAACTGGCATGCTATAAACATGTTTACAGTTGAAGTAACTTTAAGTAACTTGCTTAGCACGATTGTCCTCAAACTGTTGCCGCCATGCTAGTAGTTGACCTCAAAGCACACTTGTCATAGAAAATAATTATCGTTTAGAATAATTCTATAGTTCCTCTTGTGGTAACTCTGAGAATGCATTGCATTTAGAGACATTAGAATGGCATTTGCGTTCACATAGTCACAAATATGTTTCAGGCCTTAACTGGGTTTATTTTGCACTACAGGGACAAACGTCAGTACTAAATATGGTGATTAATGGAGACTAATTGTGGTTAAATTCAATTGTGGTTATTCAGAAAGCTAAATATAAACATGCTGCTATTTTAACTTCCTTTTAAATAAGTTTCTTAGCAAGATTCTCTGCCTGACAGAAAACTGCTCATAGAAGAAGAAGGTTTACACTAATGCTTGCTAACTTGCCCTTTTGAGGTAACAAGTAATTGTATTATGTTATGAATTGCATTTTGACACATTTTTTGACCTTTAGATACATTTACATTCACATAGCATGAATATGTTATTATTGAAGAGGTTAGATAAAAGCTTGTCAAAATAATGTCTTCACATAACAGTGATGCAGCGAAAAAATTTTTTTTTTTGTAATTTAAGTTTTAATTTGGCCAAAAAACAAAACCTAAATTAAAGTAATAAAATTTGGGAATTGATCTCTTTATGCTATTTAGGGTGTTGTGTTCTCAGGTATATCAATTTCATAAATAAATGTATATTTATTTCACATTTAAATAAATACAATTCTTGGGTGCAAGCCACCTCTCAATATTTCAGCCAAAACAAATTTTACATATTGCTACTACTCTATCATCATTTTTGGTCACAGTAAAGTTTACCTTATGTTGTTATCCATGTTGTGTGCACAAACCATACGCTATTTGAAACAGTCAAAACATGGAGAAGTGCTAATTAAGCGTCACTATTTCAGTCAATGATTTCCGAAACATGCTGTCATGTTTTTTGCTGTTGAATATTCTTGGTTGTTGATATTTTGCCGCATGACTATTACCAGTGGTGGCTGGTGGGTTTTAAAATAGAGGAGGCACACAACATTTTTGTGGTCGGATCCACTCCCAAGGATTTTTAAAACTGCTTTAAATTGGCTTTTTTTTAACACACATACAGCAAGAAAATATAAATATAATTTTCACTCACCTAACCTATCACTTGAATAAAAAATCCACTGTTCTGTCCATGCTAAAAGAGCACATTCAGCCGTTTAGTTAAACCGATTGCTGTAGCCTGTATCTTAGCTTAGCCTATAGGCGTGGGGTCTTCCTTCATTTTTAATTTGTTGCTGCTGTTCAAATGGTAGTTTGATCAATTTGTATATGATCAAATATTCAATATCTCCACTCTCCATACATAGTTGCAGTACCATTTCAAACTAATATCACGTAATTTACGTTTCCTCGATGAGACTGGCCTCCTCTACCATGTTTCTTGCTGAAAGTGAAATACCCAATGGTGATTGGGAATATTTTTCTACCAATAGAGGAACAAGTATCTGGCTATGGTTTTGCCTCCCCCTCCCTTCTCTATACCCCAATTCTCCCGTTTCACAGATTGGGCACATTCAGGGAAACAAACAATACATACATATTTCAAGACATGACTTGAATTACTGGAAATTTTATTAATATTACATCATTCTTCTCCCGTTTTCACCTCAAAATTTAGTTTATGCTGTGTCTCCTTTGCCTCCCATTACATTACACAACATAACAATTCTTTTTAAACTATAGTTGACTTGAGAGAAAACTAACAGAAACAGTTTACACTCATGTCTGCTATAGTGCCCCTTGTGGCAACACTGAGAATGTAGGCCTAACATTATGAATTGCAGTTGTGGCAGCTCTCCTACATGTAACATGATTGCACTTTGGGCAACCTAGGCGACTTTTCCCGGTCCCGTTCCACTCTCTCTCCCACTTTGCTTTCTATCTACTCTATACTATTGTAATAAAGGCAAAAACACTAAAGAATAAAAAAATTGTGAAATGTATTTTGACACATTTGTTTAAGGTCTAAACCTTTATCTTACAAAAAAACTAATATTTTTTGCATTACTCATTCACTTCATGGTGTTGCTTCTAGACTATCCGTCATTGTTTTCTTTTTCTCTTTGGGTGGTGTGCAGTTCTCCGTTTCTTTACATGCACGATGCACTTTTACTGTCCAGCAAACGATGCTCAGTTGTTCCCGCCAGCTGTGCTGTCTGTGCCTACACAAACACCCCGACCCACAGACCTGGCTGTCGGACTTCGGCAATAGATCTTTGAGCCTTTGGTTTTCTGCCGTGTGCTTTCTGTCTACTCTTTTCTTTCATTGTTGCTGGTTTAAAATTCCCCCTTCTCCTATTTTTCTTTTTCTCAAATCGCCTTTCCTCCTCTGCGACATATTATTTCATGCCTCTGTGTGAGTTATTTAGTGTGGTTTGACGTATCTCATCCTGAGAAGCTGCATAGCTGTGTTTAATGATCCTGCTATAGGACGACCCACATGTGACACACAGACACACACACCATTGTGATTTCTGCAACTGCTCTCTGCCAAAAGTTTGTGGCAGTTCTGGGGTGTGGCATGTCCCAATCCTTTGGGAATTAACTCACTTCCAGTCTGACCTCCTGTTTTAAAATACACAGATGCAGAGTTACACACTCACAAGACCACACACCCACTCTTACAGCCTCTTCCTGATTCCCAGGGGAAGACGCTTCCTCTGAATGATCATTTAATTCATGACCAGGGAATACCCCGGACGCATATCCCCACACAAAACAGTGCAAGGTAAGAAACTTTGGCAGATGACATTAAAACTTTAAACCTAAAATGCAAATCTGCCTTTTTTGGCACAGCATTCACAAATGACATCACCAGGGAGGAAATTCCACAACAGCAGCCCATCAAGTTGTTCATCTTTCCACTTTTTTATTTCCTGCCTGTTTTGGTGTTCACTCCAAGATTTGAAGAAAAAATTAAAGTAGAAATGCGCAGCAACCATTGCAGGCGTAAGCTGACCTTTATTCTTGCTTCCTGTCGCAGAGTACAATATGGAGTTGTGATATGATTAAAGGGATCTCTCTAAATCCCTGTTTGGATCAAACTAGTTATCCCTGAGGAGATTAAGTAAATGTTTGTATTTTATTCTACCCCACAACCCTTTTCTTGACCAAAGTTATAGAATCTACTACATTCAGAGTACAGTAATCCCTCGGTGCATCGCGGATTTTTCTAAATTATTCATCGAAAAATACAAATGAAAAAATACCGCCATATCGGCAGCCTTATCGCGAAAAGCAGCGTTGCTTCATCATGATGCGAGAGAAATTGTTTCCCAGGATGCCAGACAAAGAGAGAAACTTTCTCAGAGGCTTTGTACACGCCCACAGGCTCTCAGACAAGACACGTGATTGGCTCCCGGCGCGAGATCGACCAATGAGAGCACGAGTGGAGTGGGAGCCTCTTCGCCTCTCTCAGAAGCAAATGTTGATGATCCAGCTCCGATATCTGATGATGAGACGCTTCCCGAACTGATTTAACTGGCCTCATTATACCAGTGCCGTAACACCATCATCATCACACACATATATACGGAAATTCCTAGGGGGGGCAATCCTATTTTGAGGATTTTCACCTATCGCGGGGAGTTCCGGTCCCCATTATCTGCGATAAACGAAGGATTACTGTAACATAATTAGTTTTAGTGTCAACAAAATTCACGTGTGAGAAACTGACTGAAATGTAAGTTTTTAATCACTGAACCCTTGACATATCTCTCAGCTTTGAGAAGTTTATGAGAGAAGTACTAGTGTTTCGAATGAATCATTCTATCCAGTTGGATTGATCTGGATCTTGAGTTAAACTTACTGTTATGACCTTTCTGTGTTGGTTCTGGTTGGTTTGGTAGGTTTGATTGGTGACTGGGGTGTGACTTGAGTACATCTGAATCTCTTCATGGCTCCTTATTTAAACAACGTGCAGTTGTTAGTCGCAAAGCTCCTAACCCGCTGCTAAGGCAGTTTGCCAGACTCACGCTCCAGTTTTGAGAATGTTTTGTTTCACATCCATGCATTTGTACTATTATGAGAGTTATATTGTTTATTTTTGATGTAATAATTTCGTTTTTGAGTTCATTTCACTGTGTCATCTCCCCTTCATGTTGCGTCTTTGAACCAGGTGTGACATATGGGGGCTCATCCGGGATTCAGTGACTCAGTGATCCGGTTGCAGCTGTTAACAACTCACTGGATGGGAAGATAATCAGTGCCTTAAATTTCAGTCTGTTCAAAACACAAAACTATCATGTCACTGTTTCTTCTAGCATACATACAAATGTAATTTTAAAGTGCAACCTGGGAATAGGCCTCCAGCGGGAGCGGGGTTACAAATTCAGTGGCATGTTCATTTAAATCTTTCCTGTCTCTGCCATTTCTGTGTTTAGGAACAGAAATGATTAATGACTAACGCTAATTTTACATGTGGATTACCCTAAATACTCCCATGTCAGTTTAGACTCATTCACACAAGCGATCGAGCCAAAACCAAATGACTTCAAAAATATCCTCTTGTACGGCACAATCCCAAACTGACTGAGTCATGGCTTAGAGACGCAAAACAAACAGGCAATGAGAGAAGTGTGCTGTTCCCGCTGGCCTGCCCTTCCTCCCTCCCAAAGGCTATTTATTATGACTCTGAAGAGAGAAAATATTGGGTTTTTTCTAGAGTGGCACATGTTTTGGGGGACAGTGAGATGTGGGGTCGTGTGAGAGCGTGGAACCCAGCTGTGTAAACACTCCCTCACTTCACACACATATATGCGGTAACCACTCCCCTGACAAAACCCTTAATATGAAGTCTCTCGTGCCCCTCCTCCACTAACACTGCTCTACCTCTCAGACTAATGGAGCTACAACGTGTGTGTGTGTGTATGTATTTACAGTTGGACTCCACATTCATGTTTACACGTTTACCTAGTTATCTCTGCAGGGATATCAGTTCTTAAATTTAGTATATAGATTCATGTATGCTAACATATGCGCCAGGGTCCTGTTCACCATGTAAGGGTTTATATTGCAATATTGACTGTCTGACCATACATTATCTCTTTTATTGCACAACCACTTACCAAGTAAATTATGGACATACAATACTGATGAGAACGAGCAAAATTGTTTTATGACGAGAGGAGAAAAGGGACACAGAATGATACGAGAGACTTAAACTGTCACAGTTATATTGGAAATTGACAGCTGTCAATATTTGTAGCAGGCTTTTAATAAAATATCAGATCGCAGATTGAACAATCAGAATCAGGCATTCCACATTTTTTTCTTTTTAGAGGAAATAATATAGTCGAAATCTATTGGCAATACCTAAAATAAATTCATACATACTTTATTTTGCCTAACTACCTAAAACTTTATTAAATTTCAGATTGTCTTGTATGCGTGTGTGTGTGTGTGTGTGTGTGTGTGTGTGTGTGTGTGTGTGTGTGTGTGTATGTATGTATGAATGTATGAATTTCATTAATGAATTAATTAATTTATTTATAATAGCAAAATAATACTTTTTTATACTTTTCCTAAACTATAGTATTTATTTATTTCAGGAAAATATAAACATTTCCATTAAAAAAATTACTAAACTAAATAAAATATATTTTATTTTATGTATACTTTAATGTTTTAAATGAAACTACATTGTCTTTTTATTTAATTTGGGAAATGTATATGGTTTAGGTACATCTAGCATAAAGAATCGTATAAACTCCCCCCCATTGAATTTGTTCCTGTTACACTTCTCTATTCTCTTCTCCACCTTAGTTGGAGCAGCACTTGTGTTATCTCTGCCTGTTGAACTGAGTACTCAGCACCAGTAGACATAAACATCCTCCTGTGAAGAGAGACATAGGGAGAGAAAGAGACAGCTGTTGTAATGTACACACATAGACCCATTAGAACCTAGAGCTATTGTGTGTGCTGATAGATTACACTTCATTTGAATCTCTGACTTAAACAAGTAACACATAATCTAAACCTCTGACATTACTTTTTTCCCCCACATCATGCTCTCTCTCTCTCTCTCTCTCTCTCTCTCTCTCTCTCTCTCTCTCACTCGCTCTCTCTGTCTGTCTGTCTCACACACACGTCTTGTTCTACTAAAGGGCAGCGCTGGGGGACTCTCATTTGATGACAAGGCTGAACATGCACTTGTGCAATTGGCAGTTACGTGAGTGTGTATTTGTGTGTGGCAGACACACTCGGGACTCCCACTCTTCAGGATTCTTCCTTTTAATTCCTTAATTGGATTAATGTTGCTGTGAGCCTGGAATCAGGCGATTAGTATGCACATGACCCGATTTCCTTAAGCGCTCGCACAAGAGTCACTCTCTCTCGTTCAGCCGCGTTTCGTGCCACGGACATAAATAAACACACATTCCCTTTGGGGATCCGCCTGACAAGACAGCATCATCCTTTATAGCTCACTGTATTCTGCCGTAATGACTCTGTCGCTGTTGTTTTTTCACAGTGACTGGGCTTCCCCAGGTTCAGCGCGCCGCCCCACACACGCTGTTTGAGCCTTTTTTTTTGGCAGCTACATTTCTTTTTAGACCATCTTCTTTTTAGACCAAATTCTTTTTATTTCCCAACATCCTTTCCTGTCCTCCGATCCCTCTGTTCATGTATCAACAGCATTTCATTTCTGCAGTTTGGTTTATTAGAAGTGGTGATAGGAGGGGGGGGAAGTTAGTAGGATGGGCACAAGCAATAATTTCAGCCTTTGCAGCTGACGCTAGGCCCACGGCGTGCTGGAGACGGAGGAAAAAAGAGAGAAAAAAGTCAATAAAGCAAAGCAAACAAGAGGAAACATTTTATTAAAGGGAAGTTGGCGGAGGGTGTAGAGGAGAGGAGGAGCGCTGGCTTTTTCAGATGGTTGGGTACGGGGTGTAGCGCAAATCAGATGAAATTCTAGTTAACTTTACTGCATATTTTGGTTCTTCCTCCCATAATATTAATCCGGTGCTTGGTGAACACTGTTTTGTTACCCTCCAGGCTGAACCTGTGAATTTCAGATGTGCTTTCCAGTTTTGTGTTCAGTAGACTATCCATCAGACAGTCAATGTCGTCAGTCTGAGGCTGAGGCAAGCAAGCTACCAAGAGTTGAATCATGCAGAAGTATTTAGGTTCACATAAGGGTGGATCAGGTTTCCCTTTCTCCCTGCTTTCACTCGTTCAGTTTGAATTTACCAGATTGAATATAGATTGAATATTTAGCTTCTCCAAATCTCTAGGATATTTAACTTCTCTTCTACTTCTCTTTAAAGTCTCTGTGTTTTTCCTATAAATTCAGTGTTAATCTCGCCCACAATCCCATGAACAAAATGAATGTCGAAAATGTGTATTGAACGTTTTTTTTTATTTCATCAAGATGAAAAATGCAGCAATTTTCATTACAATACACAGTGCATCAAAATAAAAGGTGAAAATGCAAGATATTGGTAACACTTTACAATAAGACTTCATTAATAAGCTATCAGTTAACATGAACAAGATTTTTACAGCATTTATTAATTCCAGCATTTACCTCTAGTTCATATATATACTATATATATAGTGATCCCTCGTTTATTGCGGTTAATGGGATATATATAACATATATAATATATACTCTACTGTGTCCTAACTAACCTGGAAAAACCCTGTGCATTTGAAAGGGGTGGATTTTACCACAGTTGTGGAGACCATACCCATAGGCCTTTAGTGGAAGCCGTGGGATCTGTGGGAAGGTAGCAGGGACATTTGGGAGGAGAAAAGAAGGAGTAATGTAATGAAGGAGACGGCTATAATGTGTGCTGGAAATTCTGCAGCCTCGATTATACCATTTCATGTAGAGGGAAACTGTTACTAGACCAGCGCAAAAAGGCTACTTTCATCCTGAGGCAAGTGAGTGGGTGAGCGGAGACAAAGTGTCTTGACGGCAGTGATCCCAGCATTCACCCCGGCTCCAGCGGCCTAACGTCTTTCCAGACCTGTAATTCCGCTGGTCTTTTCCTGCTTGCTGTCATTTTTTTTTTTTGCCTAGGGCTTGAGCTGTGGCCTGGTGCTTTGTTTATCTTGTGAGAGCACTCATTTACTAATTTCACACCCATAAACGTCTTCCTTAACCTCATCCCTCTCACCCACGTTAATTAACTTTTATCAGTTTAGGAAATGAAACCGCACTCGCCTTCACCTCGCTGTTTAATTGGTGGTGTTGGTTGTTTTAGAGGACACAAGGGCAGGGTCTTTGTCAGGGGGAAGACGCACAGGAAACCACAGCGGTATGCGCTGAAAGTAACAACAGTGTGTTCATGCTTGATGTTTTTTCATCTTCACAGAATTCACTTTTGTTAATGTTGTGCAGAAATTGTCTTAAGCGTGAATTGTTCTATTAAGTTCCATGTTTAATAAGCTCGTTTGATGATTCTATATGCTGTATCGCACCACGAGCGAATCGTCTCCGGTGAGCTGCCTTATCTTTAAATTATATTATGTCTGAAGTTTATTAAAGCCATGCCTCTGTTGCATATAGGTTAATCAAACTCATTGGAGTGTTGCAAATTCGCTTTGTTTCTTTCTGTGTTGAAAAAACAAAACAAAAGATGATGATGTGTTGGAAATGTAATGACTTTTCCATGTGGTTTGTATGTACTGTGCATGTGTAATGGATTTGATTTAACCCTTGTTGGCTTGCATGTATTAATCTTGCGCATTTTCCTTCAGGGATGAATAAAGTTGTATCTCTTTGATGCTCTTCGATCCAGGGTTTCCTTATTATCATTCCATCACTGTTCTTTTCACTCTCTGTGTTTTGGGTGATTTAGGTCAGGCGTTCTCAACATGGTTTTGCTTCAGGTCCCAGTTTTATGTTTGGACATAAAGTCCATTTTAAAAGTCTGTTGTTTTCTGTGCTAACTGTGGTTTATTATAGGCGTTTAACATGATCTGTTCCCTGCTGACTGGACAGACAGACACCCACCTTTGGGTTAATGATTATTTGGATGGGGGTGTATTGCGGCCTGTTTCTCATTCTACTTTGTAGGTCTAGTCGCAAAGTGTGTGTGTGTGTGTGTGTGTGAGAGAGAGAAAGAAGCTACAGCAGAGTGATCACAGGGACTTCATCATGGGTGCAGTGCCGTAGAACAGCTTATCTTCCAAAACTCTATCTCTCTCGCTTTCTTTTTAATGTCTCACACCTCACTTTCTGTTTTTTTCTCTCTCTCTCCCTCTCATTAACTTTTTTGGTTATAGCACTTTAGCACTGTAATTCTGTCTGATTTGGTTAGAATGATTATTTTAGGCAGAAAATAATCTTCATGTATTTATCTTTGCAACAGCTGCACTGTAATTGTGGATGCCCAATTTCTTCACTAATTTGGTCATTTTGATGATTTGTCTGATTTTTAAACACGTTTTCATTTTGTCCTGCAGGCAGTGGACTGATAGGGAGCTCCTCTGCCTCCTTCATGGGAACTTTTCTGGCCAGCAGTCTGGGATCTCCTCCCTCCCATCCTGCCGGACCCCCATCATCCCCCTCTTCTCCGCCCTATCGCTCTGGACCTCACTCCACGGCCCCATCACAGATCTGGTTCCCCCACTCACATGAAGGTCTATCTATCTATCTATCTATCTATCTATCTATCTATCTATCTATCTATCTATCTATCTATCTATCTATCTATCTATCTATCTATCTATCTATCTATCTATCTATCTATCTATCTATCTATCTATCTATTGTTATTAGACCATATATCTATCTATGCTGTTCTGTTCATCTATACTTCATCTAGCCTTATATAAATACCCAGCATGCCTTTGAGAGCAGTCATAACCTAACACAGATAAACACACACTTTAGATTATGTGCTTTATTAGTGTACCTTTTTTCTTAATTTCAGATTTTTATATGTAAGCGTAATTGATTTCCTTTTATGTGCACTTCACATACTTATGCTTTAATTTAGACTGTCCTTAATGCACAATATGTTCTTTTAAACATTTATAGATCTTCAAGTGTGTATCTGAGTATAGTGTTGTATTTGTGTGAACATGCGAACACGTCTTTCTCTTTTTAAATAGTACGCACAGCTGAGCACTTGCTGTTGGTATTTTTGCAGATTCGCGTACAACCGCTTACAAGAGTATGTGTGTGTGTATCAGTGCGGGTTAACTGCTCCGTATCTGCGGAGCTCTTGGCAGCTGGCAGAATGGAACAGTAATTGTGGTTGGCAGCGAACACAGTGGTGTTACTGCTGGCACCCAGCGCTACTGTAACTGAATGACTGAACAAATCTGCGCGTGCGAGAGAGAATGAGAAAGTTAGAGGGAGAGGAAAAAAACGTGGTGCAATAGCTGACCTAGTGCATATTCTGCAGCACAAAGAGCTTTATATAAACCTTCAATAACCCTACAATAATCATAAATATAATGATGAGGCTTCTGATTATCATCACAAAAATAATAATACTAATAAAACTAATAGCAATAACATTAATAACAGAATGTGTCTATAATGATGCAAATGGCCCCATCTTGATGATAAGAGCTCATTATCTGAATCAGTCTTTAATTGTGCTTAGCCCCTCGAAGCAACTGATTGGATGGTTCCGTTTCCCCCCCAGCCGTGTCCCTGCACTCCCTACTTCATTTGCATAAAAAGCATGTCATCAAAACGAGCCATGCAATTACCCCAGCCCCGTTCCCCTGGAGACGGTCCAGCTACCGATGATGTGACGCCCCACCTGACCCATTAGGCCAGGGGGGTGAAAGGGGGAGGGCAGGAGAGAAAAGTGTTAGTTGATTGGATGCAGCGGGATCTCCTGTGCGGCCCGGGAAATTGTTAATTAATATTCATTAACTTTATGAGGATGGTGCTGTAATGTCTGTCGGCAATTTAGTAAATTACCTTAAAAGCAAAAAAAAAAAAAAAAAAGGCGAGGAAATGCATTTTGAGCATCATTGTAATGGGGAGGTTGAGCTGGTCACAATGGTTGTGTGGACACCTGACTGCCAAGAGACCTTGCAACGTGAGGCTCAACATTAGAGGCTCGTGTTTTGGGGGGTTGATGTGGGGTTTCCTCATCCAGGCCCAGGGGGTCTTGTGACCCTTACGGTTAAACCCAACTGCAACGGTCTACTTCCTGCTCAGACAACTGACACTCACACACGGGGTGTGCATCTGTGTGTGGATTTGTGTGGGTACGTGAATGCGGTTTTAACTGAGAGATGCCGATGGTTAGAAGCATCACCACAGGGAGGTGCTGGCTTCCGGACCCTGGTGAGCGTGTGTGTGTGTGTGTGTGTGTGTCCTCTCTGCCTCTTGGCCCCTCGCCTCCTCTTTTGGCTATGAACAGTTTGTGGTCAGGCAACACTTTTCAGTGCCTCCTTTATCTCTCCCGGTCAGGTGTGTGACAGTGCGTTTGTGTAAATGAGTGTCTGAGAGAATGTGTGTTTGTAGTCATATCATAGAAATAAGCCAACGATGAGACCTGCTGGCTCAACCTAACTGATAACCAGATATTTAAACGCCCAACTGCCCCATGGCAGACATATCAGCCAGAGGTGTGTGTGTTTTCTAAATAGAAAACAAGATATGGAGTGGACTCAAAAAGTTACACTCCAAATATTCGAAACATGTTGTTTTTTTACCCATAGAATCCAAAGAGAGTTTTTTTGCCAATACAAGTTTCATCTCTTTCAAAGAGTAATTTGATGGCGAAGTGGATTTACCTAATGTAGGGTTAACAAAAGTTATCATGAGCATTGTAATGTTTGAAGCAAATGTCATAAAGTCAATCGACCGGGAAGAATTTAAAACGAGTGATTAATTCATAAATCCGGAAGATCAAACCGGAAAACAGAACAACGCAGACAAAGAACACAGGGCAGAGCTTCGTAAGGTCTATACACTGATAATCTTCCTCTTTGGTGAGCTGTTAAAGTTATGATGTAATGAAATAGTGATTAGAAAATAGGGTGAATTTTCATTGTATGCCATTTTGAATTTGTTCTGTTGGGTTGAGTTGAGTTGAGTGAATCTTTTCATTGAATTGTTTTATCTAGTTTCTCAAAACCACCATGAATATGTTCACGAAGCAGTATTTTTTTAATGTGAAACTAGATAAATGAATAATAAGATCTGACTTCTGTCAAGCCGGGATTTTCATTTAGGTTTTATTTACACACACATCTATCATATGATTTCAAAAGATATGGAATATAGCGCATGGGTTGAATCAGGTTTGTGATCATTTTGTGGTGTTTCTTTTTTGGATATCCTATTTTGGAGCTTTACTGCCATAATCCAAAAAAAATAAAATGTTTTTTTGTTCTATGGAAAAAAGAAAACCATACAGTTTAAAATTACATGGTCCCTTTAATTTTAAGTATGTTTGTCAGAGTGAATAAAATTTTTTAATAGTGCTATTTTTATCCATTTATTCATAAATGTTTTGCCGTTAAAAAAAGTGACTTTCTGTGTGTACCTTTGCTATCAAGTTAAAAGCAACCTGGACACCTGTTTTCCCATCTGTGTGATCCCTCAGAGGAACATCAGGTGATTACCAGGTGATTGCATTGTGATTGTACCTGACCAGAGGATGCTTGCGATAATTCTGTCCCTCTTTCTTTTCATGCACACACTCTCACGCACATTTGTGCCCTCTAAATCCTCTAAACAAGTGTTGTGCAAAGCATTAACCGCACAGATGAGTGCTTTGCTGGGTGTTAATGTAAAACGCCTGGAGCAGGTAGAAGTGAAGTCGGAACAGCAAAAGATTCTAAGAGTTGAGTGTGCGTGAGGGTGTTAGGTAGGTGTGCGTGCTACTTTTGTGTGAGAGAGAGAGAGAAAGAGAAAAGGAGCGCAAGGGAGTTGGCTCAAAGCAACAGAGAGGGGATCACCTTTGAAGTCTCAGCTGGTGGAGGAAGCCAGGCTTGGCTTGGCACGTTGCATGCACTGACTGTGAATGTGTGTGTGTGTGTGTCTGTGGAGTGTGTTTAGCCTGGGAAAAGACATGGAGACAGTTTGTATATTTCATAATAAATGAGAGAGTAAGAGGAAAATAATTGGTTACAGTAGCTCATGTACGCCCACTCAAATATATGTTCTCCCCCCCACACACACTCACACACACACTCTGTCCAAATGATTGTTTTTAAGGACTGAATCCAGGAAGCCCCAATCGGCTTGTTGCCAGCTGGCAAAACTCCAGTGTCTGGCTCCCAGCCAACACACAGATCTGCCACCCGAGACTCTCTTTTTCTTTTTCATACGCGTATTCTCTTTCTCAACGTCTTATTGTCCATCTTTCTTTTATCTCTCACTCATTCAGTACCTGTGTTCTTTCTCCTTGATGTACTGAACCACTTTACATTAATGTTTTTTTTGTTCGTTCCTCTCTATTTTCTCCTTCATCCATCCCTCTTCTCTTTTAAAACTTTCTCTTTCCCCATCATTTGTAGCTTTGGTGTTCTAACGCCTTCTCTTACTATTTATTATCGATAGACCATCATCTGCTTTTTTCATCTGCTTCTCTTTTTTATTATTCATTTATTTTCTTTTTATATAAAACCTTCACGCACTAGTCTGAAAAAGTACCACAGCTTCCACTAAAATATCTTGAGCAGCAAATCAGCATATTACATAAAGATTAATGTTAATAGCTGCTGAAAATCCAGCTTTGCCATTACAGGAATACATTTAAATATAATAAAATAGAAAAGATGTTGGCATTAATATTTTGAAAGACAAAACAATGGTCACTACATCAGAATAGCCACATGTTACCCATTCTAGATTTTTTACTTTGTGATCCCTTAAGGCTAATGAACTATATAACTTGATGGAAGGAATTGTTAATTTTGATTGCTATCATATAAAATGTATTTAACTATTTATTAAACATCATCATCTTTCATTGTAGTGCTGCTTTGCCGTTTCATTAACGCAATAAGCCACCTGAGGATATTCGTTACAATGGTTTTACCAGAGATTTTGAAGTGAATCGGTCTTATGGCATCTTTTTTCTTGCAGCCAGTCACAGTGGCCACATTCAGCAACCATTGATTCAGCACATCACGCAATTAACAGAGCTGACAAGATCCTCTCCTCCTCCTCCTCCTCCTCTTCCCCTCTCTGTTCTGCTCTCTCCTCCCTTCGTCTGCCTGCTTCATTCTGCTGCTTCTCTTCAATTAGTGCAATAGATGTGCATGTTTGCATCAGCCTTGTTTATTTTTCATATTGCACTGCCTTCTCTCTATATCAGTTTAAACAACTTTTAATGGCATAATAAAAATATGGCAAAACTAAAATATAGCAAGATTTATTTGTTTTGTACTGTTCAAAAAAACTAAAGGTAAATACATTTTAGGGAAAAATGTACAAATATTCACGTAATACATAATGATGGGATTCATAATGTGCGTTATAATGCATTATATCCTTCATAAATAATTGTAACCAAATGCATTATAATATTCACATGATTCCTTGTTAAATCTGAAATTGGTTGTTTTTTGTGTTTTAATGCATTATATTTTCTAAAGGTGCATTGTGATTTTTTTTTATAACTGTGGTTAAAATTAATCATGAGACCATACAAGGCATGATTAATGCATTAAAATAATGCATTATGCATAAATTGTTACTCAGTTTACTTTTAATGAACAATTAAGTAATGTAATTTTAAAGAACAGATTATTTAAACAACAAATATTAAATATCTAGTTAAGAAAATGTTTGATTGTATTATTTAATTGCAATAATGAACAGTAACAGAAGCACACATCTCTCTCTCTCACAGGCTCTTACTCAGGAATCTTTGTTCACACACCGGTAGATATGATTAGAGAGCTGTGCTTGTGTCTCAATGTGACTCTATTGTTCTGTACATGTTGAGTTTGCACATGACAGGCTATAATCTGATGCACTTTATTGTGCCCTGCATGTAAAGGTATATGATCGTGTCACGGGCGCTCGGTGAAGCTGGTGTTGAGTTACACTTGCAGTGCTTCTTAAGGATTGGAACAGATTGACTAGTTTGTTTTATTTAATTTAATTATTTTGGTTTATTACTGGTACTTTTTCTGTCACTAATTTAGTTATTTATATTAAACAGTCCCAGCAATAAAATATTTTGAAATTGAAATGAATACATTTGAAGTATTCTAGAAAGAAAGAGGGAGTTATGGAGTGGCAACGAATAATTTGTTTATAATTTCTCCTAGACTAAAGAGAAAATTACCTCCATAAAAGAAACATTGGCGCTCAGCTCACCAGGGTTAATGTCTTTGTGTGTATGATTGAATAGGTAGTTCTGTGTTACTCCATTCCTTCTCTATTGCTCACACACACACACACACACACACACACACACACACACACACACACACACACACACACACACACACACACACACACACACACACACACACACACACACACACACACACACACACACACACACACACACACACACACACACACACACACACACACACACAGACACACAGACACAGACACACACTTACTCTGTTTTGCTATCTTTGTGGGGACGGTATGCAAAATGGTTTTTATATTGCACAAACTGCATATTTGTATGTTCTGCATTTTCAAAAAACTCGTGTGTCTATTAATAATTAACACATTTTTGCTGTCCTTATGCGGACATTTGGTCCCCACTATGTAATATAAACCTGTACACACGCACACACACACCAAGCACAGATCCTCTATGACTTTGTTTGGGATACTGTCCAACACTCCCCACCTGTACTTTTCACTGCTTCTCAGTCTTACAGAACAAAAACAGTGTCTTGGCTCCTGAGCCCAATCTCAGTTTGATCTGGCACACTGAGCTCCTGTGGCTCCATCATTCTTCATTTAGATGAATGCAGTTTTCATTCAGACTGGGGAGCTGAAGTCTACAATAAGTGTGTTTGATTAGTTATGTATGTGTGTGTGTCTCGTCACTCTAGCCTGTAATGGTCTTTGCTGGACTGCATTTATTGCTCATCATTAGAGTGTGATTGCTTTCAGACTGCCGTGCTTCTCTGCTCTAATTGTTGGCATTAAATTAATTGTGGAACGGAGGGATTGGAGTGATTGTTGCCTCCTTTTCTCTTCACTCCTCTGGTCTGGCATCAACTGTGGTGGTCTGGTCTATTCAGGTCCTTTTTCCCCTCATTTTATTAAAGCAATTAATACTTTTATTCAGCAAACGTACACTAAATTTATCAAAAGTGACATTAAACACTTCTTCGTGGTTACACAAAAATCTATTTCAAATAGATGCTGTTCTTTTGAACTTACTATTCATCAAAGAATCCTGAGGGAAAAAAACTATCATGGATTCCACAACAATTATTTTCTACATTGATAGGAATAAAATATGTTTCATGAGCAGCAATGATTTCTAAAAGAGCATGAGGCACTGAAGTCTGGAGTAAATTCAGCTTTGCCATCACAAGAATAAAATACATTTTAAAATATATTAAAATGTAAACATAAAATAAAATTTCACAATATCAGTTTTTACTACATTTTTTGTTCAATTAAATGCAACCTTGGTTATAACAAACTTTCAATAACATTTCTCTTTTTCTCATCTTAGTGCCTGTTCATGATAATGTGTGCATCTCTCTGTATCTGCGCATGCTGCAGGAGTGTGTGTGTGCGCTCCGCGTAAGTGTGTGACGATAAAATTAAAATTCTGTGGCTGTAGGAAACAGGTGCAGCCAGAAGGCCTGATATTACACATCTGGACTCCCCTGTGATGTCACTGTCAGCAGGACGCTCCACTGGTGTCAATTAGTAGGAGAGGCAGGAGAGGGGGAGATTCTCCTTCCCTGCTCCTTTGTCTCTCAATCGCTCTTTCTCCCTTCCAGACACACTCGCACATGTACCTACACAGACACTTACGGTCTGCCTCTCTCATAATCTGCCTCTTGAAATGATATGCTCTGTCTCAATCACACTTTCACCCTCTTGCTTGTTATTGATAAATTACACAAAGGTTTAATTCATGCCCCAAATGTCTGTTACTATATTGAAATTCTTAACAAAGGCTCAGGAGGTGTGCCTTCATCAGCTCCACCAATCACAAAACAGTCAGTCAAGGCTGGTTTGCGCTGGTTAAAGGGTTAATTCTCCCAAAAATGAAAATTCTGTCATCATTTACTTGCCATCATGCACGCCAAACTCATAAGGCTTTTCTTCGATGCACAGATGAAGATCTTTTTGAAGGAATCTGAGAGATTTCTATTTATGTGCGCTAAACAATGTTTATAATGTGAATAAAAGACTAAATTCTGTTCATCATATAAAGCGATTAGTCTCTTCAGAAATTGACTAAGCCATTCAATTAATATGGATTATGATCTTATGATCAAACTTTATGAACCGTCAAAGTGCCTATGGAAAGTACAGAAAGCTCTCATATTTCGTCAAACAGATCTTCATATGTGTTTTTATGGGGTTGGAACAACATGAGGTTGAGTAATTAATGACAAAATTCAAGTTTTTGGGTGAACTAACCCTTTAATATTATTGCAACATAGCCAAGCTGGTTGTCATACCCATTGCCCCGAAATTAAAATTATGATCCATACTGACAATTATTTTTCACGTTATGGTTGATACCCCATAAATAGGTACTTAAATATTGCATAAATAATAAAAAAATTTTTTTTTAAATTAATCATTTAAAATGATGCAATAAAAATGTATAATAATTTTGAGATTTTCTAAATCTTACATTTAATAGTTTTATTAAATTATTTCTGTTTGGAAATATTAATTTTAAATGAGCATTAGATGATGGCAAATGTAATCTAATGCATTCACAGCAGCTAAAAAAACACAGCATGCAAAACTAAATATCTAGTATGGACTTTTACTGATAAAAAGATGATTGATATGGTTCCAATAAATAGTGCACATCCATCTGTCTTTTTCCAGAGTTCCCTATTGTGTCAGGACTGACAGGTCACGACAGTGAGTGTGTTTTGTAGGCTATGGGACAATGGCTCTGTGGAATGCTGAGGATGAGCATTATGGACTGCTGTTTGCTTTGGCCCAGGACCATTAAAATTTTTAACTGCATCCAATTAAACAGTGTGCAAGGACAGAGTGTCTTGCAAATACATGCACAGAGGAACACAAACTTAAGAAGACACTGGGATACTCTCCCTTCGTATGGAGCACCATTTCACTGACAGACAGAAACGCACTCACACACACCACAGATGGCTATAATAGCTCTGTGTTGTGGGCAGCTTAAGCATGTGACCCTTGTGTGCCTGGCCATTGACCTTTGCTGGTCTGTGGTTGGGTTTCAGCCATGTGCTTAGTTTACACATAAATACACCCCACTGTAGCCTTCACTATCTCAGGACACAGTTCAGTGTCCTTGAAGATTGGAGTCAGAGACAGAGTCAAGCTGAGCGGCCATTTACCTCTCTCTGAACCAGTATGTGTGTACATAGCTGTTTAAAGACGTCTTATATTTTTGTGTCTGTGAACATGTGTCTCATTTATATATATAGTTTTAGGCACTAAAGTCAAAAGCAAAGCTTTCTGTTTATATTATTTGTTATCGAGTCAATAATATAATGCTATTTTTTGTATTGTCTATTAATAAATAAAATGCAATTCATACATTCTGCTTGAATATATCTCTTCTATGATGCATGTAGTTTTTTTTTCATGTTTCATAGTTCAGACTATAAAATGTAATTTGGTGTGACTCCCCAAAAACTTGACATTTATTTATTAATAATTCATGGTATTTGTAAAAAGTACTTTTTAGCTAATAAATGTTGACCTCATAAATGTTGAGTAAAGAACTGAACTTGTTTGTGCAGGGGTTTCTGGGAAAGGTTGTATGATGCTGTAGGGCTTCATGAACCTGTGTCCAACCACAGCAAAAGGCCAAAACTGTCACTCTCTTTTGTTACATTTGTTTATCCTGACAATGTTCTCTCCCCTCTCTCCTTTCTTTCTCAGCCCCAGGGTATCCCCGCTTTTCAGGGAGTCTAGCCCCCACCTTCCTGTCCATGAGCCCCCTCGATCACCATGGCAACAGCAGCGTACTCTATGGACAGCACCGTTTCTATGACACTCAGAAAGGTGAGTGAGGTTCAATTTCTCCTGTCAAGGAACTGTAAACAGTTTATATAAAAGTACATCTACATCTCTTTCTTTCCTAAGATTTCTATCTACAAAGCCTCCCTTCGCAGCCCCATCTTCTCTCCACAAATCACAGCCTCCCACCATTATCTAGGACCGCTCCCGCCCACCCATTAGATTCCTGCAGTCGTGATCGGGAACCTGGGAGCACAGCTTCCCAGAAGAGCTCAAAAGAGACGGGTGTAGCGGAGCGAAGAGTAGCACCCGGAGGAAAAGAGAAAGAAAAGAGTAAACAAGAGTCCAAGCTGGACCGTCATCATCATGGTCCTCCCACCCTTCACCACCATCACCATCACCACCACCATACACAACACCACCCCCAAGGCCTAGAAGAGGACTTCCGGCACAAAGATGACCCCAAGTACCTTAATTCCTGCCTGCTTAGCACCAAGACCCAGAATGGCTCTGATCCAGTGGCCACAACCAGGGGTTCCCTGCCTAGTTGTGTAGGGCCGGGTGCCTCAGGTCTGGGGACTGGCCGGCAGACCAGCGGAGATGGCCATTGTTGCAAGGATGGGGTCAGTGGAGAGATGCGAATTAGTGAGCCACCCTCAGATTGTCTTCGCCACAGTGCCATGCTGGGCCATGCCCACCCAGTGCCCTATTCTATGCCCCCTCCCCTGGGCCTAGGGTCTGCCGTGGGAGCATCCTGGCTGCACCCAAGTCATCCTCACCATCATCATCCTCATCATCCCCATCCAGATCTCTTCTGCCCACCAGCCCCTGCTCCACTAACCATGCCCTCTGCTCAGGAAAAGAGCCTTGGCAGGGACTCTGAGGTCACAGGGCCTACATTTGTGCCCTCTGTTGGGCCACTGGGAGATAAAACCAGTGGACCATTCCAGCTAGGAAACCCTCACTGTCGTGGTGTGGGAGGTGGGATGGTCGGGGGTGGTGCCGTGAAAGAAATGAAAACTCCTGAGAGGAGTAGCAGTGGAAGTCGAGCAGCTACCCTACTGCCTCCCCCGAGTAGCTGCCAAAGAAAATCTTCTCAGCAGCAACACACATATGGCAAAGCTGACAAGAGCCCAGATTGGCCCCCCAGCCACCATTCACGCACAAATGAGGTTCAGCACAGTCAGAATCAGCATCCCCACTCTACTCGTTCATGTAGTTTGGACAGCACAGAGGAATCTGATGCCTTCCGTCCTTCTCTGCCACAGGGGACGAAGGGTGGCCACCAAGCTAAAAGTAGCATTTATGCCAGCACTCCACCTTTCCGGGACTGTTCCCACTCAGGTCCGTCTAACAGGGTGTCGTCCGATGGTAAAGGTTCAACAGAGATTGAGTGTACTCTTCAGAGGAACAGTCAGAGAGTTGCACGGATACGTCATCAGCAGCACAGTAACAGGGCTAGCACTGGTGGGCAGGGTCCAGAGTTGGAACCTAGTAACAGCACACAAGGCAAGAGAAAGATGGACTTGGAGTTGGCATCACAGGGATACAGTGGGCATCAGACTGGCACTCATCCCTCATGGGAGGTGCGAGGACACCCGGCTCGGCTGGATGAAGAACCACACAAGGCTTACAACTCCCTGGGTACTTCTTCCCAGACTTCACGTGGGGACCAAGGGCCACTTCCCCCTCTAACCACCCCCCAGGGACCTGAAAGCAATGCCATGAGTAGTCTGATGAAGTACAGCAGCCAGCAACCTCTGCTGTTCTCTCAGAAGAGCCCGTTTGGTGGCCTGGGCTGCATCAAGCAGGGGGCAGTAGCTGGGGAGAGGAGCGAGAGGAATGAGAGAAGTGATAAAAGTGGAAGCAGCTCGAGCTGTGCTCTACAGGAGGTGAAGCAGACCCTGCCGCCCAGAAGAGCCTCATCATCTGGGGAGAATGAGCGCTCGGAGCGGGTGGGCAAGGACTCAGGGGAAGCTCAGGGGGAGGGAGAGGTGCGACAGCCCCCTGTAGGGATAGCGGTGGCCGTTGCCAGGCAGAGAGAGCCCCCGTGCCGCCTGCCAGACGGGCATCCCACCCACAGCCACCATAGCAGAGTGATGCCCAGCATGAAGGGTAAGCGACTCTCAACAGGAGGTCTAGTGTGTGTGTACAAGTGTGTGTTCTAACAAGTTATATATAATTTTTCAGTTTACTGGATGCACTTGATGAACTTTTGTAAACTTCACATGTAAGATCTTTCTAAAAAAATTCAAACAACATTTTTTTTGGGTTGTTAATGCAAACTACTTGATCATCCCTTGATGTTTTGTAGACGTAACCTTCCCAGATTGTTTTTTTAAGGTGACTCCCAAATTGCTCTTAAATCTTCACACAGTGTGAAATATCTTCTCTAATAAACATATGCAAAGATCGTACAAATGTAGGTTGACAATTAGCAGCCACCTGTTTAAAATGTTAATAGTTATCAGCTCTCACTAAGGTTCAACACCTTGGTTGTGTATGATTCCTGAAAATGCTGCAGTATAAAGAGATTTTAAAAAAACATAAATGCAAAAAAATGTATTTTTCAGTGCCTGGGATATACCACTATCCTGTACCTCTGATTTAGCATTTGATTGAAAGAATATAAATGTTCTGAACAAGTAAAATTACTAAAATTACCAAAGGCAAATTCGATTAAAAATGTACATTATGTATAAATTACATTATGGTGCTTCAGAACGGGATCTTAGAACACTTTAAAAGATTTCTTTGAGTCAATGACTAACTGGGCAGCAAAGTAGGTAGTTGCCTTTGGTTTCAGACACAGCCACTGAGACTTTTCCCACAGGATGATCTTAGGTTTTTGATCAGTGGCGGGTGTTCAGATTGTGGTGCTGAACTGTTCTGTATTAGGTGTTGGACGCCCAATGTACTCGTTAGAGCGGGATATGGATGAAGACAGGAAAAGAGTCTGTGAGGAACATCTTGGACTGCCTCCATTTGACAGAGAGAGAGAACTCCTCCTCAGGTATGGCATGTAGTCATTTGATTTCCAAATATCAACCTGCAGAGTTAGCATGCTACAGTGTAGTTTTACTCCCTAAAAGAGTAACATTGTGCCATTTTGTTGGCCTCCCCTCAGGGAAAACAAAGACAGAGTTGAGTTTGCCAGGATCCACCCCTCCAGTAGTTGCCATGGAGATTTGACCTCACACCTTATTGTGCCAGGCGGTAGCCAATTAGGCACTGAGCCATCTGCTCACGCCCACCCCGCCCATCATCACTGGATGCCTCGGACAGGAAGTTCCTCCCTCTGGATGGGTCACTCTTATGGTGAGCAAACGCCGTCTGTTTTTACTGTTTTGATGATGTTAATTACAATATACTTCATGGTCTTGTTGAAGTTCTGTATGTGTTGCTTAATTAGTTTTCCCCTAATAAATAATCAATGAATTGCCCATTAGTATTGAAACATTAGCCAAAATCTTTCATCATTAAGCTGTTTTCCATGTCTCTTTTCAGGTCTCAGTCATGCAGCATTGCACCAGAACTTGACCCCAGGCTTCTCTGCAACCATGCCCAGCCCCTTGCAGCCAGTCTTACCCCTTCCTCAGGACCCCTCCGCCGCCCTAGTGGTATTGCCTACCGAGCCAGCGGCCCACCCTGCCTCTCATCACCTTGGTACTTTTCCCAAAATTACCAATATTTAAATTATCCCAGAAACTGCACTATTGTCAGTAGGTTAATATATGAAGTGTATGGAGGTTAATCAGCTCCATATATACTCAAAGCTCAAATATTTTTTTATTGTTTGTGCAATGTTTTTTATGTATAAACTTCTTGTGAATAGTCTTTAAATGTATAAATGACCCTCACCTTGTTCCAAGCCTGTATGACTGACTTTTTTCATGGAATACAAAAGCTGATTTTTGAAGAGTCATCACACAGCTTTTATCCTTCATGCAATGATCAAATAATAACTAGACATAAATGGAAATTTCATGTTTGGCGTAACTTTTCCTTTAACAGCAATTTAATCCATGATCAGGCTGTCCACTTGTTTTGTTCCAGAATTCTACACTGAATTCCTTCCCCTTGGGCCTAATGTCCCTTCCCCCTCTGCACAGTTCCATCTCATCCCCTTCTGCCCCTGTATCATTCTGTAATCATTATTGTGAAACGCTTCACTAAGCCAAGCAGGCATTTACAGCACATTGTAGTATGGACTTAATGGGAGCAGTTTCACAAGCGGCCCTAATGCACACTCTGAATGCGCAAAGTGGAATTATTCAAACTGTTTAAACAAATTATCATTTCAAGTAGATAGCTTGCGTATTTGACTTTGAGTGTGTGTGTGTGTGTGTGTTGGGGGGGTATGCATAGATAAGCGTGTGCGACTGAGAGAAATGGAGATCTAAAGTCACTGTGTGGGTGTACGTTTCAGGGTCTGTTGGTTTAGATTAAATTTGTATAATACGTTGTTCGCATGGCAGCAGAATTGGCCCAGGTGGGCTTTTAGGAGTTTGTCTCCTTTGCGTCAATGTGTGGAACCTGTGAAGGCGAGGGGTACAGGGAAAAATAATAATTTAGGGATCAAAATGTTTATTCGTTTTGCACATCTTTTTACTACATTTTAATTGGTATATAGTAAGGATATATATCAGTTATTGACTAACATTATTTTAAAAAATGCATTGGTCAATATCTAATATTTAATTCTATTTTTTACCTTTAGATTACCTTTGCCGTCAACTAATGCTCACTTAAAATTCATCTTTAAAAACACTAATACAGTAATTTAATAAAACGGTTAAATGTAATCTAGTAAATCTCAGAATTAATATTAATTATTCACATATTCAGTCATAACATGAAAATAATTATTGGCTGATTGGTATACAGACAGAATTTTAATAACAACACAAGCCTACTGTACTTGAACGATGAGTTACTTTAAACCAAAGCCTTATTTAGGATCAGCTCATGCCAGCAGTTTGTGTCATTCTCTGGTACACCATGCTACCTGAGCAAAGTTAGAATATGATATACGTAGCATGTCTTTAATGGTTTTAAACTGTATTGCACTGTGCCTTGTCATGCCATGCTGTGTTTGTCTGTGCTATCGTGTCTACACAGTTGTGGCATTGTGCTTTGATTTGTTGTGTATCTCTGTATGTCTTTTTGCCCTATTATACTGTGCCTTGCTGTGCGGCACATCATTTTGTGGCTTTTTTGCTGTATTGTGCTGTGCTCTGCTGTCCTGTGCTGTGCGCCTCTGTTCGGCATTCCTCCTCCCCACACTGGCTGTGAAATTTAATTAGCTCTCTGCTCCTTAGCGTCACACTCCCCTTTCCGCAACAAAGAAGGGAAGTGCATCCATTGGATCCCTCCCTAGGGAAACATAACCCTGTCCCAGTAATCTTTCCCAAACAAAGGTCCTTGCCATACATCAAGGAAGGAGGGGCGGAGAATATGCAGCATGCAAAACCGAATGGCTGAAAGAAAAACATATTGTGTTGAAATTTCTGTGGGCTGAGGCTCAAGGCTGAGGCTAAGTGCTTTGCACAGCTGCGCTTCATCCCTCTACACTCTCTCCCTCGCTCTCCCCCTTCCTCCGTCCTTTCTATCTGATCAGCTTGTTTCAGAAATGACCGAATCCTTTCAAATTTCCTGTTCGCTTAGTGATTAAATGGCAAAAAAATGCATCTGTGAAATGCCTAGTCACATATAGGAAGACTTTGACTTGTAGCAAGTCTGGTCCACAATTCAGCTTGTGTAGTTGAAGGGATAATTCACAGAAAAATTGTAATCCTGGCATCATTTACTCACACTCATTCATTCATATATATTATCATTCTGCTTGGTCTTAAAATGTTAGTTCACCCATACATGAAAAATTTCTTCCATTATTTACTCACCCTCATGTCGTTCCAAACAAGATGTTCGTTTATCTTTAGAACACAAATTAAGATATTTTGTTGAAATCTTAGCGATTTTGGTCCCTCCATTGACGTTCTGCGCAACTACCACATTGATGCTTCAGAAAGTCCATGAAGAGATCATAAAAATAATCCGTAAATATGAGAGATTTAGTCCAATTTTGAAAAAAAAGAGATTGATTTCTTTATATGATGAACAAATTACATTTAGTCTACATTGATCAGCAAATTAATGACAGAATTAGGTCTCTTTAAATTCCAATATTTGATTCACTAACTTTTTCCAAATCCATTGATTTATTTCATCCTTGTTTCCAGTTATGTAGAATTAGTCAGTCATATTGGAACTGTTTTTTTTAGATAGCACTTGCTGTTCTGTCATCAGGTGGTCAATGGGTGCTGCCTTGTGAGACCGAGACAACTGATGACCTTAACGCTTCCATGTCTGTCTCCTTTCCTCAAGAGTTTGTCTCTGGGTATAACATCTGTGTTCCTTTTTAAGGCCAACACCCATCACCTAACCCTTATTACAGGCATAATAACTCAAGCCAAGCTCTTGTGAATGAGTGAGCCATTTGGGAGTAGACCCTTCTTGCCCGCTCTCAGCAGGCTGTCAGGAAGGTCTTGTCAGAGGAGCCACATTCATGTGACAGTTTGAGACAGCAGCGCTGAATTGTCTTGACTGGCACTGCGGCATGCGATAGCCAGAGATCAGGCAAGTGTGGCTGGTGAGCTCACTGGTGACCGTCCTTTTGCGTTAATTCTCTATGGTATGGCCAGGCTAACAGTGAGTCAAGGGATTCTCTCTTTGCACATGGATTGTGTGTGTTACATGATTAGGAAAGAGATGTGGAAATGTGAAGGGATTTTTCCCCTGGGGATGGAGGATGTCTTTTGGAAAGAAAAAAAAGAGGATGGAAGAAAAGAGGGACAGAAAAGGAGTGGAATCTTATAGCCGTAAATCAATAGGCCTTCAGAGCGATAACTGAGACTTGCCTTGAGGCAAAAGACAAACCTTTGTTCATTCTTTTCTCATTCCTTTCTCTTTCTCTCTCTTACTCTCTGCAGATGTAATGGAGCAGCAGGGACTGTGGCCCCCTGTTTACGGAGCCCGAGGGCCCGCCTCACACATGCAGCATCCTGCTGTCTATTCCCGCACCCAGTTTCTACGGCAACAGGAACTCTATGCGCTGCAGCAACATCAGCACCAGCAGCACCGCGCGGCACAGGCAATGGAACTGGTGCATAGACACAGTCACTCACAGGTAACACATTCATATGGTTAGCCACATTTCCTCATACCACTCAAGGTGATTTCCCCACAGCTATTTCTCTACTGAAGCCCCACATTTTTCAGCAGGCCTACTCAGGGTGCCCGAGGTTATGTAAAGCTTGCTATTCCTGCTCTTAGAAATTCATAGCACTTACAGCCAAAGAACGGACAGCTTTCATTTTCAAAGTGCATTTAAATGTCGGAAATTTTGAAAGAGTGGGATTCTTCTTAGGAACGGGGCAGGATTCAAGCTTTTATCTGGCTGCTTTTATACAAAGAAGCAGAACAGAATGCAAGTGAACAGTGGATCATTAGCTCTCATTGTACTGCGTTTCTGGTGCATGTCGTTATGCAAGAAACCTGAGGTGACTGAATCATAACTAGCTCCATGTTAGCATCCTTTTTCCACAATAAGTGCAATTCATTTCATAGAAAACTGGAAATAATGTTGCTGTAGTGCTTTGTGCTCTTATATAGTCTCTGAAGCCTGTTTGTATTTCCTCTGTTTCTGCAGAGGAAACCTGAGGATCCCCCCATCGATCTGGTTGAAGGATCGTCTGAGCTCCGGACGGCCAAGCACACTAAGCCTTTCTCTGTTGGCCCCTCCGCTAAACCACCCCCCTCCTCCTCGTCCCCGGGGGGCTGTGCCTCTCGTCTTTCGCCCTGCTGTCGCTCACCTGCCCCGCGGTCCCACCTCAAGAGTACACCCTGCACGCCCTGCCCTGAGCCCAGCCCAGCTGTGGCCGCCCCTTGTTCTCCAGCACTCAGCCCCCACACTACCCCCCACCACCTGCCAAAACCCTCAGAGTCCCAGGACAAGAGGGGTGAGGGCCAGCCGCCACAGGACTACCCTCAGTCGCTGGAGCCTGGTGAGTGGGAATGGCAGCATTCATGTCTGTTATTTTAGTCTGATATTTCTTCAGTGAATGTATTTATTGTACTTACAGAAACAAGCATGCATTGTGGGTATTTACCTGCAGATTGGGTGCTATTGTAAACTTATGTGGCATGGGTGTAGGAATTAAATGAAAAGTAGGAATAGGACTCATTGAACATTGTAAGCTTGGCTCATTTATATTTATTAGGTATCATAGTGTTTGCTAGTAAATTAGCGTTAGCCATAATAGCTGCTAATCATTCTGCTTGGTCTTAAAGAGTTAGTTCACTCAAAAAATTTAATTCTGACATTATTTACTCACCCTTATATCATTCCAAACCTGTATGATTTCTATTCATCTTTCTAGCACAAATTAAGATATTTTTATTGAAATTTGAGAGATTTTTGTCCCACGTTCCACCACATTGACGCTTCAGAAAGTTCATAAAGAGATCATAAAACTAATCCATATGAATTGAGCAGGCTGGTCAAAATTTTCTGCATCGCTTTATATTATGAGCAGATTGAATTTATGCTTTTATTCATCAACACACACATCAGATATGGTAAACGAGAGCTCAAGCATGTTTGTTTGATGTGCGAGAACCAATAAAGTTGAGGTTGTTTTTTTTTTGAGATTCTGTTTATGTTTGCGGATATCATTGGTATCATATATACCATTGGCTGACATAAAACAATTATGGACAAATGATCAAGAGGTCCACCTTTATTTTCAATTGGGATAGCTATTAGAAATACTGTAGCTTTTCAATGGCACACTAGTATTTTGAAAGTTATATTTTCCAAAATAAAATTAACTATGACACAGAAATATAACATAGAAATCTACACTTTTGTGACAGTTTTTTTGTAATCAGACAGACAGAAACATAGGTTGTTTTGAAATGTAGTCCAATGTGTTGGTTTTTATCATCAATTTTAGCCAAAATTTTTATATTGATGCATCCCTACTTTGGGAGGAATGAACTTAATAAAGTAAAATAATAGAATTGTAAAATAATGTTTGCTGCACCCATCTACATGCTTTGTATTTGAAACTGAAAAAGGCAGTGGACTGGTTTGTTTGGAGTATAATCCTGTCTGAAAAAAGGGGTAAACAGAACAAAGTATAGAATAAAATTGAAAATAAAGCTTTTTACTAATTTGCTTTCTATCCCAATGCCCTAATATTTGAGTCAGAAAACAACTAGAGGGACTAGAGGAAAGAGACTGGAACATTTCATTTCATTTTCAAGGTTAGGGTCTTGCCATTGCGTCTGGCTCCACAAACCCCTGGGGGAGAAAGAGTAAAGGAGAGAAGGAAAAAAAAGAAGAGAAGGGATGGCCGAGTAGAAAAAAAGACAGCTACCACAGGGACAGAGATATTTTGCATTAGATAACATACACAGAGCCTTTGAAGGACTTGTTGCCCTTTGATTACTGAAGACAATCAGCCTGATAATATAAATGGAGGTTTAAACGCTGACGTTTCACTTTGTGTTTGTGTCTTTGCACCATGTCTGACACATTTATATGCGTAAGAAAGCATAGACTCTGTGGAGAGTGGCTTGCTGTACGGGGTAGGTGTGAGTGAGACAGACAGAAAACAGTAGGGAGGTCAGTGAGACAGCAGACTGGGCCTCTCTTATCCTTCAGAGGTCCTTGAGTGCTTGCTGGCGGAGGGATACGCATTCATCTGGCGGATGTATACCATCAATAACACAGCGCTGAGGTGACAGGGCTGGCTGTGCAATCACACCCAGACACCATGCTGTCATCAATATACCAAGCTATGCTACAGATCTCGTATAGAGACGCACACACACACACACATTCTTTCATGCACACAGCGTTCCCTGCGCAATCGTTTTCACTCGTGGTGGACAAGACGAATACACACTCTCACTTAAAGACTAATTTATACACAAACATTCCTCCATGCACTCTTTCTCTCTCTCGCACACACTGCATCCATAACAACTTGAACATAATTCAATATTCATGGAAAATTTGCTCATGCCTGTGCCATAGCCTTTATGGCGCCGGCTCCATTATGTGTTTGAGTTATACTAGATAAACGCAACGAATGGTACACACTGTCGCTAATGCTTCTGTATACAGCATATATATCACCCCTCTCTGCACTTCAGCGGCAGGGGGCCGTGCCCCTTAACTGACAAGGTCATATTGTGATGTGTATTACAAATGAATGGTAATGGGTTGCTGGTTTGCTATGCGCTGAAGTGTGTTTCAGAAGCAGTTAAATCTTTATGCTTGTAATAGAGTGACTTCAAACAAGGTTGAGGAGCCCAAACTAACATCAGTGTTTATGGAAACACTCAATCAGTTTTATTCCCATTTTTTCCTGCAGATCTCCCTCCTGGCTATACTTACCCCGCCATCGCCATGGGTTACAAGGCTGGCCCCTCCCCTCAAGAAGTCCAATTGGCTGAGCATGCCGACTTGGAAGCGGAGCAAGCAGAACCTGCAGAACCTGAGCCTCAGCCCCACCCTCTTTCTCCCAAAGGGGAGGAGCCTGTTTGTCACACTGGTGTTGGCTCTCCAACTAGAATATCCCAGGAAGTAGAGGATGTACCAGAGGAGGGTGGAGTGATAGAAACAGACAGAAAGGTGGATGAAGGACAGGTGGATGGCACTCTCTCACAAACTTCCAATTGCCCCGTTACTGACTCTACAGTAGCGGACACCCATTTGGATCGGATAACCATGATCCCCTATTGCCAGACTAGTGGAATGGAGAGTCCAGCGCCAGCTGAAGATGACATGAGTCAAGATGAGGAGCTAAAAGACCCTGTCCAGATTTCAGTAACTACCACCCAGGATTCGCAGTCTGTGGAACCAACCGAGCATGACCCAGAGAGAGCTGCTGAGGATGAGTGCACGTTACCCACTGACTCACCCTCGCCACCTTTCTCGCCCTGCCCTGTGCCCTCTGCCCTGGGGAATCAGTACCCTGGAAGCTGCATTTGGAGCCTGGAGCTGCTCATCGCAGCAGCACTGTGTGCCACCCGAGATGCCCGGATGACGGCCCCTGTACCTGTGCCTGGGGACGCAGTGGCCCCTAATTATGGCATAGAGTTACTGAGTGAACTGGCAGAGCTGGAGCGATCACAACAGCAGAGCAACAACATGGGAGAGAATGGAGGTAAGGATGAACATACACATATGTCCCTCAATATCCAGATTAACAGTTGACCATTTTGGGTTTTTCAATATCAGAATGTATTTCATTCTAGGTGCAAAATGTTACATTTTCAAGGGAGTCAGTTTTTGCAAAAGAGTTTTTGTAGGCTTTTGGCTAGCAACATTGTGGTTCATGAATGAGATGAAACCCTTAAATTCCCTTTTCTAAAAGAACAAAGAGTGCTTTAATGGTTAACAGTTGCTAACAGGCAAACAATTTCTGTTCGTAACCCCTAATCAAACACTCGTTAAAAGAGGTAAGCAAAATAAAAAGTACTCGTGAAGCGAGGTGCAATTTAATCAACGATGCTCATTATGGATAAAAAATGGTGAACCGGTGAACATTTATCATTTTAATAACAAAATAAACAAACACAAAATAAAAGTAATGGCGGCAGCCCCTCACAGACGACTGCCGCCAACACAAACACAATCTATAACTAAATTGTCCAGGCCGTGTCCTCTCTCGCCCTTCACTGGCGTCGCTCCCCCTTTTATGCCTCCACTCCTCCGTGAGATACGGCTCTCAGCCTCGTCCTGCTCGCCACACTTAACATTTACACAAAGGAAGAAAAAATTACAACGAAAAAAACATTCAAGTTAGCCAGACCATGACAACTTCACAATAAACTTCGCCTTTAAACAGAGGAGTCAACAATTTACACATTAGATCAACAACACAACAAAAAGAAGACGCTTGTATGCAGCGGCTTTCTGAGCAGAGTGGCGTGGCGAGCCTTCATTAGCCTTCATTGAGCTCCTCTTCCTATTAAACTTGAAATATTGAACTTTTTAAGTACATAATATGTACCTTTTAACATACCTTACAAATCTTTTATTGTGGCTTCCTTTGAAGGGGATGTCATTTGGTTACATCCTTCCCAATGTGCACCATCACCACATCAACTCCCACAGTTTCAGAAGACTGTCCATCTTGTAACATTTCCAGCACTAACAGGTTTACAAAAGGTAGTCAAAAAGCCAGTGAAATGGCCATTCTGTTCTTCCTTATCACAATAGAAAGCACGGCCAGTCACACACGATTTAATTTCTCATCAGTGATTTGCATGAGTGGTCTTGTAGCGCTGTGATACAGGCGGCAGGGGAAGACCACGACGGAGGCTTTCATTTCTTTTCCACTCCTCACAAATAGAGGTGCAAAAAATAGGGTTTTCAGCCCAGCCAGATCTCCAGTCTTTGTGTGAAGGCAAGATAACAAAGCCCCCCCCACTCCCACCATCCCAACAATACGTGCAGAGACACACTGAAATGCACACAAACACTAACTCTCAGCTGACCGTCCAGCTTTCCACTTTCATAGGAACCCACACACATTCGCTCACTCAACTGTGCACTAGCTCGCACTCCTGCCTTCTTTTCCTGCCTACAGATCAAATGCTCCCCTGTCTTTTTGGGTTCAGCACTTCCTGTGGGAGAGACTAAGACGAAGCAGTGAGGAGGGGGCTGTGTTTTTAAAGGGCTTTAGCCTGTCTTAAAAGGCAGCTCTAATGATAGCTAGTTCCCCCCGGGTCCGCTGGATTGGACTGTGTCCACTCACTCATCCTGAGGGACGGCTCCCCTGCCCCTGCTCCTCAAACCTGTTTGATCACTTTTATAAGCCTCATTTTAGATGGAAAAAAGCTCCGGCGCTTTCCCACAGCTCTGCAAGTCCCACAGTGCGAAGTTGATGAAATAGTAAAAACAGCTGATCTTTTTCCTCTCAGGACGGCGGCGTTTTTGTCGGCTAATTAGGCCCCATTGTTGTGAGCGCTGTTTTAAAGGCTTGTTGCTGTTCCAGGGACCGTTTAGGGTCTCCCTGCCAAAGGATGTTTTTATTTACGCCAGCATCCTCTAGCAGCTGAGAAATCCCCAACTCTCACACCGCTCAGGAAAAAAAAGTCTAACTATTCTAGCTGTTTGTGTGTGTGTATTGCTTCTGCCCATATTAAAACAGGAATGTAATCTGCTGTGTAATTCTTGTCTAAGCAAGCTGCACTAAAGGGACTAATAAGAGAATATGATGAAGCTCTTTGCAGTGGGGAAGAAGTCATCAATAAACACGCCCGCTGCTGAATTATTAAAGAACTGGAGGTGAGGCGGCCACGCGGGCTGTCAGGACCCAGTCTGTCAGCGGCTAAAGATTTCATATGCGATTGGGTTCACTCTTCAGTGATTTACCGATTTGATTTCAAGCATCCTTATCTATGGCAGACGTCTCGGGCGCTCTGCTAACATTCCTTGCGGTGTTATGGGTATTGTGAAGTACGGACAAATAACGTGTGATAAAATTATATAGATTTTGAGAGGTTCTTTGAAGTATTGTTGGTAGTTGTTATTGATTGGTCAGTGATATCACAGCGTCTCTGCTCTTTCTTCCACAGATCTCTAGGCTAAATGCTTTCAGAGTGCTGTCTTTTCTCCTTCCCTCTCTCATTTTCATTTCTTTTTTGGGCCTCAGCTTTTCCATACCTCTCATACGTCTTTCTTTTATTCTATCACTCTATCCATGTGCCTTTCCATGGTTCTGGTCCCAACCGGTTTCATTACGGCAGAGCGATGGGCATCGATTTCAAAAAGACCACCACAGGGCTAAAAGTGGCACAATGATTTCAGCCAGGTGGGAAACCAAAGACCCAGTCCCAGACCCCCATAATCCAGTCTTCCTCATCTTGTATTTCATTCTTTTTTCTTTCTGTTCACTTGTCTCTCTCACTTTGCGTTTCAGCTGAGCGATTTCCTTCATGCGGCTATAATTCTTTTAAAGTCCGAACAACTTGTCGTTCACATTTCTCTCTCTACTCTCCCTCCCTTTTTAGGTAAATCTCAGAGAATGTGTCAAGAATGTGTCCAGGTCACATTTCACGCATATATTTTATATATGTTATACATTTTTATATTAACATTTTCCATGATGATTGAAAACATTTTCCAACCCAGTTCTCTAATGCAAATGTATTATTATTATTATTATACTGTAAAATGTAAAGTATTTAGTCAGTAATTCTGTGCACAGTAAATGAAATTTAGAAATTGTGGAAAATTAAGTGTTTGCATTTTATTTTATTACTAACCATGACTGTAACAAAATAGTTTGTTACAGTATTTGTTAACATTAGTTAACAAAAAAATACAACTGTTAATTTTTTTCCATGTTCGTTCACAGTGCATTAATTAATGCTGACAAATACAACATTTGATTTTAATAATGTATTAGTCAATGTTGAAATTAACATTAACAAAGTGATGTTAACTAATGAAACCTTACTGTAAAGTGTTACCATTTTATTTATACTTATGTGAAATATAAAATCAAGCTATTTTAAAACCATTAAGATATTTTGTCATGACCGTTAAAAAAAAACTGCCCCAGTTCTCATTATTGTAATGCTAAAAATGTGATTCTTTTATTTTTATTATAAATTGTACACATTTTTTTCACTATGTAAAGTATTCAATCTGCATGAATTAAGGAAATAATACCATGCTGATTACAGTACATTTTCCTCACCATTTAAAATTAGAATTTAAAATGGGGAATAATGGGGAAAAACATTGTGACATTGACTTGAATTTATGGGGAAAATTTGTGTGGCTTAATTGTCATGAACAATATAAAGGTGTTAAGAAATTCAACTTTAAAACAAAAAAACGTATCTCAAGACGCCTGACCCAATGATCTTTAAAACAAGCTTTATTTTTGAATGCAAAAAGCTTTCTTTCTTTTTTATTTGCTGGTAAATGTGACAAGACATTTCTCACCACCTTCTTCTCCTGTCCTCTCATTTGGTTTTGATCTCCTCCTGCTCTCTGCCCTCTGAGCGCAGGTCTGCTCGTGCACTGTGCATTTCCCCTCGGAGGAGAAAATTGGATTCTTTCCATGTTAGTAATGAGGGGATGTTTGCGAATAAATAGATAGCTCAATAAACACTTTACTTCTTATTGCCTCTCTCCCCTCCCTTCTTCTCCCCTTATTCAGTCTCTCTCCTCGCCGATCTCATACTGTGCCCTTGCCTTGCAGTGACGCAACAGAATAGCGAGCTGTGGATGCACACTAACACAGACACAGACGCTCACACATACACACTCATGCAGTCTTCTCAGTATCCCCAGGCCATCTTTGGCTGTCATGAATATTCAAGCCTCATTGGCTGAGTGGAGACTGAGCATGTGGCCTGTCCTAATGACAGTGATAAATGCTGAGAATTCGCCCTTCTTCATCTCTCTCTCTCTCTCCTCCTCTCTCTCTTTCTCTCTGTAACATGGCTCCTGGCATCTAAGCCTCATGTACAGAGATAAGCTCTCTGGTTAATAGCTATCATCATTGCTCATTCAGCCTCTGAAAGCACAAAGTGCTGTCAGGAAACAGCGGCGTGCTTGGAGGCGGCTTTGTACCGTTTGAGGCTTTCCTCTTTCTCGCTCTCTCTCTCTTCCACTCTCTTCTTATTTTTGCTCCTTCACAGGTTTTTTTTCTGCTTGCGTCTACTGGGACAGGCTGGATGTCTGTTTCGCTAGGTCACTTTTGAATACACATGGAGAGACAGAGGTCTTGGTTTATGCATGGCATTAACATCTGTTTTATGTGATTCCCACTAAATACACATGTAAACAGGTTTCGCAGGGTCAGAAAACATGTGACCGCATCTTGATGCATCTCAGACAACAATGAAGACTAATCGATTAATTGGATAGATCACCCAAAATCTATCTTTTCTTCTTCCGTGGAACACAAAATAAGATATTTTGAAATGTTTGTTTAACAGTCAATGTTCTTTAAAATATCTTTTGTGTTCTGCAAAAGAAAGAAAGCCATACAAGTTTGGAATGACTTGAAGGTGAGTAGATGATGACAGAGTTTTCATTTATGTGTGAAAGATTCCTTTTATAATTGTGCTTTTGGCTTCAAATGAACTTAACCAAATCTCATTTAACACATCTGAACCAGCTAATCAAGGTCTTTAGGATTATTAGAAAATTCCAGACAGGCTTGTTGGAGCTTGACTCTGCAGGAAGTTGTCCTTCCAAGAACAGGATTGGACTCCCCTGCCCTAGACTGATGTCTTTTTGAATCTTCCTCTTTCCTCTGTGTCATTGTAATGAAAGATAATGTGATGTCTTCTTTAATCTCTTTATTTCTTCTCCTTTTGTGCAGAAGACATGTTGACCTTTGACCTCCAAAGTTTGGCAACCCTAGCTGCCGCCCGGGCCTTGGAACTGGCCCCACCAATACCAGCAGACTCAACTCCACCCCTCCGCAGAATTCTCAATTTGCGAAAGAAGTGCAAGTGGACGCCACGGCCTGAACCGGTACAAGTGGCTCATGTGCCTTTATTTACAATTGCTCGTTTGTATGTTGCATTCCTGCAATAAATTAACGAAAACTGAACGAAAATCTTTCCTTCCCTCTCAAATCTTATTAGCGCTTTTGCATATTCAAAAAACGAATCTCATAATGCTTGCATTTAAGGCAGCATAATGAATTATATTAAAACTGAATTCGTTACATGGCTGTGTGCAATTATCTAATCACAAAAATGTAATTAAAAATGATGCTCTGCACATTTCAGGGTGAAGTGTGGCACTGTGTTGCAGTGTTTTCAGACCGGCTCTGTTGGAATTGAACTGTTCACAGTAAATGTTGCTCCAGATGAACTATGACACAACATGCACCATTTTCCCAAACTTGCAATGGAAGGCATTTATAAGCCAGCTGTTGATAGTAAAATAGAAGCTTTAGAGGATCAATGCAATTTTCTGCCAACATAAAAGTTTGAATACTAATTATTATTTTATTCTTAAATTGATATATAGCAACATTTGTTACAAAATTTGTGTAGCTTGGTAAGCACTATAACAACAAAAAATCACATTTTAAATAGCAATTGCAATTCGATTATTTCCCCAAATCCTTCAGCCCTACAAATCTACAAAAAAGGAATATTTTTAGTTATTAACGTCAAGTTATTTTAGTTTGTTTCTCACACAAACCTTTTGTATTTGTTTAGAAGACCTGAAATATAGCGCATGAGTCATGGACCAATTTTATTTTTTTTGTCCTTTTGGAGAGTGATCACTATTTTTTACTGTATGGAAAAGAGCACGGTGAACATTATTCATAATATCTCCATTTGCGTTCTGTGAAAGAAAAATGGTTACACAAAACAGCACCAGGTTGATATGCATTTTTACTGTAAAATCACTGGAGATTGTTCCATTGTGTAGGTGTGTCCTGTTAAGGGTACCATGGAAACGCTCGACCGGGAGGAGCTAGCGATGCGTGTGCGGCTGGCAGAACTGCAGCGGCGTTACAAGGAAAAACAGAGGGAGCTGGCCAAGCTACAGAGAAAACATGACCACCAGTGAGGGAACCACAGACCACTTTCACAAATGCACACCCTCCACATATAAATGCACTCCGCACACCTTTCAAAACCCATTTACACACATCCACGAAGAGATCGAACTCTCTTCGATCCCCCAGCACACACGCTCAGTCTCTCCCTAGCTCTTTCTCTGTCCCCTCGCAACACTCTGCCGAGACCACCCAGTGTGTGCTGAGCCCTCTTTGCATAAGCCTGAGCTGTGCTTAAGTCTTTCCTCTAGTCCACTCTCACAATTAGGATGGCTTAGTGTTTCGTTTCATTCAACATCATTAGTGTGAATTAGAGTGATTGACAGACTGTGTGTGTGTGCGTGTTTGTGTGTATACAGGAAAGAAGAGACCTCACGCAGTCCAGCTCGTCGAGGACCCGGCAGGCCACGCAAGCGCAAGTCCACATCGGCACCCCCAATCCCAGCAGATGCCCCTAAAAAAGTCAAGTGAGTATTTCCTTTTCGACTTGTCTCTCATGCTCTGTGTTGTGTGAGGGACACATTTCTGACGTTCAAAGACCTTCCTTGCTAGAAGAATGGGTGATAAATGGGGCAGATTATGTTTCAGTTAAATTCACTGGTACCTCAAACTATGCTGTTGTATTTTTAAGCAGTCGGACTTGTGATTGTCCACCAGCAGGTGATAAAATGGGTAAAAAAAAGAACCTTAGACTTGAAAAAGACCCGTGGACCCCCTTAGACCCCCACCCTACAGTTTTTATTTTTCAATAATTCATTACACTCGGATGGAAGAAAAGATCTGTTGCCACCCCTGACTTTAAGCATTGGCTTAGCAAATACTGTAATCTATTCACAATCTAACTATATTTAAGTGCTATATAAGTATATGGGATGAGATGTATAAGTTGTATGTGTGTGTTTAGAATCATATAATTCTGCAGAGCAGCAAATAAAGTGTTATTCTACTACAGCTCTTTATAGTAATAACGAAATTGCTTTTTCATTTTCTAGAGCGATTAGATTAAATTAGAGCTTTACTGCCACCAGTATAAAGCCTAGCTCAGGAAACAATTCCTTACCTGTAGCCTAACGCTTCACACGCATTAATAACAGTCTAGATAGGAGATGCTTTGAAAGATTATGTTTGTGAACTCATTTTGTACGCGCGTGTGCAATCTGACTCTTTTGAGTGTGTGTATGTAAATAAGTCTAGAAGGCTCCTATCAGTTCATACAAGGCAGACTAAGTGCTTAATCAGTGCAAAGAGCCGTCATTAATCATATTTACAACTTCCATTGATTATCTACAAGTGTTGCGACTCCCTTCTAACCCATGACGCGTCGGCGATATTAATTTGATAAAGCGCGGAGACCAATTGCCTGCACAAAGTCAGGGCTTTAAGTTATCACTCTGATGGATGAGCGTTCTCCCCTGAGATACACCTCTGTTTACGCCAGGCATTAGACGTTTTGATAAACTCGGTCAAATCAAGTTTACGCTACCTGATTAACAAAACTCCCATTTTATTACTAGCCTGGTTGATTAGCAGCGTGCTAATGAAAAGCAGGAGCTAGAGCTTAATTACACATGCTATACCCAGCGCACATTTATCCCTGTCGTTAATAAAGCTCCCCTGCCAAATAAAACAAATGACAACTTCCGCTACTAAAATGTATCTGAGTCGTAAAAAGCTTTTTTTAGAGTCCCTTTAGAGAACAGCAGAGAGAAGTCAAGGTTTGACTTTCTCATCATGCTTTATGTCAGTTTGATGGCAGACAACATGAATTGTTGAGCAATTGAATGGTAACATTTATTGTTGTGTTTGTCAGCATTATTGGATATGTGTTGATGTGGGCTTTTTTCAGTCTTTCACTTCCCTCATGCATTTGTATACTAAAAAGTGTAACGTCCTTTGGTGTCTGTCTGAATCTGTTTGAGGTCAGAGGTCATTAGATGAGGTTAAGAGTGTTGATGGTGCACCATGGGAGCATGGATTGGAGACCAATGCAGACAGATTTTACACCAGACCATAGCCAACCCTGTGCCTGAATATGCTTAGTTTGCTTTGATGGACACTTTACCTTCCCATCAGGCCATGGGAGTATAAGAAATATCCAAAATATCTAAAAGTCCGTACAAAGAAATACCATACAAAATGATAAAGCAAGTTTAATTGAGGTGCAACACTGCTTAAGATATAAAGAATTTTCTATATTTGTTAAAATGGTTTAGAGTTTAGCAGTAAGACAAAATACGCTTGTATTAAAGATACATGGTCTGAAAACAAGCCTTAATATCTTATGCAGAGTTGCTTGTCCGGTAAATTTAACTTGATAGATTTTTTTAAATATTTTAATAAAATATTTAGTAATTAAGTAAAAAAAAAAAAAAAAAAAAAAAAAAAAATATATATATATATATATATATATGTTCTTAATTATATAATTTAAAATATTTAAAAAAATGTAACAAGTTAAATTATATATTATTATATCTATATCGACCCTAAACAGTAGTGTACGGTAGCCACAAAATATATTTGAACACTTAAAAATGTATAAACAATTTAACTTTAGCTAAATTGCTTCAGCTAACACAATACCAAAAGAAGGTGATATTTGTTTGCAAATGCACATTTTTTTAAGCAAGTTTGTTGGATTTAAATTGACAAAACATATACAGTCGACATGAAAACGAAATCCATTTGACCACTTTGGGGTTGTCAAATGATTTCTTGCATGTTAGAAAACAGCAGAGTGCTCTTATGCTGGCATTTATGGCGATATATATTCACGTGCCAGAATGATTGAGGGTTTCAATGGTAAATAATAGCAACATTCAGCATCTTTTTCAGAGAGAGAATGCTAGAATTTGATTATTGGACTGTGAACACGCACACACACATGGACGTTTTCTCCTGCTCTCTTCCTCCTCACTCTCTCTCTCTCTCTCTCTCTCTCTCTCAGCTTGATGATTGTGTCTTGCTAATCAATGCCCTTCCCTGAATAGCATTACTGTGTAATCCTGACCTCTCTGAGGGGAAGGGGTTTGTAATTAGAGGACTGTGAATTCTCCTACCAGCATACTCGCTCAAGCACACACACTCTCTCAACAGCAGGAATGTGACATGGAGTTGACACAAGGACTAGAGGGGCCTTTCGGGGTCAGCAGGTCAGAAGGTCGCCTATGGGTGGCGACAGGCAGAGCGGAGAGTAGGGCGGGGGCTGTCAGCTCTGCTCTTTAATAGACGCCCATGCCACAGTCCTCATCAAGCTGAAACAACCGCACTCCAAACCCTGCCTCAGACCTGGTGTCGGATTACTAATCAGGTTTCCACGGTTACCTGGTCTCCCGGGCCTTGGGGGTTATAGAGACTCTGTGGCATTTAAATGCACAGGAGCGAACCAGAGATGCACATGGCCAGAGAAAATACCGCCCTGCTACAGAACGAAGTTTGACAAAAACAAGGCCTTTATTAAGGCTCTTAATGACTTGGTTGTTGAGGATCTGTAGATAGATGTACTTGTGCCACGAGGAGGAGAAAGAGAAGTGCACTTAACACTCTCTCTACTCTGTTCAGAGCTGAAAAGTTTACTCTTGGCAATGCTTTTGTTCTTTAAGATTTTTCCTCCTGTTCACCTCAGGTCTGTTTTGCTTGTTGCATCTTCTTCCAAAAAACAATAATGAATCTCCAGGTGCTTTCAAAGGGGTTGCGAGTAATATGGTGAGATGATGTTTTTGAATGAATACATCAGATGCAGATGCGGAAAAGATCGATAGTAAAGACTTACATTCTTACATTTATTTTTCAAATAAATGTTGTTTTTTAAACTTCTGAAAAAATGCATCACAGTTTTTGCGAGTATATTAATGAGCAAAACTGTATTCAAATTTAATAAGATAAAATTGCCACCCCCCCTAAAAAAAACACTACTCAAAATTGCGTGTTATACATTTTCATATTAGTCCAGAGAACCCTGTCTTTATTTCTAAACTTATAATACACCCTTTGAAAGTTTTTCGATGAAAAAAAAGAAAAAGACTCTTGACACACAAACATCTATGCAGAGCAGAATTTGATGTTCTGCTGAGGTTTTTGAACCATGGTCCATGTTTTTCCACCCATCTGTCCTGGTCATGTATCTGTGCTTCTGTGTCTCTGCGGGTATCCTCCCTCCATCTTCAGCTAAAGCAGGGGCTCTTTGTATTGAGGATGAGGGCCGGGGTTTATGTGGTAGGGACACTGATTCTTTCTGACAGCACTGGCCAGAGTAAAGGGCAGACAGCCAGTGTTCAGACATCTGAAAGGAAGAGTAGAAAACAACACAGCCAGTGCCGGGTCTGTGCTTTGAAAGTGTATATGAACGTGTCTATGTAAGCGGATGTCTTCTTGCAATGTGCATATGAATTTTGTATCATTCCTTTCTGCCAGGTCTTCTTCTAAATGGGTAATCCTGAAATTTGAGTTTGTTTGTTGAGGCCCTCGCATATTCTTCACGCAATTTAGTTATAAGGTGTTTGGAAAGCCAAATGCTCCAAAACTAGGATGAAATTGCACTATTCAGCTAAACAAAATATTCAGTATTTCATTATTCATTAATCAATTATTATTATATCAATTATTAATGACACATTATCCATGTGCGACCCAGTGGGCAGTGCAAGATCAGTTCTGCACAAATCAATTTGGCCAATGCTACACAATTAGTGGGTCGTAGAAGTAAACGCTCGACCCACTTGGGATGCTTAGTGCAAATTTGGTCCACTTTTATGCGGTATTTTTCACCTCATGTCTGAATTAGGAGATGTTGCCATGAGCAATATTTTAAAATGAGAATTTCTGCAGAATAGGAAAATGACACCTTGTGACACGTGTATAATGAAAAAGTAATTTTCAAACTTACATATATCGCCCTTAACATTATAATAATAATAATAAACTTTATTTTATATAGCGCCTTTAAATGAGAATCTCAAAGCACTTTACATAATTATACACATCATTAAGCTAAACTATGCACTTAAAGTTGGCTATAAGTTAAGGAAACACAACAACACCGTTGCACAAAAAGGGAGTAAACATTAAACACAATAAACAATAAAGTGATAATTGATTTATGCATGCTGTTGTGCATGCTGGGAACCAGTTCAACATCCAGCACTACAGAAATCACAGGGTCAAGTTAGTGATGTGGCACCTCTAGTAAGAAGAAAAATTAAAAATGTCCCAAAGCGATTTGGGAGTGACTGACTATAGCTGTCGCAACGACACAGATGGGAGGCTGGAATTCACCAACCACACACCAAAACTGCTTCTGACACTCACCTGCCAATCATCCCGGTGACTGACGGCCAGCTGATCTGTACCTCACCCCCTACCCTGAGCATAGACTAAAGTAGCTGTCTGCTTCTCAGGAGTAAAAACACAGCAAAACGAGAGACCGATCGCCGCAGAGCGAGTGTATGAGCCTTATTTCAGTGTAATAGGTCTAGATGGTTGGCTACACACACACACACACACACTCACTCACTCTCGTTGCCCTCCTGAAGGCCTATGCATTGTACTGCTTTGTGCAGGAACAGATGCATTGATATGGTAATAAGACAGAGAAGGTTTTTTTATTAATGTAATGCTGGAATTCACAGCCCTGAAACCATTGGCACAGATTGGAAAAGGAGTAAGCAGAGACGGAGAGACTGAGACTAGGGAGAGAGAGGAAAAAAGAACAAACAAAATTATGAGTGGGAGGTTGCTTTACCAGCACTTCGCTCAGATATTTCTCGGTTTGGCGTCAGATCCCAATTTTTCAAGCGTGCAGCGGGGAACCAAGCCCCTGCCTCTCCATTCATCAAAGCCTGAAAAGAAGGTCATTAGAGAGCCACAGAGAGGGAAGGCAAGCCCTCCGCTCGCCTCTGATCTCTCCTTTTCATCCTTCGTTCTTCTCTCCCCTCATGAATACCTCTCTGTTGTGATGGACAGGTCGGCTGGAGCGGGGGCGGGGCCGGGCCTGCTTACAGTGGAGCACTTGACTGGAGGCGGAGACAGGAAGAGGAAGAAGAGGAGGATGACCAGTAGCCCTTACCACCATCTCACTAGCACACAGGTTCGCAGCTAATCGCTTCTAAACTGCTGAAAAGAAAACACATTTTATGCTTTTGAAAATGTCACCTTAAAGTTTGCTGTTATATCGCTCAGCAGTTTTTATTCGAACAGTTTGACTGAAAAGTCCATACATTTTTGGATTATAAGACAATTTATTTTAAAACTGAGTGAATTCTTCCTTTTTTATTTATCGTCATATCACTAAAAAACATGGTTTTTTTTGTTAGATGGTTGTAAGAAAGTAAAAATCCATCGCTACTCAGCATTCAAATAAATGCAAGAAACAAAGCCAGTAGATATCACAAATATGTAATTGTTGTCAGTTAGATTTTGAATACCAATCATTCTTAGTGTAAGTCAAATTATTTTTCAAACTTTAACAGTAGATTGTCATGACACTCAATACTGTTTTTTGTCAGTTGGATAATGTTTTCTCCCCCTCGCGTACTTAACTACGTGTATAAAATGGAAGGCCTATCACAATTTAGCATTCAAATAAATGGAGGAAAATAGGCCAATCACAACTGGGTTTGCCATTTAAAATTGACAATGATGACTTAATTGTGGTATTGGCATGCCTAGATGTTATTGGTCTCTTTTCCTCCATTGATGTTTGTCTCGTTCATGTCATTATTATTAATATGAATACATTTTTTTCTGATACGTGACCTGGTACGTATCAGAAAATATTCATCTGTTAACCAATAAACAATTTGTTTACAAAAAAGTTATAATAATAATGATTGAACGAGACAAACATCAATACAACATTGTTATGCAGTGATAAAAATAAATAAATGAAATATTCTGAAGAGAATCAGTTGAGGAACATCAATACAGTGCTGCCTTGCAAGCATTGTAAAAATGCAACACAAGTATTGACATTGGTTTAATTATCTTCCACTCTTTGTTTCAAATGAAGGCTCACTGTAGGCCAAGAGGGAGGCCAAGACTGCTGAGCACTAAGTTTAAGCAGAAAGCTTGCTCACAGCTGAAGCAGAAAGCCAAAGCCAAGCGTGGATCGAGACTGGTGAACCTGTTGTGTCACAGAGAGGCTAACACAAAGAGTACTATTAAACAACGTCTTTCCCGAGAGCATGGTGGAAAAGAAGAACACACACATTGTAACAAAACTGTAGAGAACAGTGAGACAGGTAAACATTGTATATACTAGACGTATGTGACACATGACTTTTAATTGCATTCATATTTAGAGTACTGTAGGTTATTTTGAAATCTGAAGAACATTTGCTCTATCCCAGCAGGCAGTAGGGTAGCATTCCACCAGGGATCAGATGGAAAGCGGCCTATGATGAGAAGAGGTGTGAGGTCAAAGGCCAACCAGCGCTCCTCACCCCTCCCAACCCAAACTCAGCAGTTGATGTGCAATACGGCTGTGATCGATAGCAAGCTAGAAGTTACCGAGAAGCGCATCTCTCCTTCCGACAGTGACACAGGTGAGTTATGAGCCGAGATAGATGCATGACGATCAGCGGACCCTCTCATTTTCCTGCTCGACTGTCATGCCATTAAAAAAAATTAATGATGCCTCCTTAGGCATGCATTGGGCAAAACCCGAGCTGTAATGCTAGCCTGCATCACGTTGCGTTCAGAATGCCACACCTATACGGAAAAAAGTAGGTACGCTTCCTCCACCATCCAAGTTCTGCTACATGCTTTAGTCCACGCTCCCTGCAAAAACACCTCTGTAAGTGAACAAAGTGGAGATGAAATCATGGCAGTAATGAACGCTAATGTGAGCTACGCCTGCGGTCGATATAGGCAGTGTTGTTGCCTCTCTGTTAATTGCTCTGAAAGTTATCCTTTTCACATTTCACGAGCTTGCGAGAGTGTTGACGAGCGCCTTGTAAGTGACAAGTGTGTCAGCACTGTGTTGACACCCGACACGGCTTGCCACCGTGCCATCTCCGCTCTATGCGAGACACATAGCCCACAGACAGCATCTGCCAATAAGTATCTGTGACACCCAAGCATGTGAGTATGACTTTGTGTGCGTACACTACTGCTGAAAAAAAAAATTGGGAATCACAAAGACATTTGTACGTTTTCGTAAGAAATTCAAATTCATAAATCATCAAAAATACAGTACAAAATACGAAATGAGAATAAAACAGTGTGAGATTTTATCTGAATCTTTATCTTAATAACTGACAGCTAGAATGCTGTCGATAGCTGTTTCCATCTATATTATGAACTATTAATAGAGCATAATCATTATTTCTGAGGAATCTGTAGAGATTGAGGTGACAATGTTATTTCATTTTAGTCATTTCTTTACTTTTTTTGAGTGGGTTTAAATTTTAGCAGTTTGAGCAATTCAGCTTTAACTAACAGCTTTAAGTTATTTGTGAAGGCAACATTTTTAATATTTACATTTTTTATTTCAGCGTAGTTAAAAAAAAACAGCTTTAGTTAACAGTAACAGCTCTGTGGGGAATACATTCATAACTTGGAATGGTAATGTATGTGTCGCTGTAAGCAGGAGTCAGATACTAGGGAAGACACTTGTGGGAAGCAAAGGTGGTCCAACCTGTCAGTAACTAGACTTCTCTGACTGCCACAGTTCCTGTGAACGTTGACAGTTACAGCCACAGTTGGCACCCATTTCATGAACTTTTCTAAATATCGAACAAATCATACAGTGAGAAGAATCATCAGGCTGCATTCACCGTGACTGATTCAGATGCCCGCTGTGAACTGTAGTCCAGTCAAGATGTCAATGCATTCAATCGATCCATCATTTTTTACAGAGGAGGAAGATGACGGCATCTACGACAGCGAGGAAGGGGCAGAGGGTATCAAGAATCTATCATCTAAAGAGCAACTGTCTGGAGTCGGCCGTCCTTCACAATGCTCCATCGTGAAGCTTGAGGCCAATCAGAAAGCCAAGAGCAAAACAGAAAGACAGGGATTTGGTAAATGTTACATCCTTATTTAATTAGGCAGCATGGATTGACAGATATCACCTTAGTTCACAAACACTCATTTTTCACTGTCTAAATGTATTTCTTTTTTGGTCTTCCCTCCAGGGTCTATGAATGTGTCCATCACTAAAGAAGAGGTGAAGAGAAGGAAGGCCCCCTGTAGGCCAGTCCTGGTCAGTGCTGACCCTAACCACTCCGAACTGGAAGGGGAAAGGAGACTGAATAGTCCCAAGTGGAGAGAAGGGTCAAGGGAGAACACTTTTGACCACATTAGGGTTCTCAAGGCCTCATCTACTTCCCGAGAAATTACCACCAGGAAGAGTGCAGTGCTTCTTGGCAAGGTATTAACTGTTTTGTTTTTTGGGAATAGTGATGTAAATTAGCTACAAAGAAGACTCTAACAGTGCTAATATATACCCTATGGTTGTTTCAGAGGAAAAGCTGTTGGTTAGAAGCACTGTCATCTCAGTATGATGACATTGCTTGGAGCAGACGAATCCGAAACAAACAGGTATGGAATGGTTCCTCTGCCAACATGAGCTAACATGGTTGCCTCCCAAATAAATTGTATACTGGTGACCAGCAATTCAAGGAACTTTTGAGCTCATTTAAGTGTTGTGCTGAACGTTGGTGTGATCTAGCGAGGCTGCAGCGCCACATAGCGAATTAGCCCCTAGTGGCCTAGATCTGTCTGCCTTGCCCTCTTGGCACCCATAAAAAGTCATCCCTCCAAGAAGGATTGTGCAATTCTCGTGTGGTTTGTCCTGTCAGTGGCTCTCGTAAATCTACTGACAATAAAGATAAGATGGGATCCGCCTACTAATTCACGGGCTGAATCATGCATTGTCTAAATAAAACAGTCAATAGTTTTGAAAGGATTTACACCGTAGGTGTCAAGGCTGTCACTGTCGGCACTTTGTGAGGTCATCGGTGAGGCATGCAAGGGGACTTTGCCTGCCTAATCAGAGGGCAGAGAGAATTCCTGCTTAGCTCAAAGAGCGCGATAAAGAACAAAGACATGCATCATTCTTCACCTGGGCCTCGCCCTAGAGACACACTTGTAAAATGAAAACCGAACAGCATCACCCCAAGTGACGAAACCTCCATCACATTAATATATGACAGCTTTTTTGAGCAATGTTAAGTACTAAGGGCTGTGCACAAGAATGGACCTGTTAAGGTGCGAGAGGTTATGATATATTTGTATGGGAGTTTGAATGAATGTTGGAGCCCTCAATCACTCTCTCCGGGGCCATTAGGGGTGTGTGAGTATGTGTGTGAGACTCACATACTGTTTCGTGACTGTTAGCAGGCTAAGGGGCGAGCAGTCAGTCGTTTGTTGGAGAGCTTTGCTGCCGATGAGGGATTCCGGATAGATGACGATAGCAGCTTCTCAGAGGGAGAGGAAGGTGAAGAGGAGGAGGAGGAGGAACCAGAGTCGATGGACAATGCATTACCAGGTAAGAAATATATAATATAGAAACAGGTAATGCTGTTAAATCAAGTGTAATGTGCATGTAAAAAGAGGATGACCTCTCACTTTAACCTGTCTTTGTCACAACCAGCCCTGCCCAACTGCATTCTCACCAAAGAAATCCTGAAGGATGGGCTGAAAGTGTTAATTTCAAAAGAGGACGAGTTACTGTACGCTGCCTATGTACATACACTGGACCTGCCTGATATGTAAGACAACGACCACGTATTTTCAACAACAAAAAAACATGGATGGTTGGATGGAGGGAGCAAATGAATGATAGATCAGTAGATAGATAGATAAATAGATGATTACAGTTCAGAATGTTTGTCTCTTCAGCTATAGTGTTGTCGTTGAGGGAGAGCGTGGAAACAGGCCGAGGATCTACTCTCTGGAGCAGCTGCTTCAGGAAGCGGTGAGACCCTTTAAAAAGCTTCTTCAGGGGACTCATTCCCCAAAAGACTCTCTCCATCTTCCCATAAAGACCTCGGGCTGAACCAGCCCTTCAGGCCACCCTCACAAGCTCTCACAGACCCCTTGTTCTCCCCCAGAGCCCTATCAGCTCAAGGCTGGATTCATCCCAGCTCTGACTTTCTCTGCTAAAGCAGTTAGGGAACATACTGTAGCATCTGGGGTTGTGTGTGTGAGCGTGCTCCGATAAGTAGTTACTTAGCCATGAAGCGTGTAAACTGCCATGATCTGTGTGTGAAGGACTCCAATCCAACTTTAGGTATTCTTTTACATTTGTGTATTTATTGCTCATTTCTTATCTCATTGAGCACAAATTCATCAGTAAAGGAACATTTCAGCATCTGTTTGTGATAGAAGAAGGTAGACAACTCTGATGTCGCTAATATAGTCTGGTTGTTTTTTAAGCAGTACTCTTAGCTTAGCTGCTCCTAATGCAGTCCAGCAGTCCACTACATTCCTGCATATACAGTTTCACATTGTGACTGTATATAACTGTTCCTTGTTAGTTCTGCATGGCCCCTCAGGAGGACGTACAGAATAGCATGTTTTATCCCTTTTTTATTTATTTATCTTATTTGGGAACATCTTTGGGGCTGAACTGCGGGTTGCACTTACACGCATAGTTTATCTAAGCCGATGGGGAAAAAGGAGCTGATTACACACCGTAAACCAACAGCTCTTTGTCAGCATGCATTCATTTGAATACATTATACGTGTTACTTCTCTCATTCATCTCTCTCAGTATCATGGGCTGAAAAAAAGTGTCTCGCTGCCTAGGGACTGCCTATCGCAAGCTCTACCCACCCATCCCCAGTCTCCCTCAAAGATATATTAATGAGCATGCTCTATGCAACTCTCAAATTCTGTACAGTACACAAAACATCTGAAGATATCTCTTCTTGATACAATCCACACGCTGCAACACAAAAAGCTCTTGATTGTTCACAAAATGGAAAACAAAGAGAGGAGGTTGTCATTTGTGTCAGTGTTGGATGTGATTGTGCATAGTAGTGGGAGAGATAAAGCTGGGAGAACAGAAAGACAGAGAGAGAGAGAGCGAGAGAGCGAGCGCTATATTCTCACTGAAGGCTAGCACAGTAAAGGCTTTGACATTGAACGCTACACTCTATTCCAACAAATTGGACTCACCCATAAGCCTGCAGCATTGTTCCTGAGTGTATGTTTGTGTATCAGCTTTACTGGAACTAGTGTAAAATTACAAAGCGAACACAGCTCAGGTTTACATAAACTTAAAGTTAACATAAAATAATGCAAACTTCTTTTTGATGTATAAATCACACTTTCCCCAATCCAATTAATTATAAAATGACTAAAATCAAGCTCACTCATTAAAAAAAAAAGTTACTGTAAAAAAGTTGAAATTTCTCTCATCACATTGCACTCTGACCTTAAACCTTGGATAATTTCTGCAATAAATTGATTGCAAAAATAATGACTAATCAAGGAGGTTGCCTAAGCATTCACCTTTCTGTCATTGGTTGGATAAACACACAGTCATGCCCCAAAACGCATGCCATTGGTTGAAACAACACTGCCTAATTCTGGCTAGATGGTAGACTAAAGACTAAAGACTTTCCTGTAGCTCAATCAGTAGAGCATTGGTGTTAACAACATCAAGGTCATGGGTTCGAACCCAGGGAAAGCAAGAAGTGATTCAATGTGTTCCTTGATTGCAATGTAAGTCGCTTTGGATAAAAGTGTCTGCCAAATGCATAAATGTAAATGTAAAGAATAGCAGTGTATGATAGAAACTAAAATTTATGCTCGTATAATTGTCAGGGGAATCAACCTACAAATGCCATTTAATAAATAAAGGAAAGATTTCAGATTTCATAGAGCTAGCCAGTAGCATTAGCCCCCTGATTCAGTGATACCTCCTCTTTCCTGTGCTGCTTTTAAGACTTCTTATCAGTCGTTTTCCTTCCAAAACCATTGCCTGCATATCCTGGCCAAAAACTCCCTGGCTTTTCCCCGTTTGCTCAGTCTGTCAAAAGGGCTGTATCTTCAGCAGACCCGTTTGAACTGGGCCTAAAAGAGCCCTCAGTGCATGTGCTCTGTGTAGTGGGAGGGGAGCTGGCAGCCTCACTATAAAGTCATCGATTTAGGCCTTTTTCACCTCTCTGCTCTTTTATTCCATTATTTCAAAGCAGACTCTCCATTCAGGGATGCTGATTTTCTCTCTTTTTATTCTCTTTGAGACCAATGAGACCATAATCAACAAACAGATTTTCTTGAGAAAGGTATACCTGTAGTTGTAATTGCCTTAAGGGAAAGCCTCAAATTTTTATCCACGCTTTTGCAAAGTCTTGTGTTCTTCATGTGTGTCTTTTAACTAAATCAACTTGTTATGCTTGATAAGCTGCCTGTCTGCGAGATTTGTAGGTTAATTTTTAAAGTCATATGTTTCAGGTTTTAGATGTGCAGCCGGAGACGGTGGAAACTCTGACGGCTGGAACAAGAGTGTGTGCTTACTGGAGTGAACGCTCGCGCTGTTTGTATCCTGGATATGTCCGTAGAGGTGAGATCATATTCTCTCTCTCTCTCTCTCTCTCTCTCTCACACACACACATCTCTGCTGCTAATGCTGTAGGAATTATAAATTGCGGCTGTGAGGCTCAGATTGTCAAATTATTATTATTAAGAGCTCATAAATGTATGTTTAAATTAGTCCCAAACTTAGAATAACAGTTAATTTTTCAAGCACAAATACACTTACATGCATTCTGTTTAAAGCTGTATATTTGTGTCTTCCACAGGAGGTCCAGGTGAGGAACAGAAGGAGTGCAGTGTCATGGTAGAGTTTGATGATGGAGATCGGGGATGGATTTCTCTTTCAAGCATTCGTCTGCTTCCGCCAGGCTACCAAATCCACTGTATGTTCTGGCAGATAAAAACATTTGATCTCCAATACAAACAAATAGTCTCATGCTAACAACACTAGACATTTTTCCAAGTTTCCATGCTTGCCATTAAGTCTGTGGCATTATCAATGTACTGCAGGTGCAGAGCCATCACCAGCTCACCTGGTCTCACCTAGGTGTCGCAGGAGGAAAACCTCCACTCAAGAGAGGATAACTCAGCAGGCTGATGTGTCCTCAGAGCATTCTGCTAACACAGAGCCCAGGAAGAATGTTGTTAAAGCCAAGCCAGGTGCGTGATGGCAGCTGCATCATCCACATTCTCATGGCTTTCTAAATTCCACATTGATTGGATTAAAATAATATTGGACTACATGTTTTAAAATGAATGCTTTTTGCATTATATAAGACTAAAACCTCTCATAATTCATACATCCCCCAGATTTTCCACTTAACCTACAACGAAAGAGGTATAGCATGTTCAAAGAGACAATTGAAAAAAAATCTATCAAACAAGATTCCACAACAGGTCTTCATGATTTAGTAATTTACACATTCATCACAAGGCCTGTCAGGGAAACTTGTTGGGTAGATGTTTCTCAATCTGTTTATCCCTAAGGACATGCTTCACTACCTTTCCTGGTTCTTGTTCATAGATTTTGCACACCCACCAAATTGTTTATTTGATGATTATCAGACTTAAAGTAGAATAATCTGTATAAATATGGAAGAAAAAAACAAATGAACGAGAGAAACTGCCTTGAAGGCCAGGGTTGAATGCCACTTAACTATAGTGCCTGACTTAAAACCCTGAACTACCAGTCCAACAGCTCCAATTCAGTAGATGTTATCTGCAATAGTACAACAACATGAAGTCATAAGATGTTCCGCTGTCAGGCATATTTGTTTGTATCTGTTTTCTCTAAGGGGGTGAAGGTAGTGTCATAGTAAGTGGAGCTTGGATAATGCAAATAAGATTTTGGTAGGGTTGTTTTCCTACATCCCCATAGCAATACCTTTGTTTATCTTCCATAACAGGAAGGCCAAAATCTGTCAATGCATCATCAAAGAGCTCTGTGTCTGAGAATGTGACTGGAACCGCTTCCCCTCTTCTTGGCTGGCCAGCTGCCACCATGTCCAGGAGGAAACCCTCCATGGATTTGTTCCAGTTTAACGGGTTAACGAAGAAAGCTCTGAGAGGAAAGGAGTCAGATATGTTCCCCTTACTTAGCTCCTCCATGACCACTCCTGCCAAAGGCATCTTCAGCACATCCTTTGAGGTGGACTCCTTCAGCAGCATTGCGAATGGTTGCACTTCCTTTGGAAATCAGCAGTTGGCAACAGGCCTGCCTCTTAGTCACAAGGGCGTCCCTGGTTTACGGGGTAGAAAGATAGGAGACAGGAAGGAATTTCTAGTCAAACTGGACCATGAAGGGGTAACATCCCCCAAGACTAAGAATGGAAAAGCATTGTTGCTTCTTGGAAATCCAGAGGTACAAAGAGGTGGACGAATGGAAAAGGGCTTTGGAGCCAAAGGAACAGGAGGACTGACCTCAACAATGGGCTACTCCCAGTCCGTTCTTCTAGTCAAAGATGCCAAAAGGAACAGTTGCCATATTCTCAAAGGTTCCTCAGACATGCGTAAGCACCCTCAGGGTCTTGGGCTTAGTGAATATGCAGATTATGGGCCAAACTGCCACAGCGACTGCCTAAGCTCCTATTCAGATATGGATGAAGACGAGGAAGAAGATGCCAGAAGGGCGGCAATGCGCACCACTGGACGCTTTCTGTCTCGTCTTTCTGTTTCATCGTCATCCTCAGGGTCCTCCAGCGCATCTAGTTCAGGCTCGTTGTCCAGCTCAAGCGTCTGCTCATCTGACAATGACTCATCCTACAGTTCAGATGAAGAAGAGGCATCACGGCTTCTTCTTCAAGGTTGCCTTTCTTCTCATCACACATTGCTTCAACAACAGCAGCATCCTGAACATCCCAATGCCCCACCACGACACACTTTCGGAGCCAAAACTATAACTATCCCTAATTCAAAGGCTGCAGTTAATAGTAGTGCCGGAAAACCTCCAAGGAGAAAGGAGATTGCCAACAACTCTTCCTCTGTAGTACAGTCCAAATCTTCCAAAGACTTCCCTAAAAAACAGAAGATACCATCTTCAGAAGGTCCACCCAACTCATCCTCGTTCATGCCAGGACGGCAGCTGTGGAGGTGGTCTGGGAACCCCACTCAAGTAAGTTTCTTTTCTTATTTTTCAGTTTTAATCCCAATCCAAAATGGTTTTAGTTGGGGAAAAATTTCTTAAACTTTACTTTCTTGTCATCAGAGACGGGGTTTGAAAGGAAAAGCCCGAAAGCTCTTCTACAAGGCCATCATTCGGGGCAAAGACACCGTCCGAGTTGGAGACTGTGCAGTTTTCCTTTCTGCTGGCAGACCCCATCTCCCCTTCATTGGTCGCATTGAGAGTCTATGGGAATCCTGGTCTAGCAATATGGTAGTCAAAGTGAAGTGGTTCTACCACCCTGAGGAGACCAAGCTTGGAAAAAGGCACCGGGATGGGAAGGTACAGTAGTGAATAGAAGTCTTGTTTGGTTATGATTGATTTAAGGTATGCTTTGCCGACCTAAATTTTCTCTTCCACTCTCTTCACAGCATGCCCTTTACCAAAGTTCGCATGAGGACGAAAATGACGTCCAAACCATCTCCCATAAGTGTCAGGTGGTAAGCAAAGCTGAATATGAACGCCTGAGCAGTATCAGGAAACAAAACAGCAACAGTCAAGATCTGTACTACCTGGCTGGAACTTACGACCCCACCAGCGGCCAGCTAGTGACAGCTGATGGAGAGTCGATCATCTGCTAACATCTAAAAGTGGCTGGATGCACTACTGAAATTGTGAGATAAAAGAAATGGCTGACAATCAGGCCAGTCTTATTCAAGATACAAAACTAGCATGATGTGAAAGTGAGTTTAACCCACAACCATGGGTTTCTGCAGCCACTTTCATCTCTACTCTTAGAATTATAGTATATTATCAAATGGATTGTGTGGAGGACAACTCATGGTGATCACTTTATGAAGGCTCCACAAACATGGAATATTTTTGTATCTAGTAATGAAAAGGCACTGGATTTCTTCAGAGTAGGATATTTAGACTGGCGGACATGGATCAGAGGTGAAAAACACTGACTGAAATTTTGGATTTGCAGAAAGTTCTTTCGGAAAGCTCTTCACTGGTTAATCACGTCAAAGTGATGTCACCAGGACTTTTAAATATCCCAGCAGGACCAAATACACTGTTACTTTGAACTGTGGTGTGATCTGTTTGTTTGTGTTTGCGTGAGAGGAGATGTGAATGAGAGGGTAATGTTTTGCTACATGCAAATATGTGAACAACCATGAGTGTATGTAGAGATCAGCCACACAAAAAAACAAAAACAAAAAAACTAAAATGGGTGTTAACCTGGAGATTATGGAGATTAGAGGCCTAACTGGTGTTCTAAATTGAATGATGCTCTCACGTGTGTACAGTCTAATAACCTCTTTTGACAATACCAGGGATTTTTTATTGTTCTTTTCTCATTCTTTTTGGCGCTAATGATTATGTCAATATATTAATAAGTCAGTTTATGAGCAAACAAAAAACATAGACAAAAACAAAAGGAATGATTTTTCCAGTCAAGCCATACACTTCTGTACCTCTTGCTTATCTTCTCATTCAGGTGTATAGTTGTACAATTGATTTATTTGATGTGTGTAAATATATAAATATATATATAAATATATATATATTAAAAACAACAAACTGTAAATATAATATAAATGAAGAGAGAACTCTATTCCTCTTTATTGCTCTTGATTGTGTTATTTTTTTAAATTAAATAACTTTTTGTTTTTTTGGGAGGTTTGGTTTTGGGACAGGCATGATTTAGGCTACCTTAGATACTGAATACTTTCTTCACTGTTGTATTTTAGGGAATGGAGGGTTGGGAGACATTCTGCTCACGGAGCAAACACAAACGCAAACACAGTCCAGTCAGAGGAAACAGGCTGTCTGTGTACACTTTATTACTATCTTTCATCTTTCTTTTGGAGTTTGATTTTGGCTTTGAAAGAATTGATTGTTTCGATTGCATTTCATTGTCTTTGTGTGATCTAATTGATAACAATTTGAGCAAAAAGTTAAAAGTACCAGGTCCATATAGCATATTTGGAGGTGGTTTTACTCTCCGGAAATTCATGTTAAATACTGACTAAAGGAATCTGGCCTCCAAAATGACAAACCAAAGTATGTCCTTGGAATTACTATACTTCCAATTGCAATAAATATGTAGACTGAATCATGAACAAGGGGCACTTGCAATGATTTTGCCTGATGTACTTTAGATGATTGACAACCAGTTTTGCAGATAGCTTTCCAAATGCTTTCCAGCTGAAATGTTCTCACAATGTTTCAACAAAGTTGTAGCAAAGTGTTGGCCAAGGATTTTTTTTCTTTCTTCTGTCTGCAAAGAGTAGGTATAGACATACAAAGCGTGAACAGACGCTTCCAGCACTTGAAGCCTCCTGCTGTCCTATGTCACATGATCATGAAGGACAATCATAACCTGTAAGTGATGGCAGTTTAAAACAGATCTAATCTAAAATATTTTCTCTTGTCACTTTTTCTTCCTGCTTTGCCAAAAATCGTTCGGTTTGTTTTGTTTTTTTCCATTGTCAAAGTTGTACTCTTATTTGTTTAATATGCAAGCCTGTACAGATTGTTCCGTGTTGGAATTGTGAAAAAGGTGACAGATATGCCTTTCAATCCTAAAGGATGACTTACTTTTTTAATGACATTGTTGCTGTTACACTGCAGAAGCTAAAGCTTTAAGAAATCTGATGTGAAAATAAATGTAATGTCACTTTCTGGGTCTATAAAAATGAGAAAAAGGAAGATAAAGAACAATAGTATTTTTGTAAACAAACACTGGATTCAACGCTTGATATGGTGGCACTGGCACCACCAGCGTGCCAGGAATTTGGCCAAGCCTCAAAGGAAATAGAATCATTGTGTAACCTGAATTTGAGACCCACTTGGAACTGATTTTTACGTTGGATGTTCTTTTTGACCTCGTGGGGAATATAACTCTAAGATATTTCCACTGTTAAAACGTTATTTATCTTAATTTTATTGCATTCGTGTTGCATTTAATTAAAAAAAATCTAAATTACCATGCCTCAGTGTATTTTATTCAAACTTGTTTGATATAGAAACCAGTGATTTAATGAATATGGAGATTACATTAAATTGTCTAAAATCGATGCCTTGTAACTTCATTCACAGTCTACAAATGTCAAATTATGTTTTTTTTTAATTATGTTTTAAATTGTCATCCCGAGTAATGGAGCTCAGCAGTTTGACAGCAAAGAGCAGACAGCTGGCTAACTAACATTGCCTTCACGTGCTATTAGAATTATTGATAATTATTTATACCATTGTGAAGCTCGGAAAGTTCTCAAGTTGGGCGTGCCGTAAACTTTAAACATGGCAGAGGCAAGAACGATGTTGCTGTGACTGGTGTTCTTTATTCGTTTTTTCCACAAAAGCTTCATCACCTTGTCTTGTCATAAAATTTGTGAATATTGACATCATTTGAAGTGTATTGCGAGTTTTATACACCGCAAAAAAAATTAGCCAAATGACAGAGTTGTCAGAAAATGGATAATCGAGATTATCACAAATGTTTATATTAACTCACTAGACATCATTTTGGCTTTAATAAAAATGAAATAATAGAACCTGGTGTCCTTTATAAATTCTGTTCTTTTTGACAACAAAGCACCTGAATGTGATGAGCTTGTAATTACAAATTCAGAGCGGGCAAGTGGGTAATTTAAGGCAGCATAAGGTCATGAACGCATATAGGTCATTTTCCTCCAATACAGCCTTGAAAAGGGAAAGACGAAGAGAGGTGGATGTAGAGAGAAGCATAGGAAATTTGTCACATTTTAATCCAAAATCACCAGAAAAAAATACAATATTAGCCTATTTTGCATTAAGAAAATGTATCTTGTTTCATTAAATCCTATTTAACACTGTGGCATTATTTTCATGACAAATCATGATAATTGCACAGTTATATTTCTTGGGAGAATTTTTTTAAATAGGCTTTATTTATTTTTATCTTTTGCTTTTGTGGTGAAAAATTATATTTTTGTTTATTCACTGGACTACACAAAACACAAAGGCTCATTAGTTGAGCAAAGTACTGTATTTTCCCGCATATAACCTGCGGGTTATACCATATACCAGATTTTACAAACCCCGCAGGGGTGCGGGCTATATCACAAATATTTAACATGTAATAATATTTCTATATATTTTTTACGTCCGCAAGGACATATGTTTTTTTTTTTTTTACCGTATTTTCTTTCTTGTGAGGGTTGTTGTCTCTGGCGCTTGTACTATCACTCTGACAGCTGGCGCTGATAGGCTGTCTGACCTGTCAATCATGCAAGAAGACGTGATTGGCTGTGCTGCCATGAGGGCGTGCTCTTCTCATTTCATCAGATGATCAACACCTGTAGAGTCGCTTCTTAAGGGACGTGCTGCTGCACAGCGGGTGAGACTGCTTTTTCTTTTTCTTAAGAGTCTGTCTTTTGTTTGTTTTCTTATTCTTTGAATTTCGCACACAAGCACTGTGTACCGAGCCTGAACAGTTATGGATAATTGACGTCATGCGAGCAACAATCAAAATTCGAAATATGAGCTTACACAAAAAAGTTAATCAATCTATGGGTGCAGGTTATATATGGGTGCCGGTTATGCCAACGATTTTTTTACACAAAACCCCAAAACCCGCAGGCCATATGAGGGTGCGGATTTTCTGCGTCTGTGGGTTATATATGCGGGGGAAAATAAGCCTTTCTGGATTGTTTGAATCACCTGTAGATAGTTTTCACAAGAACCACTCAAAAAGTTTCACATGGCATCAAGCAGTAAAACCAATGTAATTGTAATACATACACCTCCACACTGCAGAAAGATGTACACAGTTAAACGTACAACCAGCAAGGTGATAGGATTAGAAGATTATTCTGAATCCTGTGTCTGATTTACATTGATAACTCCATATTTTGAAATGACTTTATAATTGGTGGAACAGAGTCTTCTGGCGAATCTTATTAATATTCAAAACACAACAGGAACACTTCCGTAACAATTCCTCCTTTTTTGCCTCTATTTCATGTCTAATTGTGTATCCACAAAGTGTTACCTTATGCGTTAGAAGTCAGCAAGAAAAAAACAACCCATATGACTAATTTAAACATTTTATATACCCTTTTTAAATGTCGTTAAAATACATCTCTTAAATCAGGAAGTCTGCATTTATTTGATAATAAAGTAAAAACAGCAATATTGTGAAATATTACTGCAATTTAAAATAATGTTTTTTCTGTTATTTTTAAAATGTATATTTCTTTCCTGTGATGGCTCAATTTTCAGAATCATTACTCCAGTCTTCAGTGTCACATAAACCTTCAGAAATGTGTCTAATTTGTTGCTCAAGAAACATTGATCGGTGTTGAAAAGAGTTTTGCTACTTAATATTTGTGTGTAAAGTGTGACTTATTCAAAAGTTTGCAATAAGATTTTAAAAAAAGAAAAAAGGCTGGTAGTGTATATTCAATTTTTTCCCCTTCCCCTTTATTTCTCTGTTTGCCATGTCACCTAGGTGAGAGAGGAAGGTTTGGGATGCTTGTGACCGGCTGACCAGAGGAACCGAAGTTAATGATCTCACATCAGTCATACCCGAGCCGGAGGCCCATCCATGCATCAGACGTATGTGACCACTGGGGGAGAAATTTCTTATTAGATTGTGCGCTATAAAGGCAGTTTACTTTTACAGTATCTTTTGGACAACACTGCCGGTTTCAATCATATTCGGCTGCCTGACACAAATAAACAAATACTATGTTTCTGCAAGCTGTACCAGACATGACTAGCTATTCCAGAAACTCACTGAACCTGAAACTTGAAAACCTGAAAGAGCAGAGCCCAGACCATGTCAATGCCACAGTGTGTTTTTCTGAAAGAAGGCAAATATCTACACCTCATAAATGTCCTGCCCTCGGCGTGACCTCTTCTGGCCCGCCAGCTGAGTAGCTCTCAGGAGGACGAGAGGAGAGTGTGTGGAGCAGGTGGGGTGGGGCGGGGGCTTGGCATTTTGAATGAGGTGCTGCTGGTGAGACGGAGAGCGCACACAGACCCCTCCTATGGTGGGGTTGGTTTGAAGGTCCAAGAGCTCATCCATCATGCAGTGTCATGCTGCTCAGGGGTCCCAAACTTGTCGGCGTGTGAAAGGCCTGAGCAGAGAGCAGACAAGTACATGGAGATAGAGGAAGAACGTATTTGAGAGAGACAGTCTAACTTGCTAGTTCTTGCCAGTAAAGTATTGATAGAAAGAAAGAGTGCTAAACAATGAAAAGGTCTCACGTTATAGGGGAATCTCTGTGTTAAGCACATAGCATATGTCTGCACACCTGGTGGTGGCCATTTTTATCTGATTTGGCATTTGGCTTCTTTTCTAAAATCATGTATTGCACTAAATGTTCTTTGCACATTCTTTGATCTTCATTTTCTGTTGGTATACAATCAAAAACCTTATTTGACAACTGTAATTTATCTATTTTTGTGTGGTTTATTAAAAACATAGACCAAAAAAAAACATATCCCACTATGTAAATACAAACATCAAAGGAGGATTTGAACATACCACGAGAGTCAGCATTGTTAGAAGAATAAGTTTAAAATATATTAATATATTTTACAATATTATTGCTTTTACTGTATCTTTGATCAAATAAATGCAGCCTTGGTGAGCATAAAAGACCATAAGAGGTTTAAACGACCATAAACCTTTGAACAGTAGTGTATGAATTTTATATGATTTGAGCAGAATCACTGCTGGTCATATGAGCTTAACGATTTTTTTTAAGATGTACCGGTACTGTTTAATTTTGTTGCAATTCTGATAAGTGCAGATACTAGGCAGATAAATAAGTGTAACACACACTCACGCATGCACGCAAACACACACACACACACACACACACACAAACACACAGGGGGGTCTAATGGTTAGGCCTTAAGAGTCGGACTTGTAACCCAAAGTTCACATCTGAGGTGCCTTTGAGCAAGACACCGAACCCCAAAGCACTCCCTGGTGTGCCACAGCACAAATGGTGTGGGTGTGTGTGCGTGATTGGATGGGTGAAATGCAGAGCACAATTTCCGAGTATATACGGCAAACTTGGCGACACGACATGTCATTCTTTTATATTTCTTTCTTTGTTACACACACACACACACTAGACAGTAAATTACATTTATGTACAAATTATGCCACCAGGCTCCTGTATTTATGGCATCAAGAATATTTAGAGATTTTGGAATTAAACATAGCAATTGCACAGGCCAGAAAACACGAACATATGTTAGATGGCTAAACTAGGGGTGGAGGGTGGGGGGGGGGGGGAATCCCCTGTTCTTATATTGTCTGTCAACACCCTCTATTGCTTCATAATATTTGCAACAGTGACTTTCAATGTCTTTGTGCGTTCCCAGAATGCTTATCCAGACACTGCATATCCCTAAACTGCTAACTCCCTAAATCCACTATCCACCTGCCACTTATCACTTCTGACATTTACTGAATTTCTGATGCACTGGATTTGAGGATGCCTTTAACCTGGAATTACACAGGATTAAGCTGTTTCCTGAATAGATATACCGGCTAGATCTTCCAATGCTGGTGTAGACATCATTTTTGTGCTGTAATGTGTACTTGTTCTGGTGTTGTTTTCACATATTTTACATTACTTTTTGTGTGTCAAGAAAGATTCAGTTGTATTTCTAATTTTTAAATATTAATAAGGTTACAGAGGGGCTACTAATCTAAATCAGTTTAGTTTTATGTGACAGACATTAGCATGTGGATATTTGCTGTTCTCTACGAATTCTTTGTTGACCCAACAAAAAAGCTTGTGAAGGACTAGCTGTCTTCATCCATATGCATCAACTTTTTGAAGCGTCAAAGTTGCGTAACTGTCTATGGAAAGTACTGAACTGGCTCAGGTGTAAACAACTTTTTCAAATTAAACCGATCTACCATTTTATGCAACTGACTAAAAAAGTTAGGACCAGTCTAGAAGGAAAAAAAATTAGTTGACTGACTTTCAAGATTAGTCTTTGTGCCTGGCCAAGGTAGTTAGATGGGTTGCCACTTGCCAAGCTTTGTGTAGCTGGTTGACCAGCTGAAGAATATCCCAAAACTCTCTAAAACTGTCAACAGAGTATCCTGACCAGGCTGGAAGAGCTGAGATCAGTTCAAGATGTTTTAAGCTGTTTTTATCTGCAAGAAAGTAACTGGAGTAATATTGAAAGGAATGTTTCCCAGCAATGTATCTATTTTTATTTTTCTATTCCTCTCTCCATCCTAAATTCGGCGCTTCATTGTCTATGAGCCACGTGTGTAAATGAATAGCTGTCAGTTGCATGAAAGTGCTGGATATGGTGATCCAGACCAATGCTGCAGAGGTTGTGGAGGGGGATTAAGGGCATGGAACCCGTCCAGCTCACCCCATCCATCCCTCTTACAGCCGGGGCCCCTGTGCACACAACATATCCATCCACAGCACATTCAGTGTGCGCTTTCAGGTCAGTGCGTGGAACGATGTGCCAGCGATTATATTGCACTCTGCCCTTGTTGATTTTTCTCTCTCGCTCTCTTTTCCTCTTTTGGTTAATGCTTGGTATGCCATTGTGCGATCTTCTCTTTTATTTATATTTGATTTAAATGAAGTTGGAATGAACAAGTTTTGCTGAAACAAACAAAAAAAAAGCTAATTACAATTTGTATTAAATACTGTAATAGTATGAAAATAAAATAAGAAATTAACAGTGGCGGTTTAGTAAAATTGTTCAGTGTAAAAAATCTAACTTCCTTAAGTTAAATGTACTGATTTATTAATATCTATCTATCTAGGAAAAGTTTGATTTTACTGTTGTACAATAAACACTACAGTTTTTACTAAACCACCACCACTATTATTTGATTATATAAATATATGCATATGTCAGTTTATTAGAATATACATTTATATTACCATATTAACTCTTACCTTGTGCAACTTTTATTCGGCAGTTTTTTTTTGTCCTGCTGTCCGTGACGTACCAGTTGAGAAGCTCTGTGATTAGATTTTTTTTTCTTGTCTGTAAAGCTGAAATATAAAGTGAAGGGTATCATAAAACACAGTAACAGGACTCCAGAGTTCAACTCCCTGAAATGATCTGATAGACACTTCAGTGCCGCCTGACTCCAGGTGAACCAGTTTTACTATGGACATTTTATGGGGGTGTATCTGAATCCACACCCTGTAAATCCTGTTTAAAATGTAGCTGGTGAATGTGTCAGTGTGAGGCAGACAGTTTTTGCAGTCTGTGTTTATAAATATATATTCACCTGCTGTCTCCAAGGCAGAGTAAGACTCTTGGCAAGACCACTTCTGTAACCCCCCCACAAACTATTACAGTATTTGTCACATCGGTATGTGTGCATATGCTTCTGATAAAACTACACTGGTTTTTCACTTGCAAAATATCCATCGGGAGCCCGAGACTGTGCCCCAATAAAACGCCCTCCATACATCCTCAGTATACTTCCCATTTTCCATCATTACTCCTTACTGCTGCCAACAACTCTGATATAATATATAATATATAGATCCACCTACTGCATCTTTACGTCCACTTTATGTAAGCAGGTGCTTCACCCCTACATATGGTGCCTGGGCAGGCATGTTGGTATCAGGGTGGGTGTCAGGCAGCTGGGGACCCCCGCAGGGTGCTGTAAATCAGGCGGACGTCATGTAGAAATGGAAGGACTGGCAGAGTTGGGCAGCAATAGCACAGCCATGGCACAATGCGCCAACCCTCGCACATACCTCTTTCGGCCAAATAACACACATCTCCGTCTGTTAGACAAGCCAGCTATGCAGATTTACCCGTGTCCCTCAGGCAGGAGGTCCAAGGCACGCAGAGACAGCGCAGGGGAGACAAGGGGGAAGGGGCTCTCTCCATGGGAACTGGGGCAGACGCCTGGAGAGACACTAGGAGCTTTGCTAGTGGTCTTGGAGAAGCAACTGCAAAACCATAGACTTATTACTCTTAAAGGGGTAGTTCACCTAATTATGAACATTCTGTGTCATTTAGTATTTCTGCAGGACAAAGGAACAGCAGTGTTTCCTCTAACGTGTGGCAAACACTAACAACAACTGACAAACTGAAGGGTGAACAGAGACAACTAAAGACAAGCAGTGATGAACAAATGATGAACAGCTGAGATGATTAGTGACCTAAGTAACCAATGAGCGGCAGGAGAAACCGAAACAAAGGAAAACATGACTGAATGAGGGCAAAATAAGAGTCCTGGTTCTGCAATGGCGACACAACATTTATTTTGTTTTTATTATATGGAAAGCAGCAGCATTAACATTCTGACTAACTTCTCGTTTTGTGTTCCATGAATAAAAGAAAGTCATTTAAGATATAAAATGATTGCAAACAAAATTGGCGAAATAAAAAAAATAATAGAGACCTTATATATTATGACACTGGTCCGACTGAGCAGTTGAGGGACTTTTTGAATATATATTTTTGCCTTCTTGAAATTACAAATATGCAGCCAACAAGAGTCCAGTACAATCTCTTCATCTTGTCTTATCTCATCTCATCCTTTAGTCTCTCTGCTGATGTGTTCGCTCACTCAAGCAGTGACTGGGGGCGTCAGACGGACCAGCATGCACTGGCTGTATTTTGTCTCTGTGATAATATGGGTGTGACCATGAAACCTCACTCCGCTTGCTTACCGCTCTGCGTTTTAAAAGCCTCCATTTGGGTGATATGCACAAACAAAGCGATAAATCTCTCTCCAGTTCTCTTTTGTCTTTGTGTGTGTTCTTAAATTTTGGTTGAATGTCAAAGGGACAGAAAGGGGAAAAGAGAAGTCTGGGTTTCCTATTTGGCAGGAGGATTTCCTCTGCATATGTGCAGGTGTGCTTTGTGCATGTGAGCAGTGGATATGATCCGCAGCACTGGCGTGAGGTGGACTTATGAATATTCAACTTCCATTTGATGATTACACAGTTTCCTCATTAAAGATTGCTGTAAGAGCCTGGTGCCAACCTTGCAAATCACAGATCAAAGATGTTTATTTTTATGCATTTATTTATTTAAAATTTTATAATTTATCATTATTATTATTATTATTATTAAAATGAGGAGATAAACTTTTGGAGGTTTTGTTACTATTGGATAGTATTACTTAAAATACTTAAAATAATACCACAGTAATAACATTACAGAAAACATTTCTTATTAAAAAAGTATATTTAATTAATACATATATAGTTTTATTTAGTTGAATTATAAAAAAGTAATGTTTTCTGTAATGTTATTACTGTGGTATTTTATATTTTGTTACCAAGTTACCAAATCAACATTTATCATTTAGTTTAACTTGATGTAGTAAAATAACTGGAACTAGTCTAGAACTGAAATAAAAATGTAATAAAAATGACAAAAACGCACAACAAAATTACAGCTTTTACTAAAAGTAAAGCATAAAAAATAAAACTGATTCAAAATATTAATAAAAATCATAATAGGATCACAATTATATTAAAATAGCACAATAGAAAACATCAACAGAGGGCACATAAAAACAGATTGAATTGCGGTTGGATGCTTTACATTTTGTTCAGACAGTCTGTTCCTTTCTAAGTGGGCAGTTCTTGGCCAGAATAAGCCAGAGAGTGGTTCAGAAATCATGCTTTTTAGTGAAAGGTCTAGAGACTGAGGGTACATTTAAACAACACAGATGTACTAAAAATATTTAAAAGCTTTTCCTTTAGGTTTTTTGAGTACAGACCACAACGTTGTCATCATGTTCCCTGTTCACACAGATCCACGAAAATGACTAAAAGTAGTTGCCGATGTAACTTTGAAAAGAAACAATGCATAACACATTGAATTTTGTTTTCACAAATTTACGTATTTGTAGTTTACATAAAGATGGTAACGTATTATTTTTTTTAAAACTTGCACTTTGAAAACCGTTTTCAAAAGTTTGTGTTTTCAGAATATCAAACATTTTGTCATGTAAATGAACAGGTTTTTTTTCCTGTTTTTATAACAGAATTATAATAAAAAAAAGTATTTTTTATTTTGTATAACGGCCCCTGTTTGTGAATAAGCTCTATGAAATAATGTGTGTGTTCTGTGAGTCTGGCAGGTGTGTGTCTTAGGGAGAGTACTGTATGTGTTAGGGGAGGCTAATGTCTTTCTCATCCATCATAGTATTTGTCTGACAAATTCTATAAGTAAACAGGCTATTTATCAGAAAGGCGAAACCCAATACACCCCTTTGCTTGCCCTCGACTGTATAGTGAGTCCTTGTACACATGTGCATGCATGCATGTGTGCGTGTGTGTGTTGGCATGTATATTAGACTAAGCTGGTAAAAGCAAGAAAGTCATGGATGAAAGGAAATAAGGAAGGATAAGAAACAAATACAAAATGCAACAAAGCCATTGCATCGTCACTAATTTTCTTCTCTGTTCCGTTTCTGGCTCTCTCACTTCTCCACCCTGAAGTGGACGAGTGTGACTATATGATGCATTATTAGACAATAATAGTGAGGTTTACTAATTATCTATATATAAAAAAACTGTATTCTTAATTGTTGTGCTTTATCAAAACTATAATGCTATGACATTTTAGTGCAAAAAAGTACTGTATATAGAAATTGATCCTGTTTATCTATCAAGCAGAAATATGTAGTTTGCTCTAATTATTTTAACCTATGGACACATATAGATCGTTGACTATTGTGTCATGCCTTGCGGTTTGTTTGTTTTGTTTTTTTTATCATTTCATGCCATGAGCCTCACATTCTTCAGCTATCTGTTCATCTGCTGTAAATGGCAGTTGCTCGGCTAGTTCATGGAGCCTCAGAAGTACACAAGCTGGATACTGCTAACTATGATTTTATATGTAGTCAATTCCGGTGACTATTTTTTGCATTAAAAAAATATCTTACTAAGATAGATAGATAGATGTTACGCTACCAGCAGGGAGTAAATGTAATGAAACGAAAATTATGATGTGCCTTTTCTCTTTTGTGATGTATGTCTAAATGAAGTGGCTCCTTCAATGAGATTTTTTTGGGGGGCAGTATGTGATTTTGTTCATTGTGAATTGATTGGATCTGTGAATAGATGTTGTTTGATTATTGTTGCATTCTCATGTGAGTGACAGGTTGCTGGAGAGGAAGGATTATTATTCAGTCCTTATGCAAACATCATCAGAGAAGAGATGTCGTTGCCATGGTTGATGTTTTTGATTTAAAGATTAAGAGGGCACATGAATTTAAAGAAATTAAATAATGATATGCACTGACCATTTTAATACTGCAATATTCCATGGAAGAATAAGAATTGTCCATTTTGTTTTCATGGAAACATTAAGGCTGACAAGCCAAACATTGTTCATTCTCTACACTTGTCTGCTGAACTATATCTTGTTTATAAAACTCCTATAGCACCAAATTCTAAAATCGACATTGTGCGCTGCATGTCTCTCCTTGCATTGCTTTGCAACAGTGTGTGAGTATGTGTGTGATTGTATATGTGAGCACTCACATGTACGTTCCTGATGACAGACGATTTCCTCCCACTGGGTTTGGCTGACAAAATCCAGACGGAAGCTGATATTAATGGGAGGAGGCTGCAGCCTCTGCGGACTTTTCACAAGTGAATATTTGATCTTGCACACACTCCTCGTCCATGTAACTGTAACTCTGCTTGCTGCCCAGGGGATGGTCAGGATTGCAGCTCCATCAACACACCTTGGCTCTGTGCTCGCTCCTCTCTCTCTCTTCCCCGATCTGCGAAACTAAAAATACATTGATCGTAAACTTAGACTGGAAATCCACTCCCCACAGGAAGCCGCAAACAATGCATATGACATCATGAAAGTGATCATTTTTTAAATGTCTAGCTACCTATTTTTATGATTACAATAAATGGATAGCTCACCCAAAAATACAATATATCTCATTATTTAAAAGGGTACTATTATGCTATTATGCTGGACATAAACATATTCTACGTGGTTACAAAGCTCAAAGTCCACTCCAAAGGGAGATAGTCTCTTTAACAGAAAACACTTTTAAAGAACTTCAACAAACAACTCGTTGGGACTACAATGCACTTCTTCTGGATCTTGTGAAGTTACTCCACCCCTTCTACCACAAGGCCTGGTAGAGCTGCGCTAGAGAAGACGAAGAAGAACAGCTTTAGTAGTGTGTTCTTCCCTTGTCAAAGATACACTGTTTTTTCCAAACCCTTTTTGTTTGGCCTTTCTAAGGTGGACGAACTTATAACCCCAACATTATAACCCCAGAATTTATCTGTGTGCTGTACATGTTATGTAGGACAGCTTCCAGAACCTAAGAGAGTACAATGCAGGCTACTCACAAAAGCATCTCCTAAAGATGGAGCAAGTTGTCTGGACAATCAGTTGTTTATGGATCACAACCTGTAAGTATGATTAATTATTTGTTGTTGTGTTTTCTATTAATAGTTCCAAAGATAAGTTTTTGTTGTTGTTGTTGCTACGATGTTAACGGGAAAGCTGCTTGTTTCCTCTTGCCTGCTAGCTAATATTACACTGTTGATGTAGTGTTTGGTTACGGGACTTTCAATTTTGTAAGACTGCCGGTCCTTAGGAACTTACCACTCTGAAACGTCCAGTAAAATCTGTGCTTGCAAAGGTCCTCCTGTTCGTGAATATTCATGGGATAATTACATGTGAGCAGAGGAAACATGTGGTTATGGTAAGGGGAGTGACATGTCCAGAACACTCTCTAAGCGGTTTGCCAAACACAACGCTGGGTCAGCTAACCAATCAAAGCATATTTCGTATTTGTGAAGGAGGGGATTCATTGAAACAAGAACTAAATCGAGCGTTTAAGACTGACTGGGAAGAGATGTGCTGCAATAATGTAAAGTATGTGAAAAATAATGTGTTTTTTTAACAATCAAGACAAAATCTATTCTATTACACAACAAAATCAAGACTTTGTGAAAAGGCATAATAGCACCCCTATTCCAAACCCATATAAGTTTCTTTCTCTATAACTTAAAAGAAGATATTTCGGAAAATGTTCACACCTCTCTTTTACATAAAGTACCTGTCAAAAGTTTTCGAAACATCTTTTTTTTCCATTTTAGAAAGAAGCCTCTTCTACTTACCAAGACTGCCATGATTTTATCCAAAATACATAAAAATAATATGAAAAATTAAAAACCATTTTCTATTAATATATTTAAAAATGTAATTTATTTCTGTGATGGAAAAGCTGAAATGTCAGCATCTTCAGTGTCATATGATCCTTCAGAAATCATTCTAATATCCTTATTGGTGCTCAGGTAACATTGGTATAGCTGGTTTTACTGTATTTTGATTAATAAATGCTGCCTTGGTGAGCACAAGAGACTTGCATCATGCACTTCACTTTGTTCTCAAAGGAGGAGAGAAAATCAAATGGAATTGTAAATGATATCAGAATTTTTGCTTTTTGTTGATCCAATCTGTTCATACTTCCCGCAGCCTGGTAAAATATAAAGCTGTATTTTTGCTATTGTTCATTTTAAACGTGTGCATTTTGTGTATAGCAGTGTCTGTGTTGATGCATAAATATCCATGTGCACACATGATATTTGTTTTCTTAGTCAAATGAAAGTGAATTTGTTTGTTTGAGGGTTGGAGGGGGGAAAATGAAGACAAAATGAGAACAAATCGCACTTGTGTTGAGATCTCTCTCTCTCTCTCTCTCTCTATGTGTATGTGTACATAAGATTTTGCCTCAGGCATCGATATTGCCCATGCTAAGCTCATCTGGTGGTAGCTGATCTTTGTAACCACTTACACATGTTGGTACAGTCTAGTCGTACACGCCTGATGCTCCCCCTGCAGTGTCATGCTGAAGCTCCATGGGGTAGTAGCATCTTGCAATGCAGTATCTCGCAAACTGGCCCAGATATCTGATTCCCAGACATCTGCCTCTCCAAAGCAAGCAAGGCCTCTCCTGCCTGCCGTGCACACTGCTGCTCCTGCCCCACTTCACTTCAGAGGAGAACTTCAAAATCAAAAAAACTAAAAAAGGAAAGTTCCTCAAGACAAACTTTGATGTTTGCATGATAAAACCTTGTCTGAAAGTTAAAAAACTAGGACTGTCTATTAAATTTTTTTAATTGAATTAGTTACATGATGTGCCAGTCAATTAATTGAATTAATTAAAATTAATTGCATGCATCAATATTGGCTGAGTCACCAAATTAAGAACATTACATTTATTATGGCAGATTAGTGAAGCTTTGAATAGACATACAAAAAGTGGCTTTGGAAGTGATTTATATTGTTTTATTTCTGCATTATTAAACATTATGACCTACAGCCCACAATAATCCATTTTGCAATCAAGTTATTCAATCTGTCCGAGGTAGACTTGAAGGCTACATTTTTATTTATCTATTTATTTTAGGGTCAAAACGAAAAGAGTATAAAACCAGTTTGAAGATAAATTATGATCAAAATTATGATTATGACGATTAGACCATTTCAATTGATAATTAGTATTAAAACAGCATTTGAAAAACATTAAAGTCGGCATGAAATGGAAGCTGCGATAGTTTTTCTTCTTTATTGTTACATATCTGAGTGAAACAACTTCTCAAAGAAGAAAAAGTGTCAAGCGGGACTTGATTTTATCCATTGGGAATTGATTGGATCATGTGATTTCCTACTGATGTAAGTGACAAGTAATCCAGCCCTACAAAAAACAATATTAATAGTGGGAGGATTTTTTTTAATTACTTACTATAATAGAGTAAATACAAATGTATTGCTTTAAAAAAATAAAAATGTCAATAAAACTTTTCAATAATAAATTTTTTCTAATTGATAGAGAAAAGATTAAACCCATTTAACTACATTTAATTCAAAATGAATAATAAATACTACATTTATAGTATTAAAATAATAAATTAATACATAACTTTTCAGAATTTAATAAAAAATGATAAGAAAATGCAAATAGATAAAATGTATTTTAAATGTTGCGTTGAACAGCCTACAAGACTGTGCCGAGTTTGGTGGATGCAGCTCTGTCAAGCCTATAGATCATTAAATTAGGAAAACAGACTGTGGACAGGACACTTGTTTGTTTGTTTAAGACCTGTCAAAACAACACAGACCAAAACTAGACTAGAAATCAGTGTTTTTTCGTTTTTTTTGTAAATAATTGTAGAGATGATCATAGTCTGGTTCTACTAATGATTTCTACATTGCATCTGCGACTAATAAACTATAGTCATCTTGGCTTTGTTTACTGTCCCTATGTTTGTAAGCCATAAAAGGATTTGTATATTCTGTTTACTGTTCCACATGTTTATCTGTCTCGCTGTCTCTCTCTTGTGTATCCAGCTGTTGCTATCCCGTTCCAGTCACCGCATTCTTCAGGACGGGGTGTGTGACGTGTGTTGTGTGTGTGTGATGGAGAGGAGAGATGGACCTGCAAGCCCCCTTATGAGAGACAGATGGCTGGTGGTGATGCACGTGTAGAAAAGAGTGAAAAGTATATGCAAACAGAGAACAAATACGTAGAACATCTGGACTGGACTAATGAGTAGGTGTTAAGAGAGTGTTGATTGAAAGTAATAAGTATCTCTTCAAAGCGATTCAACAGTGACATACATATCTCCCCTTTTTTTTTTTTTTACATAAGACACTGATGGCTTTTTAAATAATTGAGCCTACCAACATTTTCAAGATGACAGTTTGGTGCAACGATCGTCTTTTCTCAGAAGTCGGTCATTATTCAGCAGAAGAGGCCTGACTAGGATCAATGAGAAACCATGGCAATATTGGACATTTGGGAAGTGCTGTGTGCTGGGTCATATTCACTTCTTTTAAAAGTGTAGATCGAAAAGGAAAGAGAGCACCCTCTCTGGCACTTCAAAAAGCTTTTTATCTGCATGAGTGTATTGTGAGTGCTCCACCAAATTATGCCAGGCACACACTAGGAGGGTCAAGGCTTGGCTGGTTAATTCTGGGAGTTTGCCATGATGCCATGATTACAAAAAGATGATGGCAAGAGGCATGTTTTCTGTCAGAATAACATTTTAATATAAATAGAAAAAATTGTTGAAGAGTATTAATTAACATAATTCAGTTAGATATACAGTAAACAGTAGTTTTATATACAGTAATCCCTCGCTACTTCGCGGTTGAAGTTTTGCGGCCTCAGTGCATCGCGGATTCTTCAAAAAAATATTTATTGAAAAATTAAAATTCAAAAATATCGTCATATCGGCAGCCATATTGCGGAAAGCAGCGTTGCTTCATCATGATGTGAGAGAGAAATTTCCCAGGATGCCAGACAAAGAGAGAAACTCTCTCAGAGGCACTCTACACACCCACGGGCGCTCAGATAAGGCACGTGATTGGTTCCCGCCGTGAGATCGACCAATGAGAGCACGAGTGGATGGATCCCGTGAGCTGATTGGCTGATCCTACTTTGCAGATTTTCATATATATATATATCGCGGGGGTTCCCGTCCACATTAACTGCGATAAACGAGGGATCACTGTGTATATATATATATATATATATATATATATATATATGGAAAATGATTCACATTTTGGTACTTATTTGACCAAAGTCATCAACCTTAGATCCGAAATCATATGTAAAAAATAAATAAAAAAATCACTGTAAAAAAACAGGGTTAGGGTTAGAACAAATGTACAGGTTGATCCAACTTGCATACAGTTTATCACAGCAACTCATAATGCAAGTCAGTAGTGTGTATGGCCCCCACGTGCCTGTATGCACTCATGTTTGGCATGCTTCTGATGCCAGATGGTGTCCTGGGGGATCTCCTCCCAGCCCGGGATCAGGGCATCAGTGAGCTCCTGGACAGTCTGTGGTGCTACTTGGCGACTTTGGATGCTCTGATACATAATGTCCCAGAGGTTCTCAATTGATTTTAAGTGAGGGGAATGTGAGGACCTGTCTGCCTACATACTCCAGCCACATGAGGCTGGGCATTATCATCCACCAGGAGGAACCCAGGGGCCTCTGCATCAGCATAAGGTCTTACAATGGCTCTGAGGATTTCATCCCGGTAACTACCAGTAGAAAGGGAACCACTGGCTAGCACATGGAGGTCTGTGAGATGAATATTCCTCCAAGACCATGAATGACCCATCGCCAAACCGGTCACACAGCATAACGTTCCCCACGGAATCTCCAGACTCTTTTATGTCTGTCACATGTACTTGGTTTGAACCTACTCTCATCCGTTATAATTATTATAATAGTTATAATAAGTTATAGTTATAATTAGTAAACAGTTATAATAATTGTTCACGGCTGCGTGTGCCAGTCGAGCAACTGCCTTTTGAGAAGAATGTGAATGCTAATGGAAAGCTCTCCACAGGCGTTATAGACACACACACACACACACACACACACATAATTAAGCTTATGTAGCACATGCTTTCACAGAAACACACAAATACACAGTGTATGCGAGTGTGACATGAAAATGAGAGAGAATATAGAGAGAAAGACAGTACATTTTCTGTATTGTTTGCATGTGTGTGTGCTCGTATGCAGCGACACTGAGCCAATGAAGAATGTGGCAGCAGCATCAGCCGTGGCAAGAAACCCTCTAGCCCTCTGCAGTCTGCTCTGCTCTCAGCTGACGGGGGGTGGGCCGCATATGTGTGTCTGCGCGAATGTGTATGTGTGTGCGACTCTGTCTGCATGCTGAGTCAGTACAGAGAGCATAAAGCCCTCAGCAATTCTACTCCATTTTCATTCTTTGGTGTCGGCAGACTCACTCTCGGGGCCATACAATCAATCAGTATCAGTATGACAGGTGTGTACGAGTGTGTGTGCATGGTTGTCATGTGTTGTGCATTTCTGTGTGTATGTGTTCTCTGATAGGATTAAAGTACATTAAAGGTATAGTTCACCCCAAAAATATAATCTGTCATCATTTGCTGACCCTAATATAACAGATTTTTAACATGCTATCCAAGCTGATTTTTGATGTTTAAAAGGGATCTTTTAATTCAAAACATTGTTTTTAAAAAAACTGATCTCGTCAATATATATTCCATCAAATTTGCTTAGTGGATCACAGGTATGAAAGTATCAATCATAACACGTGTGCATGTGCACGTTTTTGTGTGTGCGTGGTTAGCAAGGACTCTCCATCCTTTCATCTCACTGAATCACTCACAGCTCCATCAATCACTCCCTCTGACATCTTCTCATCAACAAAGGGTCCAGCTCTGAATGATAAGATCTGTCCACACACACACACACACACACACACACAAGCCTCTATCATATGACACACACAAAGAACAAACAAGCAGCCACCATATACACGCATACATGCACGAACACACACATCACCTACAAGCTCTTGATGGTGTGAGATGCTACGTTCTGCAGTTGTTATGATACTTGCATTCTAATGTATGGGAGAAACCATCTACCCCCCACCCCCCACCCTTCATTAAACTCCCACTCAGCAGTGGCCATCACCATGAGCAGTTTCCATGGCAACATACCAGCAAACACTGATGGCAGACCAAAAAAATAAATAAAAAATCCCTCACGGGGCTTTGGCCATATACTTTCTAAAAGGAACAGAGGAAGACATTTGTTTTTTTACTGTAATGGACTGGCCTTTAAACTTTTTAACCTCTCCTTACAAGAATTATACAATATAGTTTTACAACCATTTCTATTTAAGGCCAAATAAAATCAATGCGATGTATTAAATAGAGGCCCCAGGGAGTATTTGGATGCTCAACCCTCTCTTAAACTGTTTGACTGTCATTACATTAGGGAGTGTCATATGCAGACAAATGATGCAAGGCCTTTTCTCAAAAATTAAATGCATTTTTTTTTTCACAGTGACTTTTAGCCAGCTGGTGAGCGCCTTTCTTCAGCAACAAAACAGAATATTAGAATGATTTCTGAAGGATCATGTAACAGTGAAGTAATGGCTGCAAAAAATTCAGCTTTGCCATCAAAGAATAAAATATTTTAAAACAGAAAACAGAATAATTTTAAATTGTAAAAATATTTCATAATATTGCTGTTTTTACTTGGTAAGAATAAGACTTCTTTCAAAAACATTTATTTAAAAAAAAACATTAACAGTAGTGGATATCTGTTGTTTAATAATTGTCATTTACTTACCTTCATGTTGTTTCAAACCTGTATGGCTATTTCTCTGATGAAAATCAGAGTGGTCCACTATTGTTTTGGACCTCATTAATTGCATTTTTCAAAATATGTTTTGTGTGTGTGTGTGTGTGTGTGTGTGTGTGTGTGTGTGTGTGTGTGTGTGTGTGTGTGTGTGTGTGTGTGTGTGTGTGTGTGTGTGTGTGTGTGTGTGTGTGTGTGTGTGTGTGTGTGTGTGTGTGTGTGTGTGTGTGTGTGTGTGTGTGTGTGTGTGTGTGTGTGTGTGGGTGTTTCGCAGAAGAGAGAAACGAGTGCAGGTTTGGAACAATTTGAGGGTGAATAAATAATGGCAGAATACAAATTTTGGTGAACGATACCTTTAATTGTTTGCTGTCTCTACATGCTCAATTTTTATATTAGGAAATTTGATTCATTTAAATCATTAAGAATATGTTAACAGACTCAAGGAGCAAGTGAAACGAGTGAAATGCTATCTGCACTATTGCTTTAGTATTGAGACTAAACCTCGACAAGATCTGTCCCACTGAGCTTAAGGTATAAGCATCAGCAGCTGGACTACTGTAAGATCTGGACTCTTCTGTAAAACTAAACTCTGTAAGGTTGATTTGAGCCGTTGTCACCCTTTAAACAAACAGCATCTCTGTCATCATCATAATCTGTGTAACCTTCTCGTATATCACGGCTAGTTCTTTCATAATGAGAGAGTGTGAGGCTGTTCTTGATGGAAGGCTGGAGTGTCATATCTCTCACGCAAATAGTTTACCATGAGCTCATGAGTCATTTCCTTTCTTCAGGTTGGGCTCATTTGGTGGATTCCAGAGGAGTTTTGCAGGCTTGCTGCGGATTTCAGAACTACAGTAGCCAAAAATCATGAAGAACTTCTGCAATAGTGCTTTAAAGGTCTGTAGTTGCATCTCAGCTTATGAAAAGCTGCTTGCTTTTTTTTTACTAAATGGTCTGACAATGTCCCCAGCCCAAAAGGTTTCAGGAAAAATAAGTTTAGATTTTTTGTACTTTTTCGTACCTCAGGCCCAAAATGAAAAGGTTGTAACCACCACAGACTCAATATTCAGAATATTGGTTAACCAATGTGTTTTTTTCATAACTTATGCTTAATCTATTATCATCAAATATGTAGTTATAGTCTAAAACCCATACATTTGTGGTTGTAGCCTTACAATGTACCAATGTTATTTATTAATACTAACACTAAAGAATTAATTAAACTCAATCAAGATAAGTTGTCATGTGAACAGATAATAGAGTGTGTCCTGGTAGTATCATTTCAGTTTATCTTGAAATCGTTTTTTTATACTATGTGCCAAAAATAATATAATTTCTGTAAAAAAAAAGTCCCATATTTGTTTTTACATAGTTAATTATGACCATAAATGTGTTCCCCCACAACTAAATTATGGGATATTTAAGTAATGTGCAATACTGTAAGAGAAACCTTTTTTAGACATGTGGTATGTCACTTTAGATGTGATGTTTGAATTATTTTAAATGGAGAAGTGGCACAGTGTCAGTCACATAAGTTCAAATCCTGGATTTTCTCAGAAGATATAAAACGAAGAGAAATAATAAAATAATTATTGCACTTAAAAAGTTCAGCATTTCTCACCAGAGAGTTACAAAACATGAACATGCAGCAATGTGCATAAAAAAAAAATCATATTAAGTTTCAAATAAAGGTTACATTTTGCAAAGGTCTAAAAAAACATGTGGATGTCATGGTCATATTTCATATTTACTGAACTTTATAAATGATCATATAAAGTTAAGAATGTACAAGTGGTTTCACAATGTAAACAACAGAAACTGTGTGGGCTTGAAAGTCCCCATGAAATAAAAACTATTATTTTTTAGTATTAAATCTTTTAGTATTAATATGTTACCCTTATTGTTCTCTGAAAGCTAGTGTGATGCAAAACAAATACAAAATTTGCATTTAGAAGATATAAGCATTAAAAACTTACAGTCTCTCCCTTTAAACCATCACAATGATTTGGATGACATCACTCTGCACTTAAGCGTCTCATTAGATTTTTTGTCCAATCATGTGCTCTCTAGAATCTGAAGCCCCACCCCCTACATTATAACTAGACACTGCAGCTGAAATCGTCACTTGTTCGCACATTTATTATTTTCTACATGCTGAATTCTACACTGAATCCTATATTTTAAAGTGAAATGGAGCAACTTAGGAGGAAACTGCAATGGCTCTGGCTGAGCTGTGATATAAATGAAACGCAATTGGTAATTTAAAAAAAGACATGTTTGATATGTCCTGGCCTGTCTTTCTGTTTCAATGGAAATTACATCAACACGTTTAAATCATTTCTCTCTCTCTCTCTCTCTCTCTTAATTAACACAATAGCTAGTTGTTTTTGTCTAGCATTCATTTTGACTACTGCTGCTGGTTTGAACTATTTCAGTCATTCTGTCTCGTCTTTTATGAAAACATACGGCCATCCCTAGGGTTCAGCTCTCCTGTCGCTTACGAAAACAGGCCCCCATCCCCTCCACAGCAAGCATGTGGAACATGTCATACAGCTTTTTTAATGGGAGTACGTTAAGCTGTCAGTTACTCGCTCCCGAGGGGGTGTAACCAAGACCTCCCCCCACCACCTGCTGATCTCCTGTCCCGTCTCGCCGCTGTCCGGGCCTAGTGTAGTCCATCTCAGCATGTCCCTCTGCCTGAGACATGTCTAAATTAAACTCCTCATGGACTCTACATTTATATGGCAGATTTTAAAATATCACTTCTGCTCAGATACAGGACCATAAGACGAATGCACAACAGTATATGCCACTCTTCACAGCAAATCAGTAAATCAGTCCTATATGCTTAATGAAACAACTGGTGTGAAATGACACATTGACAAGTATCAGTGTGACACATTGGACTGTGAATGGTATTTTATTAAATGTATTTACGTCACAGACATGCACAATGTTTTTGTACAATATTGGTTATTGGATAACGAGAAATTTATACAACTTTTTCAGTATTGGTTGATTTTGCGTGTGTGTGTGTGTGTGTGTGTGTCTATATATGTTTATGTATATATATATATATATATATATATATAGAGAGAGAGAGAGAGAGAGAGAGAGAAAATGAAATGACAAATTAATATCCATTTTTGGTACAGTAATGGTGTGATGCCTTAATTCGCTTGTAGCATTTAAAACAAATGCTTAAAATGTTTAATGTCATATTTTAGATATAAATTATATTTACATATCAGTTATATTTTTATTCTACTATACTTTTTTATTCTAATGTTATCAGCCATAAAATAAAAATAATTATTGAATTGAAATAATTATTAAATTATTGAGAATATGGTTTATGCCCTCTTTAAAAAAAAAAAGGTTCAGTGAGATTTTATACAGAACCCTAGGGTTCTTGACAATTTTTTTAAAGAACTCTTTATGCCATAAAGGTTCCAAGGAGAAATTTCCTAAATGATGGCATAATGTTTAACAGGTTAAATTTTTCTTGTGATGAAGTATGTTTACAAGCTGTTTAAGTCATACAATTTATTCAAAATAAACAATGAATTAAAAGAAAATTGTAAATATGAAACGCCTGACAGATCCCTTTACAGTTCTATACAGAACCTTTATTTCTAAGAGTGTAAAAGCAAACAGGTCAGTCATGTCAGAGCAATTAATTTTATTTTGATAAAATATTATGGAGACTTTTTTCTTTAACATGCACTGATGAATTATGCAAAATAAGATGAGGAACATGCATTAATAAAGTACTTAGTCTAAATTAGCTTTCATGTTGATTTTATGTAAAAAGAGCTGTCATTAATGCAGCATATATTTTTCACCCTCCCTACAGTGTGTTGTGTTTGCGTGTCGACGGGAGAGGGTGGGAGCCAAGGGAGCAGAGGTGTCTGTGATACAGGGAGAGGAACGAAGAGAGAGACGATAGACACGAAGGGAGCGGGATGGTGAGGACAACAGACCTGCGGGAGGGAGGAGCATGAAGAGACCAGAGTTCGATGAACAAGAGAAAAGGGGGAAGGAGCGAGACAGGACCCTGGTGAGGGTGGCAGGGGGAGTGGTGGAAAATAGAGAGAGAAAGGGAGGGGGGTGATAGTGGAGGAGACTGCCTCAGGGAAGCACAGACAGAGAGGAGGTGGTAGGGAAGCGTAAACGTTCTTTGTCTATGTCCTCCTCAGGCACTACAATAAGCACTCTCAGAGAGAGGAAGAAAGGATGGAATGAAAGAGATAAAGAGGGAGAGGGGGAGAGAGAGAGAGATAAATGGAGACAAAACAGTTAAAACTGATAAAGCCAAAGATTAAGTGACTAAAGGAAGAAGGACGAAGGATATGGACAGTCACTGAGGACAAAATAGAGACTGAGAGAGTCAAAGATTTGAAACTGCAGTTTGCCAAGATGGGAATACTCAGAATTTAAAGTCACTAAAGTCTATAAGCTATAGTTTAGAAAAAGTAGTTAGCTATACATATATATATATTGTAAGTTAAAATACTTTGTAAAAAAGTACTTTTTCTAAAGGATAACCTTATATATATATATATATATATATATATATATATATATATATATAGTATCAGGAACACAAGTGAACCGACTAGTGTTTGATTACTGATCACTCGGTTGCAAGACTTTATGCACCATATAATGTGACATAAAAGCTGGGATGTTTTATCATAAGACACTGCTATTTGTTGAAAAAAGTAGCTTCTTATTGGAAAAGATACACTATGAACACAGCTGATGATGAATCACATTTTGCCCTATGGCAAACAATATTTCTTTCATTCATTTTCATTAATGTGTTATCTACCATTTACAACAGTGTCCTCATGTCCTCATACTTTTAACTTTTGCCCTGCCATTGACAGAATTTTCTGTAATTTATGAAACAACGATTTTTAACATATTCTATTACACATCTTCCGTACAGAATCTCGGGATCAAAACACAGGAAAAAAAGCAGCAGAAACAGGCTATTCAATAATTGTTTATGCACATGTAAAATAGCACAATCATCAAACATTAAATAGCATATAATTGCAAAATTGCTAACGTTACCAAATTAAATTTCGACCCAGGGTGAGGTATAGGACTGTGGGGATGGGGATGTTGATGGACTTGATGGACTTGACTTGGTTTTGATAATCGCTCTGAATCTGATCCAGACAAAAACTTGATTTTCTTTTTCTTTTTTTATGAAACCTACAATGTCAGGTTTGCAGAACGAGAACTCAATTTGAAAGGTGGAAGGTTTTTTTTTTCGAATGAAAACAAAAACACAAACCAAAACTGCCCTGAGGGGGAAAAACAGAATTGACTGACTGGACTAGACTTAACGGAACTCGACTTGACAAGACTGGAACAACACAAGGAATGAAAACGATGTGACACAGGACAGCAAACACAAAGGGATTAAATAGACACAGGAGGAAGGATAATTGAGAGGAAACAGCTGGGACAAATCAAAGTAACAAGGGAACAAGACAGGCGGGGTTACACAATGAGAAGACACCAACATGCGTGTAGCCACGTGTCCACGAGAAACAAGAGACTGCGTGCGACATGAAAACACAATATGAAAGCACATGGCCAATGTAAACACGAACCGCGTGCTCCCAACAATGCACACAGACACGAGAGACCGTGCCTACCCACATGACGTAGAGCGTGCGGACTCGTCTCGTCCGCTCATAACAAACACGGGCCATGAATGTCAGAATCCTGAAACAAAACAAAGACTGATCAAGACCAAAGTCTTGGGATCGGACAATCACAACTCAAACACAAGATGCTACACAGACAAGAGAGTGCGCGACTCGAGACACTTGAAGCTGCGTGCACCCACGACTACCCCCCCCCCCCCCCCCCCCCCCTTTTTACAGAAAAATTGCTTATTTTACTTTTAAATTACTTATTTTTCATCATGACTTTAATATTTTTATGAAAATAGTGAAACCGTTTGTCAGGATTCTTTAATGCACGGCATTTATTTAAAAAAGAAATGTTTTGTAACAATGAAAAAAAAATTATAATCACTCGCAATCAATTGAATGCATTCTTGCTGAATAAAAATATTACTTTCTTTAAAACATCTTATTGACCCCAAACGTTTTCATTTTATACAAACAAACTGTTCACACTTTTTGAATACTTTGGCAAAATTACAGTTTCTAAATGTTAAATAATAACTCTAATGATCATTATAATAACAAAAATGTAAAAAAAAAAAAAGAAAAAGAAAAAAAGACGAAAAAAAAGAATAAGACCATATATCAAAAAGTCAAAATCTGTTAAATTGCCCAAAGTCGAAGAAACACCCAGATAAGTTGATAGTGTTGCTTTTGTTTATTTACTCACTTATAGAGATAAGAAAAGTAAAAAAAAAGGAGTTGGGGGCTTTGAAGAAATAGAGACATATAGTGAAAGGAGGAGAAAGAGTGCAAAAGATTGAGTGGACTGCTGAGAAGAGAAATGTTGAGTGAGTTTGTTTTGTCACTGAAAGCTTCCACCTGCCACTTCAGCAGTTCCCGCTCAACCGACCCACCAACCCCCTTAAGCAAATCCCCGCACACACACACACACACACACAGTGAAAACAGGCTTTACGTTTAACCATAAAACAGGTGTGTCAGGGGGCCTGAGGCAGCACTGTCTGACTGACAGACACACTAAACCAGTTTGCCGCTGTGCTGTCATTATCCCCTGTATAACCAGCACGGTACAGCCCACTGTCTCACTTCTGTTGGAGTTTATAGAGGCCTTCAGTATGTCTGCTTTAGGAGATCAGTGGCAAAAATGCACAGTCTTGTTCAAATTGAGCATAGGTTATGTGTCTTTTGCTATAAAGGTAAATAGATTGCTACGTTTTCTGATGGAAAACTAATGCCTGCTCACGCAAAAGACACCAGAGTGTTATTTACAAAATATTAATGTCCAATGGTTGTTCGAGAGAGCACCACAACGTATGCGTGTTGTGATGATGCAGGAGTTGTTGTATGAGATGAATATTTTATAAATAAAGTGGTAACTTGAGGGGGGGTTTTTTGTGCAAAGCACTCACGTCGCTTCATAAATTCCACTGGAGTCACATGGATTACTTTGATGATGTCTCCTTTCTGAGGCTTGAAAGTGGTAGTTGCGTAGGATGTCAATGGTATTTTATCATCCACTAGTCTATGAGTTTGTTCACTTAAAAAAGTAGTAACATATATTTCCAGTAACTATGATCACATAAGGAAAAGTGAATCTTGTGCAAACAGTTTTACAACAGAGTGATCACAGCATTTTCTGGAAGACAGAATACAGCTGATCATACTGCATTCTATCAAAGGAGTAGCCAAATTAAACAATCATAACCTTTGCAAAATGGGAACGTAACCATTTGGGAACATTGCTGTTTTAGTAGCGCTATCACATTTGAAGAATCTCCTGTGGCTTTACTGTGTCTCCATGGAAACGCTTCCCTCCAAAGTTGAAGGCACTGTTCAGGATAAAGGGCTTTGTTGATGTAAATATATTTGAACCCCCATCCTCCATTAATAAAAGGACAAATCCACCCCATATGTAAAAAATGAACTGCTTGCGATCCAATACAGATGAAAAAATAGTCAAGATTTGATCTATTTAATATGTTCCAGAATCCAGATTTATGGGCTTCCTCTTCACAGTTTGAAAACCAAGTATTTATTAATGATATTGATTTTTTTGTGATATAATTTTTATAATGTTTTTGAAGGATGCAATGACTTTTTTCATGACTATGGGGACATTTATTTTTTTCCTGTCAGTTTTTATTTCCAGCACATTTGTGAATGCCATTCTTTGCACACATGTAAAGAAGGAATGTGATCTAGTTAATTTTTTCATGCTTTTCCTTGTTTCAGGCTGTCAATATAAGTTCGGTTTGCTCCAAGCCAATAGTCACAGTGAAAACCCTGTTACGCTGTGAGTCTAAATCAATGACCGTTATCTCTTAGCCTGAATCGAATGGCAAATGAGAAACAATTTAAGATCCAGATGTGGGCTTCCCGGTGAGTGTCTTTGCATGTGAGTTTTGCCTTTATTTCTTCATTTACTGATGGCAATAAACCTTTATGGGTGCAGTCAGGACCGCTGTTAATGGCATGTGGCATCCTTTAAAATGGGCATCTTTTCATTTAGAAATGACGGAAAGGACTGCATGGGTTGCTTGTATTGCCTGATCCATTATTTTCTTCACTATTTTAATTTTGCGCAATGATTTTCTCGATCCTGCTTTTCAATTTAAGCATGCTGAGAGTCATAATGGATTTGAACAAGGTGTGTTCGGTATGCACTAATCAACCTAAGTCATTTCGGCGGGTCCTTTGCCAGGTGTGGTGTCAGAACGTGCTGACCTTCCGCTAACGACCCATTCGTGATGTAATTATAACACCAACTGTCCACGCCACCACTTGTTACTGTCATTCTGAGCTTCCTTGTCCCAGCCGGTTACTACGGTGCAGTTGTGCAATTCTGATCCTGTTCTGCTCTCCAGCAGTGTGGAAAGTACTGGATCATTACACACCTGTTTAGAACAAACGTGTGATGTGGGCTGGGTGAGCTGATAGTCTATTTCTCCAGGTCTTTCTTTCAAAAGTAACGTTATCGCAATGAGGGATGGTGGGTATTTTCTTTTCTTTTCTACTCTTTACACAAAGATCCAGCATTGGGCAGGTGACTTCAATAGAGAATTAGATCTTGATAGCAGCTCTAGGTGGTCGGTCTTGCAATAGCAGATGTCAACAGGAATGTACACACATGCACTGACTACACACACACACACACATATTCGATGCAACGTTATCAACTGAGGACAAACCCCTAGGGATAAACGCACACACATAGTGGTGTTTGGGGTCTTTAGTGTGAATCTTCCAATGGGAACATAAAATGTCTTTGCCCAAGTGAGGATTTCTTTGGAACGACACAGTCTAATAATTTTGTTCTTTGAATCGATAATGGATTCTTTGGTAAACACTGCTCTGGTTTACAGCTGTTTTTGAAAAATGTCTGATGACAGCGGAGCCAGAAGGTTGTAAACTGTTCTGAAGAAACACTAACCCCTCACACAGCTCCCGTCCGACATTCAGTTGGGAACAGAGGACATGCCAAAGGAGGTTGGCAGTAAAGCCCGGAACATCTCATGCGATAGGACCCTGTACCCCCCAAATAGCACCCCCTCCCTACACACACACACCTCCCAATTGAGTTTTAGCCAAAATCCTGCTGACGAGAAGCAAAACTTTCAGGGATTGACTTTTGCCATGGTTTGTTGAATATGTACATATACACCCACATCACACAAATTTCCATGGAAGTCATACGTTTTTGTAAAAATAAGCAGCCTGAACCCGGAACCTATGCAAATAGGCATGTAAAACACACTAACTTAGCTTATCTATGCGCAAGTTAGATATCAGAAGAAAATGGCTATTGCAAACGACTATGTGAATTCTTTCCCAATGCCGTTTTGGCCTGCAGCGTAATGTGAGAGATGATATGCACAGGAGGCCGTGAAAGGTCTCTATGTGCTCCGTTTATGTGGGGCGCGCTGCGCTCGTAATGATTGATTTGCAGTATGTTTGGGGTTTCTAAATCTGCAACATGGTGTGTTTTATAACCCAGGGAATGAGCTGTGAGACTACTCTGAAACGAGGCACTTACTGTATTACGAAAAATTGATGAAACTCTGAATTTGATATGGAAATGTGCCAACTTGGCTGATTGATTTCTTTATAGATCCATTAGAGGTGATGATTTATGAGCATCTCAGAAGATCTCACAAATTAAAAAAAACTTTAGCCACGGACAACTGATGAATTGATATTCAAACTAATAAAAGAACAACAAATAATGTTTATTTAATATTGGCAACCTGATGGAATCAAATAACAAGTGTCAAGGTTGTCCCGGTCGACAACTATGTGCTATCCCGAGCAAAGTGAATTGAAATTAGCACACAACACTGGACTCTTGCTCAAGGTAGCTAATCTAGTTCAGCAAAGATGATGTAGAGAAGGACGCAAACACTCATCAATGCAAAGAAACCATGACACTGCCTTCAATCAAAGTGAGAGGAAACGTCATACTTAGCTTTTCTGGAGTTATCCCGTTTTCCGCAAATCCCACGGCAGCGTGGCGTAATTGAAAACAGGGGTGAATAATCAGTGAAACAACTCTGTTGAAAAGCTAATTGATCTCATATGCAAACAGAATTAAGTTAAAAGCTGTTGGGCTGTGTCTGGTGCTCTGTTACCGTCAACTCTTTTCCAGAGAGAGAGGAAAGGAAACATCCAAAATCTGGACGAGGGACAGAGCGGATGGAGAAGGGGAAAAGCTGAATGGAGTCAAAAGGAGAGAGAGGTAAAGCCACCCAAATGATACATTTATTTTATTCAAGATTTCACAAAGCTTGAAAAAAGGGGGTGTCTCATAATAGAATTACTTCATCAGGAACTCAAGTGCTTGAACACAAGATCCATCTGTTCGGTGTATCGTCTGATTTCCCCCTTCTAGCACCCTCCTCTCTCTCTTTTCCTCCCTCACCTCACTCTCAGAGGTGTGTGTGTGTGCGCGTGTGTGTGTGTTAACAGAACTGAGGGAACGCATAACTGTGTTTCATTACTGCTGTAAGAGACGTTAAGATAATCATTCAAATCGCTCAGAGTCGAACCCCACCCGGCTGCTAATTCAATCTGCCCACAGCAAAACATGCCAAACAACATCCATTATGGTCACACAGTTAATTGGCAGAGGGTGGGGGCTCAGGCTTGAGTCAGGAGGGAAGCATTGCAGCGGACAAAAGCAATCTTGTCTTTTCACCAGTTTGAGATGGTGGAACATGGCGATGCACTTGCAATGCTTTGTATTGTCACTGGACAATAGACAAAGACACACAGGACAATAATAGAAACGACTGGTGGGATGATGTTAGACACAAATATGTTTCCGTAGTTTATTACGCTGGTTCTGTATGAAATTTGCTTAACTTATTTTGATGAGTTAAAGCAATGTAAAAAACGTATGTTGTTGTAACTTTTATATGTTGTTACAGTCTACCTATCTAGATTAAGTAACTCTGATAAGATTTCTAACAAGTTTTGGCAGTCATATAAAGTTGTTCCCATACATGGTTAACTGTTTCATGTATTTTTTTAGGCCTGTTTTAAAATGTATTAATCTCATCGTTTTATGCTTATTTAATTGACTTAAAATAACAATAATTGTAACTGATGCTGCACTTCCTGAAAGTTGTATGTTCTGAATGGTAAGTAAACCAAAACACCCTTAAATATATGTAAATCTATGTTTATTTTTTCAGCTGTATTAATTTCATCTGCGCGTGTGTTTGTGTGTGAGTGTGTGTGTGTGTGTGTGTGAGTGTGTTACACACTCTGAGCCTCAAACACACGGCACATGCTGCAGGTTTCCGTCTCTATTTGATCCCGGGCACATGGCCAGCTCTCTCCCAGGTCCACAGCAAAAAACAAACAAACCTCAGTGTGCCATAAACAACTACAAGCAGCCACCACCACAGCCTGTTCACCTTCCCCACCAGGTAGTCTAAAGTCCTCCGGTCGTGTCAGAAATGCCCTGCTTTTAATAGCCATCCAACAGTCTAATTCAATCAGTCTTCTGCCTCTAATTTCTGCTCACTTCCCAACCCTCTCCTGTGTCAGAGTGACAAAGGCCTTTGAACGAGATTCTTGAATGTGAAACACTCTGTCATACAAATCCAGCGAGGACGAGGCAGTGTAATGCAGAGACGGCCGTAACGAGCGGACCGAGGGTGACAATTAAGACCAAACAAAAATAAAAATAGCGTCACTGCTGCCATGGTATTAAAAACTGTGACATTTACAGACCTGTATTTAATTACCAGCTCACGCTGTTCGCCAGGTACCCCATTACACCATGTGATAAATCTTTTATAGCTAGAAATGTATGTGTGTGTGTGTGTGTATGTGTGTGTGTGTTGGGGAGGGCTAGTGTTCTACAGTGATGAATGTATATAGGCATTGATCAGCTAAATAAATACATGCATAGGATGAAAGAAAGACAAATATTTGGGCAAGAAGCAGGGTGCCTCTTGAAAGGTGCATGAATGCTGAGTTTGTGTAAGAGCGTTTGTTTTTGCATGGTGGTGTAGCCTATTGAGGGGTTGTAGCTGCCGGCCATTCGCTGTCAGTAGACTCGCCGTAGATGCTGCTTTCAGCACCATAGTTTTGCTTTCAATGGAAGTGGAGTGCATCTCGCCTCCGCTGTTTTGTTTTTTGCAAGAGTCAAAAGCATGGAGAACATTTTAAGCGTGTTCGTAGGCTATCATCACCCATATGCTTGTGGTCTTGAATGGCACGAGTATGTCAGCTGTGGCAAGTGCTGGAATTCAGTCAAGCTTCTCCGCATAAGTGTATCTTGCTCAGGACGACAGATGGAAAAAGTATAAACAAGGAAATTATATGCATACAATTTTGCTTAATGGTGGTTTTAAATTCCTAATCAATATAGTTCTCAAAAATAAGTTTGATTTCTACACAGAGCTTCTGAGATGAGATTTTTGTAAAACATGTATTGTAATAGTGTCACAATTCTAAAAATTATTTACCTTATCCCTTTATTTTTTTATTGTTGTTCTTGAGACTAACACAAGCTAACTTGATGTAACCAAATAAAAAAAATGTGTGAAAAACGTGTGCATGCATATGAAAAAAAACTGACTGTTCATTTCTGTGCATTATTTCTTCTTTTATCACCCTTTTTTTTCTCATCATTATCTGTTGAATTCTTAGACAGTGTCCCTCCTGCTGTATCCACCAGCCCCCCTGCATATGCTGGGAAAATGAAAATAGATTGGCCCATCCTTGGATGGTGCCAGGTGGCATTTAGACCCCCAAGAAGACATGAGTGCAGTCTATCTACCTCACAGTGACAGACGTTGGGCCTGGAGAGAAAGGAAAAGAAAAAAAAGGAAGCAAGTCGGAAAGAACGAAAAACGGAGGAGGGGGAAAGCAGAAAAACCCTAGTAGGTCCAGGCAAATGTGTTGTCCTGCTGAAGGCATTCTTGTTTTCTTTGTCATTATCTCAAGCTGCTGTTGCCGCTGAGCCAGATGTACATGTGGGAGTACGCAAACGGACTAGTGACAATAGGAATGTGCTTCTCTTTTCTTTTTTGCATTGCCATGTAATCTACACCTATTCCTTGTTGTGAAACTGTGCTTAAGCTGCACCAATTGGATTCCAAGTTATATGGCTTAGTGAACATTTAAACATTCTGGAAAATAAACATCAGAGTGCACAGATGTTATTTTGCAACACATATCCTTAAATAAATATTTCTGGTTAAGTACAAGTTAAGCTCAGGCGACAGTATTTGTGTCATAATGTTGACTACCACTAAAAAAATAAAAAGATAATAATAATTGACTTGTACATACCGGTAATTTTCTTTAAAAACAGCTAAAATTGATTATGTCAGATTATAGTTAAGAATAATTCAGGTTTAATACAAGTTAAGTTAAATAGCATATTCGAAAGCATACTTGGCATAATGTTTCCTACCACATAAAAAAAAAATATATATATATATATAGTTTTGACTCATTCATCATCTGTAGAAAAACTGCAAAAATTTTGGCTACAGTGAGAGACTTACAAATGGAAGTAAATTGGGCCATAAAATGGGAAGATTTAAAAGCAGGAATGTGAAATACTGTAATTTTTAGAATATTATTTGAGCTGTAAATGTGTTTAAAATTTTTTTACAGTTTACATATAGTTTGGCATTATGTGGCTATGGCAATGAAGTTGTACAATTGGATATAATTTTACAGAATAAAGGTTCGTAAGCAGTTTTTTTCATACTAAACTCGTTAACACATATTGTGAATATACTTTTGAAACAACATATTTGAAACAATTTTATGTTTTGTCCCAATTGTAAATGCCTCACTCTAACCCTGAAGTTAGTTGCTTCTTTTTTTTAAAGAAAAGGAAATTCTTTTTTCTTTTTTTTGGTAATCATAATATTGAGCTTAACTTAAATATTCCTTGAATTGCGTTATCAACAGGACAGCATTTTTTAAGTCCTGCAACATTCTGAGCAAGTCAGCTCTTGCAATGTGTGTTGCAAAAGAATATTAATCATGCAGGGAGGATGGTGAAAGAGTGTCATGTCATTGTTTCCATTGTTGGGAAATACCTGTTTTTCGTGTTCTGCAATCCGTTTTCCTCATTCAGAGCAAAAGCCATGACTTCCTGCCATCTGGGTAAACAGTTTTTATTGTTTGAGCATGAAAACAAGAACTCTAATTATAGCGTTCGGATTATGCTATAGTATGCCAATGACCATGATACCCCTGGCACAGTAGTGTAACTGTTTCTAAGGGCCCTGAATGAATCCTTAGCGGCTAATGTTATATGATGGGGCTTTTTCAGGGTGATTAATGAAAAGGATGGGAGGACAAGAGATGGAGAGATAGAAAGAGAGGGAATGGGGGAGGGGTGATCTTGACAAATCGTTTGGGGGTTCTTCAAAACAACACAGGGAGATAGATGGCGGCAGTGTGTGTCTTTCATTATCAGTGACCCCCTGTTCAATCAACGCCAGAGAAAGACGGCCACAGTCCAGAGAACAGGGCTACAGGACAAAGTATCATACCATCATCACTCAAGCCCCCTCTCTTAACACATACGCACACACATATCTTCTCAAATACTCGCCTCTACCCCTCAAATGACCCCACACACATTGATGAGATGACCCCAGACTGGATATGCCCTCTTACCCCTCAGGACCCAAAGAAAGGGCGCCATCCATGCAGGTGCTATGGTAACACCGCCATGGCAGGTCGAGTATCATGGTGTTGATGATGTCATTGACCCAGTGGGAGGAGCATCATACCCGTAATTACCAGCTGCCTTGTTTCCATCACCAAAGTGTTTCCTATTTTCACACAACTCTCATTCTTTTCTCTCCTTAGCTAATTAAGAAACTACATCACGAGAAATCTCATCAGAAATATTCCATTATTAAATTAACACTTTACCAGTATTCTTTAAAATAGTGGTTTTCCAACTGGGGTGCACCAGAAGTCTGACAAAGTCACAAAATATTGTGTTAAACATTTTATATTAAATATTTATTTAATATTAAATTTTGTATTAATATGTTATGTTAATATATTATGGTTTAAACCCGTTGATTTCTAATTGGGGCCCACCAGGGGTCTAAAAGGTTACCTGGAGAATTTAAGAAAAAGAAAAAAATATATATATAGAAAAAATTATCAAATAAATATAAATATACTGTAGTGTTTTGCATGTTTGTCACACTTAAATGTTTCAGAACATCAAACTAATTTCAATAGTAGTCAAAGATAACACAAGTAAACACAAAATGCAGTTTTTAAATGAAGGTTGTTATTATTAAGGGAAAGCTAAACCCAAACCTAGATAGTTCTGTGTAAAAAAGTACTTGCCCCTTAAACCTAATAACTGTTGGGCCACCTTTAGAAGCAACAACGCTTGCAAACAAGCGTTTGCGATGACTTGCGATAACCAGTCTTTTGCAGCACTGTGGAGGAATTTTGGCCCGCTCATCTTTGCAGAATTGTTGTAATTCAGTCACATTGGAGAGTCTTCGAGCATGCCCTGCCTTTTTAAGGTCATGCCACAGCATCTCAGTAAGATTCAGGTTAGGACTTTGACTAGGTTGCTCCAAAGTCTTAATTTCTTCAGCCATTCAGAGGTGGACTTGCTAGTGTATTTTGGATCATTGGCCTGCTGCAGAACCTAAGTTTGCCTTAGCTTGAGATCACGAACAGATTTTCGGACATCCTCCTTCAGGATTTATTTGTAGACAGTAGAATTCACGGTTCCATTTATCACAGAAAGTCATCAAGATATTTTCTGGCAAAAATGAGACGTCAATGTTCTTTTTGCTCAGTAGTGGTTTTCGTTTAGGAACTCAACCATGCCAGTCTCTTTCTTATGGTGGAGTCATGAACACTGAGGCCTGAGGCCTGTGGCCTGCAGTTATTTGGATGCTGTTATGTGCTCTTATATAAGTCGCTTCACTCCTGGTGTAATTTTGGTCGGCTGCCCACTCCTGGGAAGATTCACCACTGTTCCATGTTTTCGCCATTTGTGGATAATGGTTCTCACTGTGGATAATGGTTCTCACTTTTCCAGACTGATAGATCTCAATGACTTTTTTTCTCATTTATTCCTGAATTTCTTTGGATCTTGGCATGATGTCTAGTTTTTGAAGATCTTTTGGTCTACTTAACTTTGTCAAGCAGGTCCTATTTAAGTGATTTCTTGATTGAGAACAGATGTGATATATACAGTATATAAAAGATTGTGTTTATATATATTCACATTTTGAATGCATGCAAAATTTTATTTTTTTATATTATTATTTTCGTGCAATCATTATTTTTACCTTATTTTTAACAGAAAGAACAACTAACCCAACACAAAACATGTTTTTAAAAGGTAAATACATGTAACATTACTCTTATAGTGTGTTGAAAAATTGTTATGTCAGCTTAATGCAAGTTAAATATTCTCCAGTTAATGTTAATACAGTGTTTGCTTTGGTATCAGAACAGTGACAACATAAAAAGCCAACTATTTCATAAATGTCTGTTAAGATTTATTTCAGAGACTATATAAAAAGGTCTATGATAAAAAGGACTAAAACATTTGAGGGTCCTTGCCACCTCTGTTTTAAGAAACCGAGATGAGGAGAAGAAAAATGTTGATGAAGGGGGAAGGGTAGAGGGCCGGAGACCTTCTCAGATGTCATCACCAGCCTCAGTCACATTGAAGCTGATAAAACGGTTAATCTCACAGTCGGATTTTGATGGTGAACTTTTCTCTTCAATAAATATATATTAATATTAAGGGAGCACATACTAGCAATATACATTAAGTGGAGCAAGGGCCAAATAGTGGAAATGGTTTGAGGTGGAAAACGCACACAAACAGGCACGGGAGGAGGAGAACTAGCCCAGACTAGATAGGGTGATAGATTAAGCACTGTGCCACCCTCTGAAGCAGGTATCATCATTCAGAGTGGCAGCCGTTCGGTGAGCACTATAGGACTACCTGCTGAGGATCCTCCAGTAATACAGCTGCTCCACATAATCATAATCTACACTACACCGCTAACACAGGCAAAGAAAGGAATAAAACAGAGAATAGCAGAAAGGATTTGTCAGACAAATGGAATGTCCTAAGAATTATGTACTACATTTAACAAACACAGAAATTGTTTTTCGTAATGTAAATGCAAGATGGGGGGGGGGGGTGTATGGGAGGAGAAAGATGGAGCTCTCTTCCTTCTCAATCTCATAGTGAAGCTGTGAAACAGATGCTAGCAGAAGCATTAACAAAAGAGCGGAGCTTCTGACCGCGAGCCCCCGTGCTTGGCAAGTCCTAGAGGTAATAATGGTTAGCAACCTGAAAAATGTTCTTATCTGAAAAAAGCCCCAGACAGTAATAAATGAAATAATTGTACTAAACACATTAATCCATGTCGGTGGCCCCAGGGGGAGGGTCTGTGAGTGTTAGAGGTAGTGAATGGCACTAACCTGCCAACAAAAAGAGTCTCTCTCTCTCGTTCTCTCTCCCTCTCCTTCTCGACCCTCTGCAAACAGTGTATTTTTTGCCCTGCCTTTCGGGAGGCAGGGGTCGTTATTAATCTTGCTGGCTTGCTTAGCTTCAGGCATCACAGCAGGGCAGCATCTGGGAGTGTGTGTTTGTGTGTGTGTGTGATGAGTGTCTGAGCCAGGATATGGATAATGCATGGGCATAGACTGTGTGTGTGTGTGTGTGTGTGTGTGTGTGTGTGTGTGCACTAGTCTGATTCAGAGGCAGACCAAGCATCTTAAGTCATGTATCTCTTAATGGATGTGTTTAAATGTAATTTACACCAATGTGCATGCACTCTCATCTGTGTTATGCTGTGTGAGTCACATGCGAGTTAAAAAAGAATGTGACATTTGACTATCATGTATCGTAAAAAATGCATGCTTGCTTCGGACAGTGGTCAAACTGAGAAAGGGAGAGGGTTTAGATTCAAATAAATGCATTCAAATGTGACAGATATATAATCAAGTCTTTTGCATGTGCAGCAGGGTCCATCTCCACTTGGGCACGGTGCAAAGCCTGGTACTTAGTGGATATTGGTAAGAAATGAACACAATCACCACGGCAACTATCACTGCAAACATGCCATGTGCAGTGGACCTTAGGTCATGCATCCCACCGGCACCATAAGTATAATACTGTTTAGTAAATACAGGTGTAAACCAGTCGTCCACTTTAACCACATTCAGAGGTGGTTGAATACGCATGTGACCACATTGCATTTTTAGTGTAAAGTTGTCCTGGTGTGTCAGTGAAATCTTAAAACCAGTTTGGTGATTATGTGTTGATTTAAAAGAAAAAAAATCTGTATAGTCAAATATGTTGTAAAATATATCATAAAGATTCTAGATTGTAATAGTAGATATTTTACAATATATTTGACTCCTACAAGTCAGAAATGACATTTCCTTGTCTGTTGCTTTTGGACAGTACCATCAATGAAGCTGTCACTCTACATGGTGAGTTCGGGTGATTGGTCAAAGAAAAAAAGAAACATCTGTCATCACAATGTTCATGACATTTTACCATGAGAATAGCATGCTTACAGAGTATCATGCACCAGCTGAGCAACTTAGATGCATGGGAAATTAACAGATAGGTTTCTCCAGGTATATTATAGACACTGTATGGCCTGAACTAGATTTATTACACTTAGCTGATTGGTGCCTTGAATTGATCAGTGATCAAATTGCTGTCTCAAATGCATTTTAGAGGGCATTTACACTGGCTGTCCAATCGGTAAAATGCATGAAGTGACCATGTGTAAATACCCCCAACACATGCGCTTTTCCTCTTCTAACTTGATCAAGCTTCTGTATATGGCATACATATATTTTCAGGCGTACGTCTCCTTGATGCATTCCGTAATGTCCAATCTAATTTGTATGTTGCCAAAAAATATAAGCTGTGACTAGCAGAGAATGAACGGGATGCATGAGAGATACACACTGAGAGAGAGAATCTCAATCCAGTCATTCCTTGCAGCACAAACTGGATGAAATATAAAACCCCGGGCTACACGTATGGTGTTTCCAGACAGGCAAAAGCGGAAAAGATGGAGTTAAATATCATATCTAATAATCATGTTTTTTAAAGGAAATCATATTAAGGTTGTTAAGAGGTGCGGCACCAAATGTCAGAACCGTGTTAGTTTCACGCGCTCTCTGATAGATGCGAAGCGACGAGCCGAAGACGCTCGCGCTGACTCCCAACTCGCGCAAGGGTATTTCCGCAGACTGCAAACAAGAGAGGGAGAGAAATGTTAAGCCAATCACGTCGCGGGGGAGGGGTTTCGCGAAGTCTTCTCAGCCAATGGAAGCTTCGCAACGGAAAACGGCCCACGTGGACCCGGAATCTTGTACTTATCAACGAACATGCATTGAATCCGCTCTAGCCAATCAACTGGGTCCGAAGTGTTAATCTCAATACGGATTGGCTGGCAGTTTCATAGAGTTCTTTATTCAGCTCCGTTGTTAACTCATTCCTGCCACACGTTTTTGCCGTGACTGCCTCATAAAGCATTCTTCATCCAAGTCCCTTTTTGGGAAGCATTTTCTTGTCAGCAAAATAAATGGCCCGAAGTTTAGGTGCAAATTGTATATAAAACATCCATCCTCTTTTTATAATCTGCATCCATTAGGCCATAAACCATTAGCTTGATTACATTATGATGAAATTTACATGTGCCCTGTTGATACGGATGTGTCAATTAGCCCACACACAAAATGAAATGTTCTTAAATAAACTGTCTGATTGAATAGACGGATGTGAGATCTAAAAATACCTCATTATTGAGGAGGAAGCATGTCTATTCTAAGTTGTAATAATAAGGCAGCAGACCAAATTGTCGAGGGTAATATTTAGCGCTTGTCCTCCCAAACGTTTTGACTATAAATTCATCGGAGTCGTGGGAAAATGACCGCTGATTCTAAAAGCGGCCGAGAACTTATAGGAGCCTAAACGGACTATTTTTAGTGGATTCCGTAAGTGTTTGTTTAAGTTTAGTGTCGAAACATTTCACTTAATCACCTCAGTAGTTCCAGTGCTTTAAGAATCTATACTGACCTCTACTGGCCTGGAAGCATGAAGTTTATCACTAAATTCTGCCGTTACGCGCTCCATTGTTTTGTTGTGTGTAGTAATATTGGCTTATTTTGTTTTTGCTTATGATTAGTGAAGTTCCTTGAGCATCTGATGAAAGCACTATGAACGTTAGACACATTATTATTATTAGTAGTAATTTGGTCAATTCATTGACTAAATATGGCGGCGCCCATGTGGACGCTGCTCACTATGCAGAATAAAACAGCTTTTTCTAGATGACTGACAGTTTCATGTGGGTGTACATCAGTTTAATGCTATTTCTAAAAAGGTGCTTTTTATTTCATGTGTAAAACTTAATGCACCTTTAATTGCTGTTAAGACAACCGATTGGCTCCTGTTTTGCACCTTTCTTCTGACTGGAAGGTCCCGTTTGTAAAGGGGGGCTATAAAACAAAGATTAAAAATAGTCAAGTGAGTATAATCCCATCATGCTCACAGTCACAGAGGCACCACGTCTGACAAACCCAGCATTAATCTCTTATTTTCTTAAAAAGGGACTATGGGTGAGACGCGCAAAGCAATACTGACACCTAGAGGGCAGATCGAGGACATTTTTGATGGAAGGTGCTCTTTCCCGTTTACCCCTTATGAATTATGCAGCAGACATACAATTTAGATGCTTCAGTGGTGGACGAGGAGGTCACCCCCTGCCGCATGGCTACCACAGCTGTACCTTAAAGCTCTGGTGGCATCTTCAGCACTCTTCTGATCAGGTCTGGATTTCTCAATTTTTGTTCAGATGACTTGTTCGAAAGTCAGGGGGGGGGGACAAATAGGCCTACAAGTCATGTTAAAATAGATCAGTTCTAGAAAAAAGGGATGGACACTGGGTCAGCCACATCTTAACTGAATGATGATGTTCTGATGACGGATATAACAAGGTTTCAAAACTAAAGGACATAGAATTTAGAGTTGAGGAGATCAGGGTGGGAAAAAGATTTGAGTACGGGGCTTGAAAAGGGTGAGATGAAGGAGAGAAAAAGAGAAAGAATAGATCACAGGTTGAGAAGAGTGTGGGAGATGGGATAAAAATGAAAGGGATGATGAAGAGGTTGGGTAGACTGAGAGACAGAGGAAGAGGGCGATCAAGAAAGAACGATGTTACATATATTGGTGGTATTGGGGATGGCAGGGTTGTTCCCGACAGAGCAGAGGAATAGCAGCATTGCAGTTAATAGGGTAGAAAAAGCTGGGGGGCTGTTAACTCTCAAATGTTCATTTTTAAACTAAAGCTTTTTTTCTCCTTTCAAGACCTCCCCTCTCTCTCTCTCTCTCTCTCTCTCTCTCTCTCTCTGTCTCTCACAATCGTGCTCCCTCCCCAGGCTGTGTAGTAATGATAGCTATTTGACTGCCATCAGAGGAGCTGGGTAATGGTCTCTAAAGAACCATTTGAGACTCAACCTGGCAGTGCCGGCGTCCCAAAAACATCTGCTTGCCTATCAAGAGGTACCACCACACCAGACACACTACACACACACGTAAGCACACTCATGCACACACTCATGCATGGACACGCACAATACTGTGTTGCGTAGAGTCATGCCCGACTTAGGTAATGGACCACGGGAATACTTGTGAGCTGAATATCAACAAAAATAAAAGAGGTAGTAATAGTGTTGTTGTAGTTAGGGAAAGGACTGGGGGCTGAAATAACACCAATATCAGACACATCTTATAATCAAAAGTAAAAATGACACTGAGTGGGCCCAAACAATGACTTCACAGTAGTTGAAACACGATAGTTAATATGTATGTATAATTTATCTTTAATGTGATATTTACTTCTTGTTCATGTTGTTTAGATGGTTCTCTATTGCAGTATGAGGTTGCATGTTACGCCCCTGGAGTAACCTATATATTGTGGTTAATTCTTGAAAGATTTTAGGCTTTCTCATGAACTCCAGGGCCCTTGTAGAAAAGAAAACCAGAACATGTTCCATGTTGATTAGTGTAAAATATTTGTGATTAATATACTGAGGTCAACTTTCCTCGTGATATTTTGCATCCTCTCTGCTAAATTTCTGCTACTCTGCCTCCCTCTGGTGGCAAATCCCCAGTACATTCTTTTCAGAAGGTTTTTCATTGGTAGGTACTGTGAAACATGTGCTTTCCATATTAGCCATATTGTTAACCATTCATTTTTATTTTTATTCCACAGAAATGATCAAGTTCATATATCAGGAGCCCTCCTATATCTTCAACCATAATTGAAACATGAATTCAGGTGTGTGTAGAAAGATATGCCGATGATGTAATGGCCACTGAATTTGTAGTCAGTAGAATTATCCTGGCTCACAGGTTGTGATAGCTTTTCTTTTTGAAAGAGCAAAGCTCCAAACTGTCAGTCAGGCTGTTGAAGGGATTACTTGCTATTGACAAGCTCTCAGTCCATTGAAGAAAGTCTAAGGGAAGAGAGATTTGATTATAGTAATGGCTTCCCACCATTACTGATTTTTGATAATATAGAGGTACTTATTTTGTGCGTTAATTGGACGTTATTTTTGACTCTGTCTTTGTTTTGAGATTGCTCAAAGGTGTCACACAGTGGCTTACAAGTACTCAACTGACAGAACATCAGTTGTGGATTTTGTAGTTAAGTACTTAGCAACTCACTGTAACATCTCAAACATAATATATTAGAGTTTTTTTAACAGTACAAAGCTTCTGGCAACAATGCAACTTGTAAATATAAATGTAAAGGCCATAGTGCATGTGTAAGGTTAATGTCTCTGCTTAGACAATCTTGACCAAATGTAAACAAAGGATAGATTTGTCAAAGTCAATAACGGTTAATGAATGTCTTATTGTTCCTATGCTTAGAAGAGTGTGTATATGTGTGTGTAGTTCAGGCTAACTTGTCCTGCACGCGGTCAGTCCCCGACAGATGGAAGGTTCTGTGTCCAAGACACACCCAAGGAGAGGAGGAGGGGTTTGGGGCTGCTATGGATTAGATTGGTCTAATAAAAGAGTTGGATCATTGAAAGGCAGATTAGGGGCCTGTGGTGGAGACTGTTTTTCGAGCAAACATGCTTGGGATTTGAAATGGATTGACAATATGTGGAGCATTACACAAAAATGAGTCAACACAGCTAGTGAAATGCTAAGCAAACAACTTACGTGACTAGGAAAGAGCTAAAGAAATGTGTTCAGTCACAGTAAATTGGTCTTCAATGGCTATATGTCAGACATCTTTGAATAAGTATCTGTTTGTTACCTCCAACTACTCACACACCCATACCCACATTACTGTAATAAAGATGACCAACCTAGTTTGGAATCAGAGAAGTCATGTAACTGTATCCTGAGTGTGCACTTGAAAGCTGATCCCCCTCTCAGGCCACTACCACTGGTGCTGGGGGAGGGCTCTGGTTACCCAGCTTTGTGTCAAAGCGCCATCAGCAAAGAGTTAGAGACTGGGGAGGAGGACAAAGGCAGGAGCACTATAGAACGGGTGGATTACTGGGCCTCCATAAAGGGTCTCTAGTGTAAGAATACGTTCAATATAGCAAGAGAGGAGAAAGGACGCATAAAAAGAAACATAAGAGGAGAAGATAACTGGTGAAAGGGGGTTAAAAAAAGGTGTCGAAGTACACCCGAAAAGCTGCACTGTACTTCAGGTGGCATTTGTTGACAAGCTGGCCTGGCATCGTAGTAGGATCCTTGCACACTAACATGCTGCTATTTCTCTAGGTCTCGGAGGAGAATAATGTGTCTTTTTAAGGGATGCACATTTTCTAAGGATGTGACTGAAGTAAAAATACTTAGAAGAGGACAAGGAGGAGAGAAACTAATCAGATGTCAGACTGAAGGACTGGGACGACTAAGGCTTCAAGAAGTAAAACCGTGTGACTCAGTCTTGAGCAGCATCTCTTTAAGAGATCAGTAGTTCCACAATCTCAAAGGCAGCCAATGAAGAGGACAAGAGATGCAGGTGAATTGAGAAGGAAAGGGAATGAGAGAGAAAGCGAGTGAAAGAGGCACAGAGGAAAAAGGAACCGTTGGGATCAGGGTGACGTCAGCAGCTCTCTGGATTGAGGTGTTGAGTCCTCCTGATTATAATCTGATCTGATTAGGAAACAGGGGAAAAAATCTCCAGAGCCTCTGCCAGCTCTCCGGGGAGCAAGACATTTTTTTTCACCGAGCGGAGAGGCCAGGACCAGGGACAAAACTAGAAGTGGAACTTAGGCCTAATAAAGGAAGTTAAGGCCTGTGTCTGAAGAGAGTAGTCTATACTAAGGAGTCAATAGTGAACTGGACTTTACTCTTCCCAAATAAGAAGCAAATTAATCAGGACACATAGGAGAGCTAACTTTGTAAGTCTGCAGGCTGATCAGCTTCTTCTCTGGACTTTCAACACTCGCCGGCTTTCATCTGGGTTGTAAGCCAGGATGCCCTCCAATGGTAGTAAAGCCCTCAAGCTACAATTCGGACTTATTAATCATGAGAATCGCTATCTAACAGCAGAGGCCTTTGGCTTCAAGGTGAACGCTTCAGCTCCAAGTCTCAAGAAGAAACAGATCTGGACTCTAGAGCAGGATGAGCAGGATGGTCAGGTGGTTTACCTGCGCAGTCACCTGGGTCGCTACCTGGCGTCTGACAAAGATGGGAAGGTGAGCTGTGAGGCTGAGACCAAAGAGAATGACTGCCGCTTTCTGATTGTGGCACAGTCAGACGGACGCTGGGCCCTGCAGTCCGAGCCATATCTGCGCTTCTTTGGAGGTTCGGAGGACTACCTGTCCTGCTTTGCTCAGACCATTGGAGAGGCAGAACTATGGGCCATGCACCTGGCCCTGCACCCACAGGCAAATCTGCTCAGTGTGGCACGCAAGCGATATGCCCACCTAGCGTCTCCAGAAGGAGAGATTGCTGTGGACAGCAACATCCCCTGGGGTGTGGATGCTCTTCTAACTCTTGTGTACATGGATGGCAAATATTGTCTAAAGACCAGTGACAGCCGCTTCCTGGGCAATGATGGGAAACTGTCCACTGAAAATGGCCGTGGGACAGGCTACACCTTGGAACTGAAATCAGGCAAATTGGCCTTCAAGGACTGTGAGGGGAAGTACTTGACCCCGATGGGCCCCACTGGAACTCTGCGCTCTGGACGTTGCTCCAAACCCGGCAAAGACGAGCTGTTTGATCTCGAGGAAAGCCATCCACAAGTGGTGTTTCAGGCAGCCAACAACAGATTTGTCTCCATCCGACAAGGTAAGTGGCGCTGGTTAAATTTCTTTTAACATTTCCCTCCAAGGAGGACCACATGTTTCGGATATCAGCCTCATTTTTCAGCTGTAGAATCGAGTGAACACAATCTTGAAAATATTGTTAAAGTAGGTTAATTAACAGTTTACCATAAAATGAACATTATGGCATTTCCAAATCTCTCCTGACTTTTTAACACATTTATTTTTTCTCAATGTTTTTATCTATAAATTAAAAGTCAATGTGGTCTAATGTTGTTTTGGACCATACTGATGTTCATGGTATGGACAAAAACAGTTGAAACATTGTTCAAAATATCATCTTTAGTGTTCTGTAGAAGAAAGCAAGTCATACAGGTTTGGAATGGCAGGAGAGTCATTAAATGGGGGCAGAATGGGGGCGTAGGGGGTGAACTGTTCCTTTAAGAAGATTCAAGGGATCTCTCAAAATAAGGTTTGTCCCTCTTCCTTAGCACTCCTGTGGCGACTTGTGTAACCGATGTGAGTCCTCATTATAACTATTAAGTACTTCTAATACCTGTTGGGTAACCAGATATAAAAAGATAGATTATGGAAAGCAGGCGTGTAAATGTCAATCGTAGATTGAGTGAAAGATGTAATTTGCAGATTGAATTATAATGATATAATATAAATGATAAATAATGATTTTAGTAGTCTGAGCATAACTTGCACTGTTGTGCTATCAGTCTGCTCCCCAATAGTGTTTTTATATGCAAGCATACAATGCATGAAAATAAATTGCATGCAAAATTGCAGCTGCATGTCAAACTATGCACACATAGTCAAATCTATGGAAACTAGCCTGGAGAGCAGGTGAACACTGAGTCACGCCCATGAGCGTGACCTCACAGAAATAATATATGGCAGCTGTCTTTTCAGCTGAGTAGGCCAATATTAATCTGCCAGACATAGCCGATTTTTATTCGCTGGCCATGTGCTCTGCTAACAAACACGCTGCATAATTGTAGTTTCCTGTCTTGACTGAGCAACTAAGTTCTGTAATGTAAATCTTGCATGCTATAACATTATCCATTATCTCCAGTGCAGAGCTCTTGGTAAGCATTTTGAGCCACCTGCAATAGATAAATTACTGCAAAAACTGAATGGCTTTGAATACCCACCATAGGAAGCTAGGTCAGTAACAGATCCTGTCCTCTCCAGTACACTCATCTATCTCTCTCTCTCTCTTTTGGTCTCACACACTTTCTCATTTTCACAGATGCACACATACACACGCATCATTTTTCACAGAGTGATATACTTTTATCCAGTGCTTTTATATAACAAAATAGGATGAAGATGCTCTGATACAAGCACATGCACACACTACTGGCAAGGTGTGATAAATAATTGAGTAGACAGGGGCATTTCAATGATGGTGGAGTCTGCTTTCAGAAACACAAGCCTTCCGCCGCATTTCTTTATCTGGGGACCATGCAATGTGCTGGGCTACAATGGGGACGCAAATAAGACAGTCCTTCGGGAGCGGTTGGGTTCTGGCCCGACAGGGGGGAAAAAACCAATAGGGGTAAAAGAGACAATGGAGTGTGAAAGTATACAGCAGAAAGGAGAACAAGACAGGCAGGAGGAAGAAAGATCAAGCACAAAATCACAATGAATAGACACATAATACACTACGGGTGTGGACAGGTGAATGGTCATGCTTTTTTGTCATTGTAGAAAGATCAAAAATCAAAGACTTTTGCAGCAGTTTACTGAGGAGGACATGATTTTGTATTGTCAGTTTAGTTTACCCATGGGACAGAGCTATTTAACATAATCCGAAAGGTTTGTGGTAGCAAAGCATGTGCACCAGGAACCAATTGGTTGCAAGGCAGCTATTATATAAATCCTAAATTGTGAGGTGAGAAATGTTAGCATCTGAAGCCATAGTTGAAATCTGGATTGTAATCGAAATTAAGGGGTGAGATGTTTGATTCACACATTATAACTCTTATTGTGTCCTACAGTGTGTTTCCCTCGCTTCAAATTGTTCATTGTCAGTTCAACATTAAGAAGCATGGAGTATCAACATATTGGCAAAAAAAATCTAGGCATTCCATTATGGGTGAAAAAAGACAAGGAAAATGACACAGACCAGATGGAACATTTGTTCTTAATGAACAAGAAGCATCTTTCCACATCTACTGCACATTCAGTCTGTGCAAAAAGCAATTAGGTAAAGTGATTCTGCTAATGGATGAAGCAGTTCATTTCTTTTAGAGAGTCTCTACATGATGAAGGGAACCAGAGATGACTTCAGACAGGACTGCCAATCAGCTCTGCAGGTCTGATGTTCATTAAGCCCCAGGCCTCTCGCCTTGGGATGCAACACAAACTCACAGATGATCTTTTAATCAATAATGAGTTGAGACACTGCACAGTAGTTTTTCAGAAATATCACTATTATTGGCCAAGATGTTTATCGGTTTAGTTTTGTGTGGTGTACTTTTCCACAGCAGCTATGAGCATGTTGTGTGGCATGCATACTTGAGTTGGAAAGATGGCATGCACTCAGGCGGGTGGATCTGTTACCATGTTCTTCATCACCTCCACAATGTTCCCTGGAGCATTCTAATCCGGCCCGGAAGGTGAAAAGGAGATGAGCACAAAGAGATATTGAGAAAGTAAGAAAGAAAGAAAGAATGAAAGAAGCTAACAAAATGAAAGACAGTGGATTGTGGCATCACTTTACCATTAAAAATGAATCTCCAAGTGACTGTCTTGGTACATTTGGAGATCACAGCTAAGTAGACACCTTCATTTATGGAAAGGTCCAAAATTCTGGGACAGCGGGTGAAAATGCTTCTATTTTTCAATTCTTATAATTTAACAAAACAAAAATATCATTGTCATAAAACGGCGCTGGTGTGTGATGCGGAATCAGACGAGGAGGCAGAACGGGAGTTGCTGCTGAAAGGATTTATTAACGAAAAACACTTTAACTGTGAACAAAAGCGGCACTCGATGGTGCGAAAACTCTGACACTCAGAAACACAGGGAAATACATCCACACACTCGACATCACCTAAACACTGACAATTACCGACAAAGACCAGGGATAACATGAGGGTTTAAGTACATAAGGAAATGGTAATCAGCTGAAAAGGTAATTAACTAACAAGACAGGAGGGGGGAGGATCTGGATGACACAGAGGAACCCGGATTTGACAGACGCGACAGGACTGTGACAATCATGACAAATTATGATATCAACACGGCAAAAAGTTGAATTAAACAAATTAAAATGACTTTCAGAATGTTGTCCACTTTATGCTTTAGTGACAGAAGCACTAGAGCTTTATGCAATACATATGTTTTTATTTAATAATTATTATTATTATTTTGTTTTTGATTTTCCAGAATGCCAATGTAGCCACAGACTTTTGATCACCATTATATACATGCACGTTAAAACAAAACCGTTTGTAGTGTCCTCCCATGCATCTTTTGTGTTCTACGCTAGCTATTTGACCCGGTACGCATGCAGCGATCTACTTGCCCCAGTTTTGAGAAGGTCCTCTCGTTGTCTCTGGGTACTGTTACATTCCACAGAAATGGGTTGGTAAATTGAGAGGGAGCATTCTGTGATGGGAGTGAGGTCATTCGCAGGAGTTCAGGATTGAGCTCAGTAATCACAATGCCGTGGATGAGGAATGATCAACAGAGGAGATAGAGTGTCCTGCCCCAGCTGGCCTCTCTTCTTCTATCTTTGGTGCAAAACTAAAGCAGAGTCAGACGTGAAATTGGAAAATAAAGTGTAACGGGCCGCAGAAATGAAAACCGCTGCAGCAGAGTGATGTCTGATCTGAGAAAGAAAAACATCTGAAGCTGTTTCTTTTTTTCGTTATCCCTGATTTTGTCTTGATTAGACGTTAGACTTTGTTTTGGAGACTTTGACTGGTAGCTGTGCTTTTGTTCCAACAAAAACAGTGTATTAACTGTGCTTTCTCATTATTGTTTTAATCCTGCATACCATGTTTCTATCACTTAAAGCCATTAGGAATCGGATTATAGAATCTAATTCCCTAGTAGGACCAGATAGTGTCTATTGATAAGCCATGATGATTTGTAAAAGTGGTCCATGCTGTGTGAAAAAAAGTGACAGGCAGAGAGAGAAACACAAGCACACATGGGTAGCCTAAATTATATTGCAAAAAAAAAAAAAGCATTCCATGGTGGAGTGATCGATGGCCGCAGATTCTGCTGATAGGCCTGGTTTCTTTCCCAGCATGTCTCAGGCACCCTGCAGAGTCCCACTGAAACAATGGTATTACTTCAGCCTCCCGACTGGTTTTCCTCGGAGCTGGAGGATTGTACATACGCTACTCAAAAAAAAGCTGCTTACGGGGCCCTACGGTGCAGCTTTGTGTCTCTTTGCATGCTGAGAATTAGGAGAGGTTGCACCATGAGAAAAGGAGGGGCAGGAAGGATGAGAGGGTAGAGGGAGAAGGGGGTAAGGTGCAGGAGCTGGCCTGTTAAAGGATTAAGAAAATGATCAAGGGATATTTTCGGATACATCCACTTTGAGCCTTATCCACTACAATCCGTCTGAGTCATTTTGCATGATGCCGTCTGTTTTGGTTGAGGTTGTTTTGGTCATTCAATCATTTTGTTGCACTGCCAGACGAAAGTTTGGACACACTTGACGGAAATTATGTTTGTTCTTTTCTTCAAAATCTTTCTTCTTAAGATTTTGAAGACCTCATACAGTAGTTTAGGTCATAATTGAAAACGTTTTTTATTTATTGATACTTTATATATATTTTTTAAAAGTTTAGTATCATTTTAGATTAGTTCTATGCACAATTAATTTACTTGTATTTTTTTTTAATTTTTTTTATAATTTTTAAACTTTGTCATGAGCATATTATCATGCTTCCTGAAGGATCATGTGACACTGAAGACTGGAGTAATGGCTATTGAAAATTTACCTTTGCATCACAGGAATAAATTTTAATCATTTTAACTTTTATTAAAATACAAAAAAAAGTTATTTAAAATTGTAGTCATTTTCACAAAATTACAGTTTTTACTGTGTTTTTACTGTATCAAATAAATGCAGCTTTTGAGCATAAAAGACTTCTCTTAAAAACATTTTAAAAATATGAATAACCACATTTTTGACCAGTAATGTCTGTGTGTAAAGAAAGAGGGGGAGAGAGAGAGAGAGAGAGAGAGAGAGAGAGAGAGAGAGAGAGAGAGAGAGAGAATAAGGGAAGGATGCAAACTTGGTCCGTCTGTGTTTTGTTTTCAAGAAGTTTATTGAACAAAGCTACAGTATGCATAACATTTTATTCTAATGAATGCCATGAAACAATCCTTGGACTAATTGGCATTGAAACCCTGCAGGGTGCAGCGAGGCCTCTGACCCTGACAAGGTTGTGGTTTCTATGCCAAGGTTTTTATTGGTTCAATGAGAAAGCTATAATCACAAGTGGTTTTGCCCTACTGCTCTGAATGATAATACAAACACATAGCCAGAAATAAGATGTTTGTTGTTTACTAATAAGAATCCATGAATATACTTTAGGTACTTAGACCAAAATACAAGTTTTTTTAAAAATAGAAACACACAGAGACGCGTGTTACTCAACTCACTAGCTTAATCATGATTAATGGCTTGGATATGAAAAATGTTTCAGACCACAGCCAGTGGTCTTGTTGTGTAAATGTTAATGTTACGAATAATACAGTGATTTGGAATGGATCTGTCATTGTGACTGATTGAGTAAACCTCCTCATTTCAACAGTAATCTTGCATTGATATAAAGGATGTTTATAGACAGTGGAGTGACATGTTTGGGCTCCATTAACTATAGATGTGAGTCTTAAATAAACATGGTCTGTTGTAGACACATGTGCATGTGCTTGCGCCAGAACAGGACTCAGAATCAGGTTGATGCCTGTCATGCGTGGCAGTGAAGTTAATCATGTTGGTGCTTTCAGGATTCCAAACTGGGGTAAAGTTCAGGACAAACACACGCTATCTTGTTTAAGCTGATCCATTTGAAATGTACTTAGAAAAGCATGTTATATATTGTCTAATGTCAGCCTGTGTGATTGTAATAGAGCTTAGTAATGAGTGACTTTATTTATTTGAATACTTTTATTTACGAAATATTAAAATATTATTTTAAGTAAAGTTTTTTATATATCATATATATATATATATATATATATATATATATATATATTGTGTGTGGATGATTTGGAAATCCATTGTATATATATAATCTTTTCTTTTTCTTATTTCTTCATATATTCTTTTCTTTTTCTTATTTGAAAAGTGTGGAAAATTACTAGTTTATCTTTCTTTACGTAGTTAGTAGCCTCTGTTAGAGTATATTTGCTGTAACAATGTTATTGTATGTGGGGCGGCCTACGAACTCCTTGTGAGACCTGAAGCTTCTGCTGATGAAACTGCAAACTAAACTTCACTAAAATTTATTCTATTGACTGCACTTCTGACTTCTGGTCTTCATTCAACATATCTGGTCCTCGGGTCTTAACTGTAAATCCCCTATTATATATATATAAATAATATTTTTTTGCTATGTTAAATATAGTCATTAGTCAGTTAAATATAATGTTACTGTTAAGGGCTTCATAATCAAAGTTATTTTGAACTTTATATTTATCAAAGAATTCTGGAAAAGAACGTATCTTGGTTTCCACAAAATATTAAACAGCACAACTGTTTTCAACATTGACATCGTTTCAGCATAATAAGGAATGTTTCTTGAGCACCAGATCAGTTTATTAGAAGAATTCAGCTTTGCCATCACAGGATTCAGTTCCATTTAAGTTATTTTAAATTGTAATAATATTTCACAATATTACAATTTTTACTGTATTTTTTTATCAGTCTTGGTGTGCAGAAGAAGAGACTGTATATAAGAGACTGCTTTCAAGAACACTTTTTAAGAAAATCCTACGGACCCCAAACTTTTGAACAGCAGTGTATGTGCGTGTAAAAAAACACTTTGACATTATGGAGGTTTTTTTTCAGATATTGTTACAGTTTTACAGCCTTCATGAACTTCTAGTTAAAGGGAATCTGAATCGATTAACCTAAGTAATAACTTCTAACATGTCATAAGTAAGAGATTGCTGTTGTGTATTATATGTTAATTATATGTTCCCGGTACAATTTCCAATGTTATACTAAATATTTTCTGAATTAATCACCAAAAATATGCTGTTCGACCATATATGCATATTTTAAATTAAAAACCATTTCTTTGTGCCCTGTTTGTTTTCTGTGCTTCAACAGGAGTGAGTGTCTCAGCCAATCAGGACGATGAGACAGACATGGAGACGTTTCAAATGGAAATTGATAAAGACACAAGAAAGTGCAAATTCAGAACAAATGAAGGGAATTACTGGACGCTTGTCGCTCACGGAGGCATCCAGTCAACAGCTACTGAAGCGTAAGATTTAGCTTTACTTTCAGGCTTTCTGCTATTAATTCTCTTTCACTTATTTGAGTGTGAAAGAAAATAGCAACCAAAACACAGTAGTGAAATAAGAAACTGAAGCCATTTCATTTACTCGTTCTCTGTGGATGTACATGGTTTCTGAACACTAATATGTACAATCTCCCACTGTGTGCAGCGGTGCCAACACCATGTTTGACATAGTGTGGCTCGGTCGACGAGTGGCTCTGAGAGCCAGCAATGGAAAATACGTTTGCACTAAGAAAAACGGCCAGCTTTCTGCAGTCAGCGACACTGTGGGTGAGTTCATACATGCTACGCACAAACAAACAATAAAAAAAAAAAATCTAATTCAAACCAAATATTATTTGGAAAATGTATGCCGCCCTGTTTTTTCCTCCAGGTGAGGATGAGCAGTTGATTCTGAAGTTAATCAATAGGCCCATTCTGATCCTGAGGGGAGAGAACGGTTATGTATGCCACCATAAGAACTCTAATACTCTGGATGCCAATCGTTCAGTGTATGACATATTTACACTGCAGTTCAATGATGGCGCATACCAGATTAAAGGTGAGTTTTGATGCAGACGCATTTTCACCATATTTCCTGTTACACAAGTTTTTTTCCTGTTTCCGTTGTTTTTGCACCATATTTCCTCTTGTAGATCCTAAAGCAACTTTTCTGGAAGGAAAATAACAGATTTTATTTCCTGGAAATTGATTTAAGGGCAAAAAAGTTGCTGGCAATGACTTCTGTTAATTGTAATCAGTGTCAGAAATGTCAAAGCATTTGATTAACCAGCTGGAACTGATTTTTAAGGGAATTTGTTTACCTTTAAAAAAGGCATTCAGAATTTTCTTATAACCATAAACCTAGAATATAATGTTATGAAATACACCAAATGTAAGAGAAAAACAGATTTTAACCTGTTAACTGTCGGTATTGTGGTAGTGGAATACTGCGTAACCATAGATTGGTGCAGGGTTGACATTTATTTGTTGGCCAGCCTGGAAATTAGCATCACAGTGGTTCCCTTGACAAAAAACAAATAGGATTTTTTCATTGGGTTTTGGATTATAGCAGAAAATAATGTCTGCGACTAACAAAAGCTCATTATTCTTACATGTTTTGTTGATAATCTTCACAAATGAAAACAACTTTGTGAATAAAAAGCTATGAACGCTACATCATGGTCGCATGACTTCAACGTTTTCCATGAAAGTTCAGTTATAACAGTTTGCAACAGCATGATTCATGACTAAACACATCAAAGCTGTGAATGCAGACTAGTGAGTAGATGAGTTTACCTGTTCGGCTGATGACATTTAATGTCTCGACAACCTCTGTAGTCCCATTTAATCAGTTGTTAGCTAAAAGCTTTAAAAAGATTACAAGAGGGTATTACTGATGTATTTTATGTTGTAAAATAAAACATGAAAATATCTTGTGCTTGTGTTCATCGCAGACATTATTTCACAAAAATGTAACCAAAAACCCATTCAAAGAACCAATTGACTTCAGAAGTGCAAAAATGCTCATTTGTTTCTGGGTTTTGGCCTGCGTGTGGAATAATGGGAGTTGTCGTCTTCACCTCCACTGCCGATGGAAATCAATCCGACGGGACTCACAAATTACTTTCATGGATAAAGAAATGAAATAAAGTTTCATACCCGTTACGTCTGATTTTATGTGTTCAAAACTATCATATTAGAAGTACATATGAATACACCCACAGCTTTTGCAACAATTCTTACTTACTATTTATGTATAATACATACTGTATTTACACTGCCATAGACTCGTTCACCAGATTAATGCTGACTTGTTGTTAATGACTTGTTAAACCGTGGTAATTACCTGAGCTCTCTCCACGTAGGAAATGCCACACCGATATTGATCGTCGTTTTATTTCTCCTCTTGTCCAAAACTCTATTTGGGTGATTTGATTCACCCGTACATTTACGCTTCTTGTTGTTATCTTTGCCAACAAAACCTGCTGCAAATGATTACAAATAAATTGTGGTCCATGACGAACTAGACGCTACAAATACTACTTCCAAGTTTTTACATGAGACTTATGATTCTACGACAGTAAAAGAGGAAACTAAGGATAATGCAAACATGACGCCACTGACAGGTGACACAATGAGGAGGGACGTTACACTGGTTAAGATTGTGAATTTCTCTGGATTTATGCATTGTTGGAAACATTTGGGATAGTGTAAGTGCACAACTGAACAAAATATATAACACTGTGCCAGTGGTTTTTGGATATTCTAATGCAAAAATCTTACATATTGTGATTTTAATTTGTGACAGGTGAATGCATAAAAAATCAATGTGAATGTGGGTGTCACTTAGTCTATTTTTGGTGTAAAATTTAGAATACAACTTGGACTGATTTTCTAGCAATTAGCAAGTTATGTTTGCAAAACATGCATTTTGAATCAAAACTTTTTTTTTTAGTTCAGTACATTTGCTTTGCCATAAAGTCAAATGTCTCCTTTTTATCTGCAATAATCTGCTGTCTTTTTAACCTTAACTCTGTATTCCAAAACATTCACTAAATACAGCCATTTCAGATGCATTTCTGCATTTCCACATCTATGCTCAAAAAGGTGGTTGAAAGTTAACCGGTTTTAAATATGTAAACAAATTACTAGATATAATTTTTATCAGCATTTTTGCCTTGTGCTTATGAAGCCAGAATTAACCAGGGCCATTTACTTTATGAAGCTGACCAGTGTTGTTTTCCTACAGGTGCTGGTGGAAAATTCTGGTATGTGTCCAACAGTGGTTTGGTGTTTTCTGATGGAGACACACCTGAAGATTTCTGCTTTGAGTTCTTAGAGCATGGACGGATCGCTATGAGAGGCAAAAACGGCAAATACCTTCGAGGAGACCAGGGAGGCAATCTAAAAGGAGACGGAGAGAATGCAGACAACTCTTCCCTCTGGGAATACTGACACCATGTGGACATTTAACGAACTGTCATTCGCATGTGTTAAACTCTTGGATTACAGATGTGAGAAAATCAAGTGGTGCAGTTGAAGTTTATTGTTTGGACATCTGTTTTCCATCAATCAGCATTTCATGTAGAGTCATTATTCAGTATTACGCATGTATTCTTTAGCGTGTCTGGTTTATAGTTCTATACAAAATGAGCCTGTAGAAAAAGAGTACATACATGACAAAAACCTTTATCAGATCAGCTCACTATTGCACACTGTTAAGAAAACTGTGTGAGGTAATAATCGTGCATAAGTCTTGCATAGCATGCTATTATTGTGGAAAATCACTTCTAACATCTGTTTGTTTGCGATTTGACACGTGGAAATTCATAATAGCTGTTTTTCTTTACAACTATTTTTTTAATAGATATCTTCTTATCTTTCATGCTATAATTTGTTACCATATCAGTGTATGTCAATGGGTTCCAGGGATGGTTATTTTATTTTCTGGGCTCACAAACTGCTGTGTTTGTATTATATGGACATAAAAGGTCTGGTTTCACAGAGAAGGTTTAAGCCTGGTCCCAGACTAAATGCATAGCAATTTGCACTGACATAGTGCATGTTTTTCTAAGGCACGCTTATAAAGCTACTTAAATGTCCTAATTTAACTAAGGCCTATTTCTGGTTTAATCTAAACTCTTTCTGTGAAACCAAGCCTTAGACATATATTTAGGCTTGGCAAATGAACTTTTCTTGTTGTTTCTTTAAGCTATAGAAACTGACAAGGAAAGCCAAGAACTGAATACACAGTAAGTGCTTCATCTCACCAAAATGAAATGCATCAGGATTAAATCCATTTTATTCCCTATTGTGATTTATTTGCTTTTTCTTGCTCAAGACCATCTGGAAAGGTTTTATAATTATTACAATAAAATCATGTCTCTTAATTCTGAAGGACTGGAGCATTACAGTACTCTCATGTGCTCTCTACAGTACTCTCATGTGCATTACAGTAACCTGGGTTAAGGTAAAACAAATGCATAGTTTCTGCTCTGAATTTATTTGGCTCCCGAGGCATCAGAATTGAGTCTCAGGCAAGTAGTGTTTTGCAAACGTTAATGGAATATTCCATTTCATTATATTGCAAACATTATGGGAATGCGACTTTGAACTACATTGCCACAGAAAAAAGTTTTATGAACAATGTATAACTAATATACTTGTACTAACATTTTGAGAACATTATTAAAGACCAGATAACTTTATTCAAACAATGTTTGCTCATCATAAGAGAAGGTAACGTTAGAGAACATTCCCTATTAGCTGTGATTATATAGGCTATTGGTTAAAAGACACTCCATCTTTATTATGACATAAAAATGGCATCTACAATTTTTATATAGGTTATATCCACACAAAAATCACTATTAATTGAACAATATAACACAGTGTGGCAATGAAGTCATAATAAACCTATATATGTTGATTATATATTGATGTTAGATTATTCCAAAGCACTAAAAAGACCTTATATGTCCTCCATGGCTTATTTGGCATGTCCAGTTGTAAAGTTTGAAATAGTGCGCTGTTCTACTGAGTGTCTAGGCTACTGTACATAGATAAAAACTGTAGGCAACAGGCATACAGATACAACCAAGTCCTAAATCCCATTCAATAATGTGAACAGAGAACATTCAATTAAAAGAAAGGAAAACTGCCTCCTGTGAAAAACAAACGTATGAGCTAAGTATGAGAAACACGTATGAGCAGGACAAAAAAATGCTAATATAAAAAAAGCTTTTGTTATCCACAGAGAGGAAGCGAGACAATCATATCTGCGCATGCGTGGAAAGGACGCCCTGTAGCCAATCAAAACTCGCGCTCTACATTTTGAACTTTAACCGGAAGAAACGGTCATAACAAGTAAGCCACTGGAGTGTCTCGGTTCTTTTTCTTTTTAAAATTACTTTTTAATTACTTTCTTGAATTCAAATTCAAGAAAATGGATCTTCGTAGTGAGGACCTGACTAAAATGTACTTTTACGAGAACAGACTTCAAACATTCATTGGATGGCCGTTTGAAGAAGGTTGCATTTGCACTCCAGAAAATGTGAGTGAACCCTTGATATAGAAAGCCCAGAAATTTGTTTTGTAGGTGCTACAAAAGGAAATGCAATGTGTTCCGCTTTATTCATGCTTATTTTTGTTCTATAGATGGCCAAAGCTGGATTTATTCACACCCCTTCTGAGAATAGTCCAGATATAGCTCAGTGTTTCTTTTGTCTGAAAGAGCTGGAAGGATGGGAGCCGGAGGATGACCCTGAGTGAGTCCGGGTCTTTTCAACTTTCCTCTAGTGCAGTAGAGATCTGAGAGAGGCTTTGTCTCTGTAATGCAATCAGACCTGGGTTTCAAGTCAGGTTTATTTGATTTGATAAATGTAATCAGTCCCTTTATTGTGCATTTTTTTGTTCCTTATGTGCTGTGGTTTTCTTGCATTATCAGGAAAGAGCATAAAACGCATTCTCCCTCTTGTGATTTTATCTCGCTGAAGAAGTCTGTGGACAGTCTGACTGTGGAGGAGTTTCTGAAACTCCAGAAAGAGAGACAGAAATTTATCATTGTAAGTATCAGCTCACGTGCAGTCACATTTATTTATATAGCGCTTTATGCGGTACAGATTGTTACAAAGCAGATTCACATGAATAAATGTGGAAATAACAGTGTAAGTGTTAATATAAATGTCATTTGTTATGAATCAAATTCAAGTTCAGCTGTACAGCAGTGATGCAGATCATAAGAGTGTCATTGTTCAGCTCAATTTAGTTTTTCAGGTCAGTTCAAGAATTGTCAATTTTGTGAAGTTAATCAATTATGAAACGAGTTCAATTCAGCTGTATGCAGTTCAACAAGGGCAAAAGTGTCATTATTCAGCTCAGTTTTTATTCAATTCAGCTTGTCGATGTTGCAAAGTTAGTCGTTACTCATTATCAAGCTTAATTCAGTTCAAACTTTCTCATCTGATTTTGTCAGTGCGGTTAAATCTATAACTTCACCGAGCACAACATGTTTCTGGATCAACACCTTTATTGATCCTGGAACAACATTCCAAACAACCAATCAGATTTTAGGCTTTAAAGTTTATAAATTTAGGTTTACAAACAGGGTTATATGCTTCAACATCAGTGTCATTCACCTTTTGATTGCCCGTTAATTTTAGAGCTACATTATGGGTATTGTTAGTGTGAGGACTACATTTTCGGGCAAATTTTCCAGGATCACCAAAATATGTTTATCCAAGTGCATGCATTACTTGGAAAAATTACGGTGACCAGTAATGCGTTGATGTTAGTAGGAGTTGTGTATAATGTTATCAAGATAGTCAACTCTCAAATCCCTTTTGTTAATATCTGTGTATTCTGCACACTTTAGTTTTAGGAACACTCTTACAGGGCATTTAACGTATTTAAAATATGTATTATTTATAGGGATTTCCTTGATCATTATGTAAACAACTTTTAGACATGTTATATTTTGCCACTACATAGAAAATTTAAACCTGGATTGATTGTATTTAATTTGTATTTTTCTTGTGACAAGGGAAACATGTCAACAAGTATGAAATGCAATTTTCAAGCTTCCATTGCTGAATATTATTATATTTTGTTTTATGAATGAATTAACATACTTTGTAAACTTTCAGAAAAAGTCATGTAGCCAGGCGATTGATAAATTCGAAGAAGCCGTGAAGCTCAAGCGAACCCAGATCATCCAGACAGCAATGGGGGAGGAATGAAGAGGTTTGGTGGAGGCGGCACTGACAGCATTTTATTTTGCTCCATTTCTTTCTTTTCTTTTCTTTTGTATGTCACAGAATGCTGTATATTCTTTTTAAATGTTACCTTTTGAAGTTGATCTTATCTTACACACATTCTTCCTACTTTTATAGTATTTATTTTAAAATGAGCTAAATAAAAACACCTCTTTTAACATGTTTTAAGTCTCATTTCTTATGCTTTCGTTCTTTTTGTCTGTTCTGTCAGTAAAAAATGGCAAGTTTCTTATTGTAGCTGTAACATAATTCTCTTTTCAGGTATGGAAAAGTCCATTATAAGTTAATGGTAACTGCATTATATTTCTCCATATGATCATCTCTGAAATATTGCATAAGCTAAATTGCTCTTAATAAAAATAAAAAGGTCACACACCATGGATACAAAAAAGGTAATATATTAACAAACTCACATTTAATAATATATGATACATTTATCAATTGATCATTATTTTAATTGATAAATGTTGATAAATTTCTGAGTGTGGTCTGCCGCCTTGCTTAATTTTTATTTGTTTTTTGAGCTCCCGCCCCAAAATGATTTATGTTGTTTTGTTTTCGTGTCCTAATTTCTTTTAGTCACATTAATCTTTAACAACAAAAATCTTGATCTAGTAATCATGACTTAATGGAGCCATCATAGAAATTCTTTGTGGAAAGACTTTGTATGTGTCAGTAATTATTTATGATTACAAAAAATGATTTGAATGCCATGAAGGGTGTTGGTTATGCACTGTGCGTCATGTTTCCTCTGTGCCAGTCATGCGTAATCTTGCGCTCAGTGTTGGACAGACCGCACACACCGTTGAGAAATAAACGTCCAAGCAACCAACCTTTTCTCTTAAAACCACACAACTTTTCTACTATTAACACCTTGCGTGTCAGCACATGTTGTCGACATCTTGGATGGACAGTGGACGTTACTTATTCCAGCTGTGATTTTATTTGATCAGCACCTGGGACCCTAGTTGCTCCGCATCCGATCGCGATCTGATCTGATCAGCCAATGCCTTTTGCGAATGGTATGATTTTCAGCTTCGTTTCTGGGTTGTCCTGAATCGGAATCGCAAAAATCCTGTCCGATATGAAAATTACGTTCGGTTTCGTGGTCGTCAGCGGAGGGTTAACTGGTGTTCTTAGTTTCAGCTGTTTAGCGCTCGCCATTGGAACTGAATACTGGTACATCATTGAAGACAAGCGCGCAAACCACACTGACCCGGCGCGCAGTAACTCCGGGCTTTGGGTACTTACAGACGGTATGCCGCTCGTTTTCGTTATCATCTATTTACCCATGAGAAGCTTTGAATGCACCCGCAAAATAATTTCTGCACCCTGGCTATTTGCTTTGTGTTTTTGACTGTAGATGTCCAAAGTTATACAGAAGACACTGGATATTCAGAATCAGAAAAGCAGATGAAAAGTGAGTGTCATCTTTTTCATAAACACAATGACCATAACTTCTTCTCAACTCTGTTTATTGTACTGCAATTTAATATCTGGTTCACTGAGCCATGCATAAGATGCTAGCTGGTGTTTTTATAAGCCATTTCTGTGTGGTGTAACAGCTATACTTTCTTCATTCAGTCATGCATAGTGTGATTACCGTCTTACTGCCCCTGAGTCTGGTGATGCTGGTGTTTGGAGGTATCTGCGGTCTCGTCAGTTCCCTAGCCAGAAGCCGGACACTCCTGATCGTATCCGCAACATATTTCCTCCTGTGTAGTAAGTCTGACCCACTGAATGCCATGGTTAGCCCAGTGAACAAGTGCCAACTGTTATAAAATTAAAGATGCAAAAGTTTTAAAAATCAAACCCAAAAAAAGTTTGGAGGGTGGGAACATGTTCTGACCACATTTTGTGGTTTCTGGGAAATAAAATACTACCTATTAGGATGTGCTTCCAACACTATGTCCCTGATAGCATACATACATCTCAAATGTCTATTTGATGTCCATGTTTACATCTGAAAGATGTATGTTTGCTCATCTGCAATACGTCTCTACGAATGTATGTAAAGTTGACATCTTAAACATGTTTCTCAGACGTTTATACACAGCAGATGAAGCGTTCTTTAACAGACGTATATGTGCGCTGTCTGGGTGTCGAAAGTTACAGTATGGAAATGTTAGCTAGTGTTTGGAATGTGAAATAAACCTTTTAGACCACACATTATCTGTCGCATTGAAGAACTCATGGTTACCACTTCTACCTCTAATCAGTGATCATTGGGATTCATTCAAGGTTTTCTAATGGCAGGTTAGGATTATGAACCCCTTGGAAATAGTCACTGGCCACCCCATATAAAACTCTAGCCCTGCCACTGCATGGTTTTAAAGTTAGGGTTAGGGAAGATTTGGATCTTAGTAAAGCCTCATCATATTGCACCACATGAATGCCTGGCAAGATGTGAGAAATAAACGTCCAACCAACCAACCTTTTCTCTTAAAACCACACAACTTTTCTACTATTAACACCTTGCGTGTCAGCACATGTTGTCGACATCTTGGATTTTTAACACATTTCACTTCATCTGACAGATTTCGTCCCTCACTAAGCATTCTATCCTTGTTTTAAAGGTGTAGTAAGTAATTTCTGAGAAACGCTGTTAAAAGTAGATCGCCACAACACACTTGTAGGGAGATTTGAAGAATGATCGAAAGAGAGATGGATGAGAGACACTGCAAAAGAGAAAAGGTCTTGTCTGAAGACTGATAGGGTGCAACACAGATAAACAAAGTTCAAGTTGAAGCATTTGCCTGTGCAGTTCTCTGAATGACATTCAAAAACCGGAAGGCTGAAAGCATTATTCACCTACAGTAATTGTCATGTCAGAGTCTTATGGGACTGAAGTTATTGCGTCTCATCGTTTTCCTCTCATTTAATTGATAGGATAACAGAGAATGTCCCCGCAGCTGTGATTGAAATCGGCAATCTTAAGGTGAAGGGTAAAGGTGAAACCAAAAAAGATCTGGGTAGCTTTATGTGAAGTATAATACAGCCTCCAGTTGTTCTGACCATGTATCAATCTTTCATTTAAATGCAATATTATTGCTTTTGTTCTTCACACAGTATACAGATGTTCAAGAAGAAGAAAATAAAATAGAATAATAGTCCGTGCCGAGTGCAACCAGAGCTCATTTCCTGAGACCCCTGCTAGAAATCCCAAAGCAACTTAAGTATCGCAGGCAGAAGAATTTAGCTTTGATCTTCGTACATGCACACATAGACATAGCTGGATTGCTCTTTACCCCGACACCAAACAGCATCTCACAGCATTTATCTGAGACTGTCCTCTCACTATGCAGCCTGAAGGCATATGACTTGAATAAAGAATCCAGCCAATGATTTCCAGCATTTACCACCATGGTAATAAAGAACACATGGTATGTGTTTAACATGGTGAAGCTTGGAATGTAAATAAGAGGATATCATTTTTGTTACTTATATCTTTACTTTTTGGTATGTCCTCTATTTTTTTGGATTGTTTATCACCGACAGGAACGTAGTGCAAAAACGCAGATGCCGTTTTGAAGGAATATTTTTTACATCAGAGAATTTCACATGGACTGTATTTTGTTAATGATCTTCCACTTATAAGATGAATGCATCAGTGCATCTTTTCACCATGTCTGACTTGTGGCACACGCAGTGGGTGCTGTATAAAAAATAATCAGCAGTTTCTGGAGAGTACAGATTGTTTGTTCTAAATGAACTGGCAAATGTAAGATCAAAAACAAGTCAGTTTGTTCCTGTCTAGACTCGGCCATGCTAATTAGAAAATCTCTGTTTATTGGCTCTTAATTTTATGTGCAAATTATGGCTGATGTGGAAATCCATTCTCATTTTGTCAGTGTGTAATTAGATGTGATTTTTGCTGCTGTGTATCCACATCAGCACATTCTGTTTTAATGAAGATTTGGTAATAATGGCTCACGCCTTGGAATCACCAGGGTGCCACAGGAAGCTAGTTTGATTTCCTCCCTATTTACATCACTGATGCTGATGCTATTCTCTTAGTTCTGAGAAAGCGGATGCCGCAGACTAGTCATGTGTGTTTATGGCTCTGTTCTTACAGTAAGAGTGGTGTTTAGGGAGACAGTCTCTGTATGTCTCAGAGGAGAATGTTTTTGTACCCAGTTCTGGTTCAGTTGATCACAGAAAAAGACAAATAGGTTTTAGCAGTTTAAAATGTGTTTATATAACGAAATCACTTAGATAATTCAAACATCATAGCGATAACTAGCGATAAAATATGAACTTGAATGAGCTGTGCAAAATATGTTACAGGCATTTAAAATTGAACCAAAGGCTTGTTATAGATCTGAATCAGTAAAGCACTCTGTATTTTGCCACTTACATCACACTTAAATATCAAACCAATATTTGATCTTCCTAGCAGCTGACTGGCTCCCTCTGGTTCTCAAAACCGACCATTTTCGCCAATCATTCTGCTCCACCTACTTAACCTATGTTTGTCTTGAACCCTGTGCAACTCTGTGCAGCACGTCATGGGAATTTTCCTATCCCTCCACCTCCTCCAGCACCACCTGCCTAGATTTGCCTGGGGGGTTCTCCGTACTTTCCTTGCAGTAGCTCGGATTCTATTCACTATATTCATGTGCATTTTTCGGTAGTATCCTTCATTCATGCAGCAGCAGCAGCAGCAACAAAGCAGATCTAGTCCACCAAGACTAAGGTCAGCGCAAACACTCTTTTGGCGTTAAAGGACTACTGTCAGGATTTACTCACATTTGCACTGAAAAGTCGTGGATATTATTGCTTATCTTCCTTTCAGACGCAAAATATTTAAATGAATCGTGCAAGGTGATTTACTAAGGTTTGCAATGGTCAATTTACTGGTATTTTTACAGCCACCCCTGTAAAACAAAAATACAAAAAAACAATGTTAATTTGCACTGCTCTTGGTTGATTATGTTAAAATTATCCTGTTGTTGTCAGTAGATCACTCTCAGAACTTTCCACATCCATCTGCACTTTTTGGGATTTGCGCTCTCACGCTAATCTGCCCTGTTTAGTACATCTGGCCCTGAGCCTGTACAACCCGAGAGTAGTTATGATTGAACTACACTTTTTTGGAGACTTTTAGCATATACTATGGACATAAACATTTGACAACCAAATACTTGTGTGTTAATTTTGCAACGTATATCTATTGTTTTATAATATGGCTTTCCTGTAGCTCAAACAGTAGAGTGTGGTGCTTGCAACACCAAAGTCATGTGTTCGATTCCCAGGGAAAGCAAGAACTGATTCAATGTGTACCTTGAATGCAATGTATGTCGCTTTGGATAAAAGCGTCTGCCAAATGTATAAATGTAAATTCAACTAATCATTATCATAATTTGTCTAATGCCATTGCATTCGTATATATTTTTAAAGGTATACTCAATTGTATACTTATTGAGACCACTGTATATAAGTAAGCTACACTTAAAAATATATGAATTTAACAAAAATATATATATATATAAAATGTATGTAAATACTGAAAGGGACCAGTGATGGAATAAAGATGAGCTTGGAGGAAAAAATTACTTAAATGGTTTTGCATTCTCTCACAAAAGTTTTGAGTTCCCCCAAGAAACTTTACTTTCAATCGCGAAACCTCCTTAGAAATTTTGCATTCCCTGAGAAACGTTTGAGTTCTTTCCGAGTGAATGCAAAACATTTTCAGATCTGATCAGATCATCAACCTATAATTTAACCTATAATCAAACCATGTGGTATTTATTTATAGATAGTAAAATAATCCCTTTTCAAACAAAACATTTCACAAAAGAAGTTGATATAGATAAAAAATACCAGCACATTAGTCTTTAAATGTTGCCTGGATTAGGCTTTATTATTCATGAATGAATATAGAAATGAATGTGGCAATAATAAAACCATCAGAACCCACACACAACAAATGTTGTGTCAACTACTTGTCATTGATTAAAAGAAATAGCCGTGAAGCATAATAATAACAGGGACTGGATTTGTACATCCTGTTAGATCTGCAGAATCAAGACTGTCTTTTTAAAATCCATGTACAAAGCAAAGAAAGTCTTGTAACCTCTGATAGAACAACAAGGTGTTGTCTAAATTATGCTTAATTGGTTTTGTTTGTGTGGGTGCATTGATGCGTGCTTGTGCATGTGTTTTCTCAGGTCTTCTCACTCTCTCTGGGGTGAGCTTGTACATCAGGTACTCTCAGAAGGCTCTGGAAGAGACTGAAAGGCGGATGGGCCGCGAGCAGATGGCTCAAGTGCACACGTCATACGGGTGGTCTATGGGCATGGCCTGGATCTCCTTCGCTCTGGAGGTGATCACTGGTCTTCTTCTGCTGCTGGCTACCAGGCTGGTGCCTTTGACTCAGTATGAAGAGTCTATCGCTCCCATATAGATCTGGTTCCTTGTCCATTCGTGTTCATTTCAGGCAAGGTAGACAGTATTTGTCAAGGTAAGTTCTCCTTTTAGTCTAAAATGCAGCACCAACACATGTAAATTAGTACCTTTCCAAAATGATTTTCCACAATTTAGAAAATAGTAAAGTCATTAAAACCGCAAAAGAACACAAATGGAAATAAAAAAAAGGAGGGTTCTGGAGATAGTACACATTTTGTCTTTTAAAGTAATTTCAGACACTTGAAATCCTGAGAAACATTTCTTTTGAGTGGTGGTGTAGAGCTGAACAACTAAATTACTCTTGCAAAATGGCACCAATTGCATGTTATGTAAATTTTGTTTAATTATTATTTTTGTTAGTGGTCATTCTATTACTTTTTCTGAGCCCTATGACATTTAGTATATAGACCAATTCAAAGCCAACTGATTATGTCTGGCTCATTTTTATTTATTTTGTAGATAATTGCTACTGTAATTTCATGTGTTTGCATCTCTGTGTCTATTATCCTTTATGCTGGGCTCCTGTTTTCAAGTATTCATATTTGCTGCTCTTCTCTTTCTATTATTGTCCTTGATTTCACATTATGAATGGAGTATGTGAAAGGAAGCATGTGTGGTTTGAACTGTGTGTGGTTTACAGCAGTCTGTTGTTCATTAAATATGTGTAAAGGCCTTCCTGAAAGAAATTAATTTAATGTTTGCAATTTAATTCGCTTTATATCTTCTTTGATGTTTTAAATGGCTTTGCTTTCCAGGATTGTGAGCTTTGCATATGATTTGTTGTAATTTATTTACATTGTTCACAGTCACTTTTAGAAACTATGTGCTCAGATGGATCATATCTAATCAAAGTTACTTACAATTAAACCTGAAAAAGCTAATTTAGTTTGCAGTGCAAATGTAGAGACATCCCACAATCCCTTAGACTGTCTCGTGCATGGATTTGTTCTTGTAAATACTTTTAATACAATCTTAAAATACAATCTTAAAATGTCTTTAGTACAATCTTAAAATGTTAGTTATGCATTAAAGGGTGTTTGTAAATACTTTTAATACAATCTTCTCATTTATATTTGTGTTTCTTGAGTGTTTTGCACTTTAACTTGATTAGTAGCGTCTGCTGTTTGTCAAATAGACAGCTTTCAGTCTCAAAGAAATAGTGCTTAAAGAAAATCTCTGTTGATTATTATTCTGATTTTGGTTTATGCCAACACTAAGGAGCATTATGCTTTCAGATATTTGTCAAGATTAAAGCTTCCCTGATCTGTCTGTAGATAATGGTTGTTTGTATATTGTTCATTGTGGATATGTCCTCTTTTGACTGGTTTTATAAAAATGTATGAAATATAATTTGTGCATCAGAAGACATTTGACTTGCAGACAAATAATACCATTTTGATTAGACATAGCAGCAGCTTTAAACAAATCAACAACGGAACAAATGCGACTCAGTCGAGACTTATACAAATGAAGGTGCATTTGGTTGAATTTATGAATCATAAAGATTGTCATTCTTAAGGGTGCAGGAGTGGGTTTAATATTTTCTATGCAGGATAACAGACATGATGGATCTGCTTTAACACTCTCTGAGGGTGACAATCTCTAGCAGAGGCAAGAAACCGGAATCATTCAAGTTCATTTTCAGGTGTGGAAAGAAAATTGAACAAGTGAGCCTTTTTTGACTCAAGCTAAATATTGGTCTTGGTGTTTTTTTCCAAACTGAAACTATTTATTTATTAATTTTCCTAATTAATATTTGTGTAAATTACATTGATTTTGCTTAAAGACCAGCCAGGTCTTAACAGCATTAATGCGTCCCAAACAGATGAAAATGTTTTTTGTTGAATTATTCACAACATATAAATTATGTTTTGTTGCCATGCCTATTTTTGACATCTCTTAGATGAATACATTGAGTCTCGTAATAGCACTCAAGCCCTCACTGAATAATGTTGAATTTCTGTTGGAGCCAATCTGTTTTTGTGGCCTCCTCCGTAAGTAGCTGATTAGTCCACCCCATCATGGCCGCATCAGAGCCCTATAGCCCTAGCAGACCACACAGGGCTAAAATAAATGTTCCTTTGGTGTGACCTCGTGGCTCATGAGATGTTTCACTCATATATGCAGTCTGCCATTGTGATTTTCAATTGTATATGGTATTCATGCAACCATATCCAGCACCCAATTTTATTCCATTCACATTTATTTGTATAGTGTTTCACAACACATATAGTTTTAAAGTAGCTTTACAGAAAAATGCATGTTTCTACATTCAAATAATCTGTTGTAATCAGAGGTGACTGTGTCAAAGTAATGTCTATATGTCAAAAATGTAGTTCTAAAATAATACAAATCACGTATTCATTTAGGCAGAAACAATGATCTCATTAAAGCAATTATTACAAGTTGTGATCACAATGATTAGAAGATTTGGCAGTGGTGCATGTTGATTCAGAGTTGGCGTCATCTAAAGACCTTGCAGGGGTTGGCGTCCTCTCTTCACAGTTGTTGGGTCATGTGAAATCTTTGTAAGCGGCTGGATCCAAACTAGAGCTGGCGTACTTTCTAGTATCCCGAGACGGAAAAGCAAATGGAAAATAATTAGCTTAGCTGCTGTTCATAACATTTCAAATAAAAGACAATCATGTGCATTTCATCTGATGTAACTGGAGAATAAGGTTATGAGGTGCATTCTGTGAATGCTTGGCTGAAGAGATATGTCTTTCATTTAGATTTAAATTGAGAGAGTACGTCTGAGCCTCAAACATTATCAGTGCAAATTCCAGAGTTTAGGAGCCAAATGAGAAAACACTTTTCCTCCTTTGATGGACTTGGAAAGTCCTTGGAACTAGCAAAAGTCCAGGGTTTTGTGACCTTAAAGAGTGTGATCTTTCGGGGTAAATACAAAGGAGCTGAACCATTTAAAACCTTATAGGTCAGTACCAATACTTTGTAATCAATAAGGAACTTAATAGGTAACCGGTGTAGAGATTAAAAAATTGGTGTTGTATGATCATTGATTTCGGGTTTTTTTTATTTCCTGACCTGGTGAGAACTCAAACAGCAGCATTTTGACTTAACTATAATTGGTTTATTGAGACCGTGGATCTACTGAGGACCATTATATCCAGTCTAAAGGTCATGAATGCACAAACTAGCTTTACTGCATCAGAAACAGATAACATGTATCATAGCTTAGCAATGTTTCTGAGGTGAAAGCTGATTTTGTAACACATGAAATATGATTTTCGAAAGACAAGTTGCTGTCTAATATAACTCCCAGTTAGATTGTTACCATCACCAGATAGTGGAAAGTTATTCCAACAATTAATCAATGATCTTATAGCCATTTTATAATTTGTGCAGATCAATAAGTCAAATAGGTTACAATCATTACTGTATTCTCAGGTCTTTCCCATCATGATGGATTTCATATTTAGAGCCAGTGAAACAGAAAGTCATGACTTATCATTTTAAGTATCTTAAAAACACACCATATGAATGGGAATATAAAAGGTATTTTGTAAACACTTTTAATAAAAAACTAAGACAAGTTGATTTTAATATATAGTTTTTTGGGGGGTTTTACACTTCAGTAATGAGAATATAAGAATGTGTCAACTGATGTAAAAAAGACTTAATGGTTCTTAATCTTCTTTATCTGTAATTTTTTATTCAGTTTAATTTTGGAATGACATACAACATATACAGCCAATAAGCAACAGAATAAGCTATAAGCCCAAAACCAGTTTAGGGATATGACTTTTTTTTTTTTAAAGAAAGGGTAAAAAAGTAGATCCAGAAATTTAATTCCCCAGCATGCTATAGTAATAAAGTTACCTGTGGCCCCGAGCCCCTTGTGAAATCCACTTAAGTAAATATCTGCTTTGTTGTCATGACAATCCATCTCTACAATGAATGTGTCTCATCCTTATGGGGAACTCTTATTAGAACACTCAATGATAAAAACAATAAAACTAGCCATAATGTATCTTTTTAAACTGCTTCTGGTGCTCATAGTATCCAGTTAAACAAGATTCTGCACAGATAAACAGTGAGAAACAATTAAATGTGTGTGTGTGTGTGTGTGTGCACTAAGAGGGCGTTCTATACCTCTCACTAGTGAATTGAGTGGGTGAATCTTGGCTATCAAACGGGAGTGTGAAAAATATGATATAGTTATGCTTGTTTTTGCAGTTTTACAGTTTTTAAATGTTCCCTGAGACACCTCTGGTGTAAAGACACTTCTGATTGGTCATGGGCTGTTCTCATGCTGCGCTGATAGACTTGAGCTCGTGCTGTTGGGCCACAAACTGGGCCTTCTGTATAGCCAGCTGAGTGTCTTCCTCACTGATGTCCAGATGCCACACAGCCCTGACTGTTCCCCCGACATGGGGGAACATCAGAACCCGGACGCCTTGTCCCAGAGCCTTCACCTCTTCTTCATCTACGCCTGCCATCCGTTCGCAGAACTCCACTGGGTTCATCTGGCCGTCCCGTAGAGAGAACCTCAAAATGTTGCTTTCCACAGTGTTCAGATCCACCTGGTACAATGGAGGGTCACACTGTAACAGCGCTATAAGTGAGAAGGTGAGAAACATTACATTACACTGCTGATATAGAACTGTGGGCATTTAAATCGGACCTGTTCTATGGAACACAAAAGAAGACATTTTTAAATGACAACATTTTAAATAGCTCTTTAAAAGCACTGAATGTGACTAAAATGTTCAAGATTTGTGTGTTGTCTAAATTTTTGTCTACATGTGCATTATACACTCACCTAAAGGATTACTAGGAACACCTGTTCAATTTCTCATTAATGTAATTATCTAATCAATCAATCACATGGCAGTTGCTTCAATGCATTTAGGGGTTGGTCCTGGTCAAGACAATCTCCTGAACTCCAAACTGAATGTCAGAATGGGAAAGAAAGGTGATTTAAGCAATTTTGAGCGTGGCATGGTTGTTGGTGCCAGACGGGCCGGTCTGAGTATTTCACAATCTGCTCAGTTACTGGGATTTTCACGCACAACCATTTCTAGGGTTTACAAAGAATGGTGTGAAAAGGGAAAAATATCCAGAATGCGGCAGTCCTGTGGGCAAAAATGCCGAAAATGGTCAGAGGAGCATGGGCGACTGATTCAAGCTGATAGAAGAGCAAGTTTGACTGAAATAACCACTTGTTACAACAGAGGTATGCAGCAAATCCTTTGTGAAGCCACAGCACGCACAACCTTGAGACGGATTGGCTACAACAGCAGAAGACCCCACCGGTTAACACTCTCTCCACTACAAATAGGAAAAAGAGGCTACAATTTGCACAAGCTCACCAAAATTGGACAGTTGAAGACTGGAAAAATGTTTCCTGGTCTGATGAGTCTCGATTTCTGTTGAGACATTCAGATGGTAGAGTCAGAATTTGGCGTAAACAGAATGAGAACATGGATCCATCATGCCTTGTAACCACTGTGCAGGCTGGTGGTGGTGGTGTAATGGTGTGGGGATGTTTTCTTGGCACACTTTAGGCCCATTAGTTGGGCATCGTTTAAATGCCACAGCCCATTAATTGGCATCGTTTAAATGCCACAGCCTACCTGAGCATTGTTTCTGACCATGTTCATCCCTTTTTAACCATCATGTAACCATCCTCTGATGGCTGGTTAATGCACCATGTCACAAAGCTCAAATAATTTCAAATTGGTTTCTTGAACATGACAATGGACACTGTACTAAAATGGCCCCACAGTCACCAGATCTCAACCCAATAGAGCATCTTTGGGATGTGGTGGAACGAGAGCTTCGTGCCCTGGATGTGCATCCCACAAATCTCCATCAACTGCAAGATGTTATCCTATAAATATGGGCCAACATTTCTAAACAACGCTTTCAGCACCTTGTTGAATCAATGACACGTAGAATTAAGGCAGTTCTGAAGGAGAAAGGGGGTCAAACACAGTATTAGTATGGTGTTCCTAATAATCCTTTAGGTGAGTGTATTCCAAGAACAAACATTTAAGTCATTATACATTAACGCAAATTTAATGTAGTGAACTGTTAACTGCTGAATCAAGTCAGTGAATTGATTGATTTGACAACATAATCATTAAAATAAAAAATATTTTTACTTAGGAGCTTGACATTTATTTATTCTAACCTCTTTGGTTCTGACTCTCTGTTAAAAAAAAAAAAAGCTTTTAGTTTCTGATGTTTCCATCGTACAGGTTTAATATGCATTACTGCCAAATGACAATGAGAATAATTAGATTGCTAACAAAACGGTGGGGCTATTTAACTCATTTCAGCTACTGCAAATAAGAGCATTTTAAATGCCTAATTATATTCCTGACTCTTTTATAATAATTATGGTCTAAGAATATTTCACAAGAGCTATTCACACACATGCTAAGTATAGTAGTAATTCTTTGTCAACAATGCTTGTGTAGTGTCATGGTGAAGGTTCAAGGACATCTATGGGCTTCTGTCACCTTGAGCAAAGTGTCTGGCTTTCCTGTGGTCCTCCTCCAGTCTGCCAATCATGTCTGACAGGGCAATCTTACCAGCTGCTGCTAAGACACCCGATTGGCGCATTCCTCCGCCAAGTGCCTTGCGGGCACGTACTGCTTTCTGTATGAAATCTTTTGACCCACCTAGCATGGTGCCCACAGGTGCCCCAAGTCCCTGCCAAAGAGCAAATCAGATAAAAAAAATGTCTTTGTATGAAATTTAGAAACATTCCTTCTCTAATGAAGTTAAGATATAATTATTGTATTAAATAGATGCTTAGCATTAATTTACTTAACATATGCTAAAGGTCATTCACACAGAATGCTTTTTTTAACTCACCTGAAAGGATAATATACAGTACCTTAATATTTTATGAACTATTTTATGTTTGCATCTTTTTAGCTTGATTTTTAGTTTTAGTCATTTTAGAACTTGAACTTATTTGTCATTTCAAGTTTATTGTTTTCATCTAATATTCCATTTAATCTCAGCCTATTTTAAATGAACAAACCCAATTTTTAAAAGTTAAACAATAACAACACCACACACAAACAAACACAACACATCTACTTATAATATTAGTAAAGTTGTTAAAATCAGTAACAGTCTGTTTAGTTTTAGTTTAGTTCATCCGTTTTCCACCCTTTTCCTGAGGCCATGTGAACTCAGCATGTTGGCTCCTATAAGGTGACCTGTTCAATGCAAAATTAAACCCATCTAATGTGAAACATGTCTTATATTCATATTTGCATGTATGAATAATATATGGGTCGCTATGATTTTGCCAAGTATAAAGGACACCTGTAATACAGATGGTTGCTTTACCCCCATATGTCTGTAGTCAGAACAGGCAGAAGTTATTTGATATTTGTATCTGTGATCTTTGTCTATAAGCCTCAATTATATTTAGTCTCATTCAGCAAGAGGGAAAGAGGAAAATTCGGTGACAGAGTTGCCTTTTTCTAGCTAGATGCAAACAAGCTCTGTGATTAAAATGCAAATTCGCTTGTTGATATCTACCCCAAGGATTTTGCTTAGAGTTGGGAGTGATTAAATTTTACTTCAGGGTCTCTTCAATTGACTGTGTGTATGTGATGATCTGCATTGTGATGTTGAGTTCACTCCGGGGGAGTAATGAGGAAGGACATATAAAATCCTAGATGATGCGATATGATTATAGGTTCGATTTCAGAGAAAAACATCATAACACTTTGATGATATGAATAAAAATAAGACTTGATTGTCTGGACGTGAGACACTTTCAGGGAGCAGGTTATAAACCATACGGGCACTGACTTTAACAAGTTAATTTTCAATACCTCTCTCTTAAATGGATTTCTACTGCTTTTCGGTGGAAAACTCTACAAATGCCTCTCACTGCCTGGAGAGGTTTCGTTCAAAATGACTGAAATAACTTTCCCAGAAAAGCACTTTTCAAAGCATGAAAACTACTGCTGGTTCATAATGAGTTCATTGTTCCTATTATGAAAATCTCACTATTATGTTCTAGGTGAATTTGTTCCTGTAGTTGCAATACAGTTTCAATTTCCAAATCATGTTTTCCTCTTTCCTATCAGCTACAATAAAACAATGTACATTGTGCTGAAATATCATTCTATAAAATGTATCAAAAAAACAAATATGTATACATATAATATATACACTCACCTAAAGGATTATTAGGAACACCATACTAATACTGTGTTTGACCCCCTTTCGCCTTCAGAACTGCCTTAATTATACGTGTCATTGATTCAACAAGGTGCTGAAAGCATTCTTTAGAAATGTTGTCCCATATTGATAGGAAGCATCTTGCAGTTGATGGAGATTTGTGGGATGCACATCCAGGGCACGAAGCTCCCGTTCCACCACATCCCAAAGATGCTCTATTGGGTTGAGATCTGGTGACTGTGGGTGTCAGGGTTCTGTCACTACAGTTTGGGTTTCTAGTGCGTTGGTTGACAGAGCTCTGACACTGCCCTTTTGTTTTGTCTTGTGATTGTAAACCCCACCCATCTTGTTTCCTTTAATTGAGCCCATCTGTCTCTACTCGTTACCTTCCTCATGTGTTCCCTATTTAATCCTGGTGTGTTTGCTGTCCCGTGTGGTGTCGTTGTCATTCTATGGCTGTGCTCCCCGTTCATCCGGTTGTTGTGTTCCTTGTTATCGTGTTTAAGTTAATGTTTTCTAGTAATGCTTTCCCCCCCGTGGGTGTTTTCTTTTGTGAGTTTTATGTTTATTTCTGTTATATTAAATTACCCTTTCACCTGCATCTTGAGTCCTCCCTCATTGATCCGTGACAGTGGGGGCCATTTTAGTACAGTGAACTCATTGTCAAGAAACCAATTTGAAATGATTTAATCTTTGTGACATGGTGCATTATCCTGCTGGAAATAGCCATCAGAGGATGGGTACATGGTGGTCATGAAGGGATGGACATGGTCAGAAACAAAGCTCAGGTAGGCCGTGGCATTTAAACAATGCCCAATTGGCACTAATGGGCCTAAAGTGTGCCAAGAAAACATCCCCACACCATTACACCACCACCACCAGCCTGCACAGTGGAAATGTTCTCATTCTGTTTACGCCAAATTCTGACTCTACCATCTGAATGTCTCAACAGAAATCGAGACTCATCAGACCAGGCAACATTTTTCCAGTCTTCAACTGTCCAATTTTGGTGAGCTCGTGCAAATTGTAGTCTCTTTTTCCTATTTGTAGTGGAGATGAGTGTTACCTGGTGGGATCTTCTGCTGTTGTGGCCCATCCGCCTCAAGGTTGTGTGTGTTGTGGCTTCACAAATGCTTTGCTGCATACCTCGGTTGTAACAAGTGGTTATTTCAGTCAAAATTGCTCTTCTATCAGCTTGAATCAGTTGGCCCATTCTCCTCTGACCTCTAGCATCAACAAGGCATTTTCTCCCACAGGACTGCCGCATTCTGGATGTTTTTCCCTTTTCACACCATTCTTTGTAAGTCCTAGAAATGGTTGTGCGTGAAAATCCCAGTAACTGAGCAGATTGTGAAATACTCAGACAGGCCCGTCTGGCACCAACAACCATGCCACGCTCAAAACAGCTTAGATCACCTTTCTTTCCCATTCTGACATTTAGTTTGGAGTTCAGGAGATTGTCTTGACCAGGACCAACCCCTAAATGCATTGAAGCAACTGCTATGTGATTGGTTGATTAGATGATTACATTAATGAGAAATTGAACAGGTGTTCCTAATAATCCTTTAGGTGAGTGTATATGTATGTATACTCACACATACTGCCTTTTAAAAGTTTGGGGTCAGTAAGATTATTTTAAATACTTTTGAAAGAAGATTCATGCTGCTTTATTCAGAACATATTCTGAATAAACCAGAACAACTACCTGAGCATCATGGTTACATAGCCTATATAAAAATAGACATGCAAGAAGAACATAAATATTGTATAATATACTAAAGTGGACCCTAAACATGTGAGTGCTTACCTTAGACAGACACACACTGACAGAGTGGCAGTGCTGCATTATAGCAGAGGGCTGGATGCCAAGAGCCACAGCTGCATTCATCACCCTCGCTCCATCCATATGGACAGCCAAGCCAAACTTATCAGCAACAGAGCGAAGCTTTGAGCAAGAGACACAGCTTTAGACATCAATTCAATGCATGTCCGAGGTATCTACATTTTCTAAGACTTTTAAAATTAAATGAAAAAAGGTGTAATATGTGGCTGTGCCTCATTTATCAAATCTAAAGCAGAACCTGTTCATCCTAGAGTGCTGAATAAATGAGTCTTTGTTTAATCCCTCATTTACTAAATGGAGTGATTGTGTCCCATTGTTCATAGTTCAGCCCCAGGTGTCTCGCTGCCTCAACAGATTCTCTCTCTCACACACATTTAATGAACCAAAGTTTAACTAATATCTAACCTCCTGCAGGAAGGAGAGTGGGAGGACGCGCCCTCCCTGAATATTGTGTGTGTTTTCCACACAAACCAGGCGAGAACGTGGGTAGTGTTGGTCAGGGTAACCGTGACGGATCTTGAAGATCAGCTGGTCTAGATCAAAGGTGCCATCGCCAAGGGTGGTGACTGTTGCAGAATGGACGCCTGCTAGCTATGAACAAAAACAAGAGCACATGTATATTTCATCCTATGAATAATGTGGTATATAACTATGGGCACTTTTTCAATGATAAACTCACTTAAAGCAAACTTTTATACCCTCACAAGTTAAGTTAACCTTGTAAATCATGGCATATGAAATAGTAGTCGAGAATATTATATACAAGAACATGTTCTGAGAGAAAGAACATATAAACCTAAGAGACAAATATATCCCCCATTTATTCATACCTGTGCACTTCCTCCTTGCTCATAAATATGAATATGAGAGCAATCACCAACTATCATCTCATCACCCCTCTCTTTGCAGTGAACCATAACTGAGAGAGAAAGAAGGAAGCATTATAAGGCTCCATACGTGTACGTTACTACCATACATTACTGCAATCCCTATCCACTAACAAGCACAAATCAGAATAATTTTTGAATATATCAGATTTTAATAGTCAGAGGCAGCTTTTAGGCAATGACACTGACCACAGCCACTGCAAAATACGTGTCCATTTTACATCCAAGCTTTTACCAAGTGACAACTGTAAACAAGTTTTATTAATAGCCCTGAGCACTATCCTCCAATCTCACCTGCAATCAGGTTACTCATCGTTCCTGTGGGGACAAATAGAGCTGCTTCCATGCCAAACATATCTGCAGCCATTTTCTGCAGTTCTATACAAAGAAAGGAAAAAATACAATGCATGAAAAGTATGTTGATCTAAATTTCCTAATGCATGAACATACTGTATGTAAACAACCGTTTTGCATTGCACATATAAACACTACCTCAAGTCTGGAAACACATGCTACAGTGGAGTTCACTTATCTCGAGTCATGGTTAACTCGCCAATCCAACGCCAAATTATGTTGACGTTTTTGAAGTGGAACCGCCAAACTCCCTATTTGTCTTAGTATTTTCGTTAATGTCGCCGAAATCTAATATCTCGAGCACAAAAAAGGGACAAAATCGTCACTTCACACGGTTATTTCGTGACAAATTCGCATACGTAGTCCACTGCGCATGCGCTGAGTTTGCCTCGCACATGGATCACGGTCCGCTCATGGTTCACTCACTGTCGTTGATCTCTTCTGAGGGATAACACGCTGTAGCATCCCGCACGTTTTTTGTGATTTTGTGAGCAATCTTTGTGTTTGCATTGTTGGAGAATATAATTAAAGATTTGTATCAAGAATCGAATTTTTATTGTGGTGGTTTTACATATGCCTTTTGTTGTTAGCAAACATATACACAGTACAGTATGTACATTTTTTTTAGATGAATGCCGATCGCTTCATCAAACAAATTGCGGCAACAGTGTTGTGTAAAAAGACACCAAAAACACGAGCATGTACATTCTCATTTAATAACTCACATCATGTACATAAATAAATTTTCATTTTTCTTTCTTGCAAGGGTTGTTGTCTTTGGTGCTCTGACAGCTGACAGCTGCACTTCCACTATCACTCTGACAGCTGGCGCTGATAGGCTGTCTGACCTGTCAATCATGCAAGAAGACTTGATTGGCTGTGTTGCCATGAGGGCTGGCTCTTCTCATTTCATCAACACGCTTTTAAAGGGACAAGCCGCTGCACAGTGCAGAGAGGAGAAAAAGACCAGTCTTTTTTTCTGATTCTGACTTGTGTTTGTTTTGTTTATTGTGTGAATTTCGCGCATAAGCACGAGCCTGAACAGTTATGGATAATTAAAGTCATGCAAGCAACATTTAAAATTCGAAATGTGATCTTACACAAAAAAGTTCATCAATCTATGGGTGTGGGTTATGCCAACGATTTTTTGCACAAAACCCAAAATCCGCTGGCTACGAGCGTGCGCATTATCTGCGTCTGCGGGTTTTATGTGGGAAAATATATGTTAATATATGTTATATGGGTTATCTCGCTAAACGGTTCTCACAATGCTTTTTTTGCAACCCCCGAGGCCGTCGACATAACCGAACTCCACTGTAATTATCTAATATATAATTAATATTAAAGTGTGCAGAAGTTTTCACTTTTAAAAATAATAATAATAATTTAATTAATATGAATAATATGTATGGATTATTCAATTCAATTTGATGGAATTTTACTAAACTATTGAATTTTATAAATCTTTAAAAAGGCTTAAAAATAGTGTTTGGAAGTAGGAAAATTATGACTTGACAAAAACTGTAATCAATTAAATCCAAACAATTTTACATATTATCTTTAAACGGACACTCTCTGGTGTTATATAATAGATTTATAATATAGTAGATAATATAATAGATTATAATTTTTAATGGATAGGCAAGTAGATCTGTTATGTCTGTCTATAATACTTAGTCTGCATAACTAAACATTAGTCTTTAGATCAAAGGTTAACTGGGAACATGAATTCCAAAAACGTTGACTGGTGTTGTGTGTTTTTAAATAATATAATATAAATGTATATAAACAGTGATATATAGATATAGATAGTACTATTAAATTCAAAGCAACAACACTAGACTGTCACTAGTTGATGCATTACTGTTTAAAAAAGTTTGGGGTCACCAAGATTTTGTGTATGAAAGTCTATTCTGCTCACCAAGGCTGTATTTATGTGAATCAATCCAGTAAAAACAGTACAATTGTGAAATATTATTACAAATGAAAACTGTTTTCTTTTTTAATATACTTAATTAATAAGCTCAATTGTCAGCAGCCATGATCCTTCAACGCTGAAAAACATAACATCTTTTCTAGCATTATAAAAGTTTTACTGTCACTTTCGAACATAGCCTATATAAAAACATTATTTTTAAGAAATTCCTACTGATCATAAACTTCTCCTTTGTAATAAGTCTAGACAAAACATATATCAGTAACTCAAAAAAAGAATAACTTCTAATGTAATATTTGCTCATGAGAGAAAGTATTTCTTATTTAACAAAAGATGCAAATCATATTTTATTCTACAGGATTTAACAACCGATGTGAGCGCCCTCTCGTGGCCATGACAGAAAAAGCGGGTGATACATATATAACATCTGTTTTAATGCTTTAGAACAGATTTATCTATTAACACAGCTGGAACCTCTTAAATCGTCACAAGAGAGTCTGTCCAGACAGAAGCACACTGTATCTAATATCTTACCAACCATTGACCGTAGGGTCTTCTCCAAACACATCGTCTCCGACCGCTGCCTGTCCCATGGCTCGGCGCATGGCGGCTCCGGGTTTGGTGACGGTGTCGCTGCGGAGATCCACGATGCGAGCAGCGGGTCCTGCATCCACCCGTGCGGACCCATGATACAACCGCAACGGGTCAACACGAATAACCCGACCAGGTTTGTGCAAACACCGGCGGACTAAACGACCAAAAACCGTTAGTGTTTCGTAGCTCATGTCTTTTTTCTCTGCGCTGTATTCTGCAACAGGGTGTCACAATCACAGCAGTTACATGGACTTTGATTTACCGTACTCGATCATTCCTGATTATATACACGCCTTTAAGCTCCCAGACATTAATAATGGAACCCACTGATATCGAAGTTTACAGACATATTATCAAAACTACTATAGTTCAGGTTGTTTCATCTCCAGAAAGTGACCAATTCAAGTGTACAGGGTTTGTAATATTAACCCTGGTGAAAATGGCCACTAGTGATTGACCGTGTGTCTGCAAACAGTCATACTAACTCTGTCCACTTGGTGTCGATCATGTCTAACTCGTATATTTCTGTGTGAATAGCAGTTTGTGGTTTTGAACGTGTATGTGCAGCGTTATGAAGAAGAATGTTTCAACATGCAACTTGTGTTATATGACATTATCTTTGTAGGATTTTCTTTAACTTAAACTTTTGTTTAACTTTGTTTAACTTTTCTTTAATTTAAAATGCCTCTTTTTTTGAGAACTACGGAGCAAACTCAAATACTCAAAGTCTCATGTAATCCACACTCAAAATAGCATAGCATTAACATTTTGCATTTTATCAGCACAAGCAGTTATTTTAAAGTTAAGCAACATGACGATAAACATCGTCACTGGTTATCTTACACCCCTGTGTGAACTGGAGGACTTTGAGGAAATTAAGCTAGTTCTGAGAAAAAACTGTTTGGAGATGCTATGTTGTGATTATTTTGAATCAAATGCAATGCAAATTATTAAATGACATTTAAGTGTGATTTTACACTTCGACACTTTACATTTGTTAACTACACATGAACTAACAATGAAAAACGCTTCTGAAGCATTTAGTAATCTAAGTTAATATTAATTTACATCATTATACATACATATCTGTGTAAAGGGGGATGTTTAGCAATCATAGACATCTTGACTGTATATCGTGCTTCTAAAATATCTTTTGGTCATGTAACTACAAAAAGTTTGACTTTTAAAACAGCACATCCACCTACAGATGTGAACAACACATTTTCTTTGTTCTTGACAGGTTGTCACTGTTTACTAGAGTTGAGCTGGATACTCGGCTGAAACGAGTATCCGGTACGGATAAAGCATTTTTTGCAGAGTATGAGTATCATACGAGTAATACGAGTCAATATCTATGCATATTGGGTATCTGTGCATATCATTGGGTAGCTGACTGTGTCTGCGTTCTGTGATAGGCTAGTCACAGCGCCCCTCCCCTACACATGCAGATTTGCTGTGCCGCTCTGCTCACTCACACACAGAACACTGAGAAGAGAACAGCTCTCTCTCTCTCTCTCTCTCTCTCTCTCTTTCTCTCTCAGTCACTCCAGTTCGCGGGTCTTCTCCGTTAACGTTTAGGGTTTCTCCAGCTTCAGGTTTGTTTTTTATTTTGCTTGTTTGTAGTACTTACTTATTAACCAGTAGAGTTCTGGTAAACGTGGGGTTTGTTCAGACGTGGTGCTTGATAGAATGCGACTAGCCTGTCTGTGCCTGTCGGAGATTTTTTTTCTTCTTTTAACCGTCTGCTGACTCTAGCCAGTTTTTTTACTTCACGCACCGAGTGTCTGACACTTTCTTGCTATATTTCATAAAAAATAAAGGAATGCAGATCTTAAAAACAGCGTCGGACTATTTGATCTGTAGAATACACAGTCCCCCCAGCCCCCCCCCCCTCCTCTCTCTCTCTCTCTCTCTCTCTCTCTCTCTTGCTGTCTCTCTCTTACTCACTCACTCACACACACACACACACACAAACGCATACCTGGTGTGGAAATAAATAAAAATCACACTGATCATAAAAAAAAAGAAAGAAAGTTATGTTTATATGAAAACTCTTGTTCATTACATTTTTCTTCATAATTGCAACCGCATGTGTTGTATTCATTGTTGCAAAACCTGTTCTGTATAGTTTGATTGTTATCGTGATCAAAACCATTGATCTGAAGCTCAATGCTGATGCTGTCATTTAAATAGTTTTCTAATCAGCAATAAATATAACAATTTCTGATCAACCCATATCAATTGCATGATTAAAAATAACATACCGGTTAAAGACCCGCCCATTTCAAGACAACCCGACCACTTTCGGGTTAAATCCCGCCCAATCCGAGTACAGATACAGATACAGATAGTTCATATGGTTAACAGATACAGATAATGCTGTACTCGCTCATCCCTACTGTTTACAATGTATTATCTAGGGCTATTGGACTGAAAAGATGCAGCCAATAAGCAACAGAATAAGCTATAAGCCCAAAACCAGTTTAGGGATATGTCTTTCTTTTTAAAGAAAAGGTAAAAAAGTAGATCCAGAAATGTCATTCCCCAGCATGCTATAGTAATAAAGTTACCTGTGGCCCCGAGCCCCTTGTGAAATCCACTTAAGTAAATATCTGCTTTGTTGTCATGACAATCCATCTCTACAATGAATGTGTCTCATCCTTATGGGGAACTCTTATTATAACACTCAATGATAAAAACAATAAAACTAGCCATAATGTATCTTTTTAAACTGCTTCTGGTGCTCATAGTATCCAGTTAAACAAGATTCTGCACAGATAAACAGTGAGAAACAATTAAATGTGTGTGTGTGTGCGCACTAAGTTCTATACCTCTCACTAGTGAATTGAGTGGGTGAATCTTGGATGTCAAACTGGGGTATCAAAAATTTGATATAGTTATGCTTGTTTTTGCAGTTTTACAGTTTTTAAATGTTCCCTGAGACACCTCTGGTGTAAAGACACTTCTGATTGGTCATGGGCTGTTCTCATGCTGCGCTGATAGACTTGAGCTCGTATTGTTGGGCCACAAACTGGGCCTTCTGTATAGCCAGCTGAGTGTCTTCCTCACTGATGTCCAGATGCCACACAGCCCTGATTATTCCCCCGATAAGTGGCAACATCAGAACCCGGACCCCTTGTCCCAGAGCCTTCACCTCTTCTTCATCTACACCTGCCATCCGTTCGCAAAACTCCACTGGGTTCATCTGGCCGTCCCGTAGACAGAACCTCAAAATGTTGCTTTCCACAGTGTTCAGATCCACCTGGTACAATGGAGGGTCACACTGTAACAGCGCTATAAGTGAGAAGGTGAGAAACATTACATTACACTGCTGATATAGAACTGTGGGCATTTAAATCGGACCTGTTCTATGGAACACAAAAGAAGACATTTTTAAATGACAGCATTTTAAATAGCTCTTCAAAGCACTGAATGTGACTAAAATGTTCAAGCTTCACAACAGCACCATAAAAGTATCATGTGTTGTCTAAATTTTTGTCTACATGTGCACTATATTCCAAGTCTTCTAGGTTTATACAGTTACATTGTGTGAAGAACAAACACTTAAGTCATTATACATTAACGCAAGTTTAATGTAGTGAACTGTTAACTGCTGAAATCATTGAGTCAGTGAATTGATTGATTTGACAACATAATCATTAAAATAAATAATTTTTGTACTTAGGAGCTTGACATTTATTTATTCTAACCTCTTTGGTTCTGACTCTCTTTAAAAAAAAAAAAAAAAGCTTTTAGTTTCTGATGTTTCCATCGCACAGGTTTAATATGCATTACTGCCAAATGACAATGAGAATAATTAGATTGCTAACAAAACGGTGGGGCTATTTAACTCATTTCAGCTACTGCAAATAAGAGCATTTTAAATGCCTAATTATATTCCTGACTCTTTTATAATAATTATGGTCTGAGAATATTTCATGAGAGCAAATCACATACATGCTAAGTATAGTAGTAATTCTTTGTCAACAATGCTTGTGTAGTGTCATGGTGAAGGTTCAAGGACATCTATGGGCTTCTGTCACCTTGAGCAAAGTGTCTGGCTTTCCTGTGGTCCTCCTCCAGTCTGCCAATCATGTCTGACAGGGCAATTTTACCAGCTGCTGCTAAGACACCCGATTGGAGCATTCTTCCGCCAAGTGCCTTGCGGGCACGTACTGCTTTCTGTATGAAATCTTTTGACCCACCTAGCATGGTGCCCATAGGTGCCCCAAGTCCCTGCCAAAGAGCAAATCAGATCAAATCAGCCTTTTTTTATGAAATTTAGAAACATTCCTTCTCTAATGAAGTTAAGATGTAATTATTGTATTAAATAGATGCTTAGCATTAATTTACATCTTAGAATCTTATTTTACTAAACATATGTTAAGGGTCATTCACACAGAATTTTTTGTTTTTTAAGTTTATTGTTTTCATCTAATAGAAGTTATTTGATATTTGTATCTGTGATCTTTGTCTATAAGCCTCAATTATATTTAGTCTCATTCAGCAAGAGGGAAAGAGGAAAATTCAGTGACAGAGTTGCCTTTTTCTAGCTAGATGCAAACAAGCTCTGTGATTAAAATGCAAATACACTTGTTGAAATCTACTCTAAGGATTTTGCTTAGAGTTGGGAGTGATTAAATTTTACTTCAGGGTCTCTTCAATTGACTGTGTGTATGTGATGATCTGCATTGTGATGTTGAGTTCACTCCGGGGGAGTAATGAGGAAGGACATATAAAATCCTAGATGATGCGATATGATTACAGGTGCGATATCAGAGAAAAACATCATAACACTTTGATGATATGAATAAAAATAAGACTTGATTATCTGGATGCGAGACAACTTCAGGGAGCAGGTTATAAACCATACGGGCACTGACTTGGATTTCTACTGCTTTTTGGTGGAAAACTCTACAAATGGTCTCTCACTGCCTGGAGAGGTTATGTTCAAAATGACTGAAATAACTTTCCCAGAAAAGCACTTTTCAAAGCATGAAAACAACTGCTGGTTTATAATAAGTTAATATTTCCTATTAAGAAAATCTCACTATTATGTTCTAGGTGAATTTGTTGCTGCAGTTGCAATACAGTTTCAATTTCCAAATCATGTTTTGCTCTTTCCTATCAGCAACAATAATACAACATACATTGTGCTGAAATACTAAGTATTCCAGAAAAGGTATCAAACAAACAAATATGTATATGTATATTTATATGTATACAGTAATACCTCGGTTTACAAGTTTAATTATTTCCAAGAGCGAGCTCGTAACCCAAAATGTTCGTACACCAAAACAATTTTCCCCATAGGAATGCACAAAAAAATCACTTCATTCCACACAACCATAAATGTCCATTTAAAATATTTTTTTAGTTTTTTCCTTTTAATTACTGTTAAAATTATAACCGTTAAGACACTAATTACTAATACTAATTAAAAATTGATAATTAAACTCAATATAATAACTACAATAACAATAACTATAATAACTCAATAATTACAAATACTTGACAATTTACTGTAATGCGCACTTTAACGTCGCTGCTAGCGTGAAGGAGCTGAATTTGCTCGTATACTAAGTCACTCATAAACCGAGGTATTAGTGTATGTACGTACAGTGATACCTCGGTTTACGAGCGACTTGGTATACGAGAAAATCGGTGTACGAGCATGGGGGGTCGAATCGGTGTACGAGCATTGTATCGGTGTACGAGAAAAAATTTACCCACACCCACGCGCAGTTTTGTGTGGAAGCTCAGCATGGTCTGCGCATTTTTACAGGAAATATCCTAATGACAGCTTCTCATAACACAGTCAGGCGTTCCAAACCCCTTATCACCCCTTAACTCACTCATTCTCTCAGCGTTGCTTGGTTTGGCTGCATCATTCACCACAGTGCATACTTTTATAAGTGATTTACATCAGTTTTACCCCCTGTTGTAACATTAATTAATTGTGATCGCTATTGTTCACATAGTGAAATATACAGGGAGTGCAGAATTATTAGGCAAATTAGTATTTTGACCGCATCATCCTCGTTATGCATGTTGTCTTACTCCAAGCTGTATAGGCTGGAAAGCCTACTACCAATTAAGCATATTAGGTGATGTGCATCTCTGTAATGAGAAGGGGTGTGGTCTAATGACATCAACACCCTATATCAGGTGTGCATAATTATTAGGCAACTTCCTTTCCTTTGGCAAAATGGGTCAAAAGAAGGACTTGACAGGCTCAGAAAAGTCAAAAATAGTGAGATATATTGCAGAGGGATGCAGCAGTCTTAAAATAGCCAAGCTTCTGAAGCGTGATCATCGAACAATCAAGCGTTTCATTCAAAATAGTCAACAGGGTCGCAAGAAGCGTGCGGAAAAACCAAGGCGCAAAATAACTGCCCGTGAACTGAGAAAAGTCAAGCGTGCAGCTGCCAAGATGCCACTTGCCACCAGTTTGGCCATATTTCAGAGCTGCAACATCACTGGAGTGCCCAAAAGCACAAGGTGTGCAATACTCAGAGACATGGCCAAGGTAAGAAAGGCAGAAAGTCGACCACCACTGAACAAGACACACAAGCTGAAACGTCAAGACTGGGCCAAGAAATATCTCAAGACTGATTTTTCTAAGGTTTTATGGACTGATGAAATGAGAGTGAGTCTTGATGGGCCCGTGGCTGGATTGGTAAAGGGCAGAGAGCTCCAGTCCGACTCAGACGCCAGCAAGGTGGAGGTGGAGTACTGGTTTGGGCTGGTATCATCAAAGATGAGCTTGTGGGGCCTTTTCGGGTTGAGGATGGAGTCAAGCTCAACTCCCAGTCCTACTGCCAGTTTCTGGAAGACACCTTCTTCAAGCAGTGGTACAGGAAGAAGTCTGCATCCTTCAAGAAAAACATGATTTTCATGCAGGACAATGCTCCATCACACGCGTCCAAGTACTCCACAGCGTGGCTGGCAAGAAAGGGTATAAAAGAAGAAAATCTAATGATATGGCCTCCTTGTTCACCTGATCTGAACCCCATTGAGAACCTGTGGTCCATCATCAAATGTGCGATTTACAAGGAGGGAAAACAGTACACCTCTCTGAACAGTGTCTGGGAGGCTGTGGTTGCTGCTGCACGCAATGTTGATGGTGAACAGATCAAAACACTGACAGAATCCATGGATGGCAGGCTTTTGAGTGTCCTTGCAAAGAAAGGTGGCTATATTGGTCACTGATTTGTTTTTGTTTGGTTTTTGAATGTCAGAAATGTATATTTGTGAATGTTGAGATGTTATATTGGTTTCACTGGTAAAAATAAATAATTGAAATGGGTATAAATTTGTTTTTTGTTAAGTTGCCTAATAATTATGCAGAGTAATAGTCACCTGCACACACAGATATCCCCCTAAAATAGCTAGAACTAAAAACTAATTAAAATATTGATACAAAAATATTCAGCTTTGATATTAATGAGTTTTTTGTGTTCAGTGAGAACATGGTTGTTGTTCAATAATAAAATTAATCCTCAAAAATACAACTTGCCTAATAATTCTGCACTCCCTGTATATGTGTGTATATATATATATATATATATATATATATACATATATATATATATATATATATGAACTATGTGAGTGCTTACCTTAGACAGACACACACTGACAGAGTGGCAGTGCTGCATTATAGCAGAGGGCTGGATGCCAAGAGCCACAGCTGCATTCATCACCCTCGCTCCATCCATATGGACAGCCAAGCCAAACTTATCAGCAACAGAGCGAAGCTTTGAGCAAGAGACACAGCTTTAGACATCAATTCAATGCATGTCCGAGGTATCTACATTTTCTAAGCCTTTTAAAATTAAATGAAAAAAGGTGTAATATGTGGCTGTGCCTCATTTATCAAAACTAAAGCAGAACCTGTTCATCCTAGAGTGCTGAATAAATGAGTCTTTGTTTAATCCCTCATTTACTAAATGGAGTGATTGTGTCCCATTGTTCATAGTTCAGCCCCAGGTGTCTCGCTGCCTCAACAGATTCTCTCTCTCGCACACGTTTAATGAACCAAAGTTTAACTAATGTCTAACCTCCTGCAGGAAGGAGAGTGGTAGGACGCGCCCTCCCTGAATATTGTGTGTGTTTTCCACACAAACCAGGCGAGAACGTGGGTAGTGTTGGTCAGGGTAACCGTGACGGATCTTGAAGATCAGCTGGTCTAGATCAAAGGTGCCATCGCCAAGGGTGGTGACTGTTGCAGAATGGACGCCTGCTAGCTATGAACAAAAACAAGAGCACATACATTTCATCCTATGAATAATGTGGTATATAACTATGGGCACTATTTCAATGATAAACTCACTTAAAGCAAACTTTTATACCCTCACAAGTTAAGTTAACCTTGTAAATCATGGCATATGAAATAGTAGTCGAGAATATTACATATAAGAACATGTTCTGAGAGAAAGAACATATAAGCCTAAGAGACAAATATATCTCCCATTTATTCATACCTGTGCACTTCCTCCTTGCTCATAAATATGAATATGAGAGCAATCACCAACTATCATCTCATCACCCCTCTCTTTGCAGTGAACCATAACTGAGAGAGAAAGAAGGAAGCATTATAAGGCTCCATACGTGTACGTTACTACTGTACATTACTGCAACATCTATCCACTAACAAGCACAAATCAGAATAATTTTTGAATATATCAGATTTTAATAGTCAGAGGCAGCTTTTAGGCAATGACACTGACCACAGCCACTGCAAAATACGTGTCCATTTTACATTCAAGCTTTTACCAAGTGACAACTGTAAACAAGTTTTATTAATAGCCCTGAGCACTATCCTCCAATCTCACCTGCAATCAGGTTACTCATCGTTCCTGTGGGGACAAATAGAGCTGCTTCCATGCCAAACATATCTGCAGCCATTTTCTGCAGTTCTATACAAAGAAAGGAAAAAATACAATGCATGAAAAGTATGTTGATCTAAATTTCCTAATGCATGAACATACTGTATGTAAACAACCGTTTTGCATTGCACATATAAACACTACCTCAAGTCTGGAAACACATACTAATTCTTTAATATATAATTAATATTAAAGTGAACTGAAGTTTTCACACTTTTTTTATTAATATGAATATTATGTATGGATTATTCAATTCAATTTGATGGAATTTTACTATACTACTGAATTTTGTAACAATTGTAATCAAATAAATCCAATCAACTTGATATATTATCTTTAAAACGGACACTCTTTGGTGTTATAATAGATTTACACATTTAAATAATAATAACAACATGTTTTTTTAATGGGTAGGCAAATAGAAAAAAAATGGAAAAAATATTCAGGATACAGAACTTTGATGAATAGAGCATTCAAAAGCACCACATTTATTTTAAATAGTAATCTTCTGTAACATCATAAAAGTTTTACTGTCACTTTCGAATATATATAAAAATATTTTTTTATTTCTAAGAAATTCCTACTGATCCTAAACGTCTCCATAGCAGTGCGTCTAGACCAGGTGTTTTCAAAGTGTGGGGCGCCCCTCCCCTGGAGGGCGCCAGAGCATGCCAGGGGAGGCGCAGAGAGTTAAAAATGTGTAGTCTATTATTCCATTCTACTATTCCATTACCCCCAATCGCGCATTTACGGGGGGAGGGGGGGTGGCACTGGGTGGGTTGTGTCAAAAGGGAGGCCCACTGTCTCAGACTTTAAAAAACTCTCGTCTAGACAAAATATAACAGAATAGAAGTATATCAGTAACAAAAAATAAATAAATAATACCTTGTAATGTAATCTGATATTTGCTCATGAGAGAAAGTATTTCTTATTTAACAAAATGCATGCGACCATTACATCAAATCATCACCATGGTGTATTGTTGGTCATATGATATGCCACAGGTGCAGATACAGCATGAGGCAGCTGTTGCCGAAAAACCAGTGGAATGTGCCTATCGTAACCAGTTTCGCCGCACAGACCTGTTTCCGAACTTCCTGATTATGCTTGTCGATAACTATCCGTGATTGGTGAATGGTGCTTTAAATAAACTTGAAACTGTGTTAACAACAGCTTTGTTGGGTGTCTTTATGTTATTAAAGCTGTTTTGGGTCTATTTTAATGTTATTAATTACCGACGCTTTATCTCAGGTTTACCTTTTTATGTTATTAAAGCTGTTTTGGGTCTATTTTAATGTTATTAATTACCGACGCTATATCGGAGCACACTGATTCTAATATCTAACCAACCATTGACCGTAGGGTCTTCACTGAACACATCATCTCCGTACGGTGCCTGTGCCATGGCTCGGCGCATGGCTGCTCCGGGTTTGGTGACGCTGTCGCTGCGGAGATCCACTGTGCGAGCAGCGGGTCCTGCATCCACCCGCGGGGACCTATGGTGCAACCGCACCGGGTCAACGCAAATAACCCGACCAGGTTTGTGCAAACACCGGCGGACTAAACGACCTGCAACAATTAGTGTTTTGTAGCTCATGTCTTTATTCTGTGCGCTGTATTCTGCAACTGTGTGTCAATTCACACTCACTTTCGTTTACCTGAACTTTTGTTTACCGTACTTGATCATTAGTCATTAAATACACGCCTTTAAGATCCCAGACATTAATAATGGATCATTACTGATCATATAAACTCCTTTAAGCTCCCAGACGTGAATAATGGAACCCACTGATATCGAAGTTTACAGACATCTTCTCAAAACTACTATAGTTCAGGTTGTTTCATCTCCAGAAAATGACCAATTCAAGTGTACAGGGTTTGTAATATTAACCCTGGTGAAAATGGCCACTAGTGATTGACCGTGTGTCTGCAAACAGTCATACTAACTCTGTCCACTTGGTGTCGATCATGTCTAACTCTTTATCTCTGTAGGAATAGCAGTTTGTGGTTTTGAACGTGTCTGTGCAGCGTTATGAAGAAGGATGTTTCAACATGCAACTTGTGTTATATGACATTATCATTGTAGGATTTTCTTTAACTTCATTTAAAATGCCTCTTTCTTTTGAGAACTACGGAGCAAACTCAAATACTCAAAGTATCTCATGTAATCCACACTCAAAATAGCATAGCATTAACAAAACATTAAACTTAAGTGACATTTTATCAGCACAAGCACTTAATTTAGTTTAAAGTTAAGCAACATGATGATAAACATCATCACTGGTTATTTTACAATGCTGTGTGAACTGGAGGACTTTGAGGAAATTAAGCTAGTTCTGAGAAAAAAATATTGCGTCATTTGTTTGGAGATGCCATGTTGTGATTATTTTGAATCAAATGCAATGCAAATTATTAAATTACATTTTAAGTAGGATTTTACACTTCAACACTTTACATTTGTTAACTACACATGAACTAACAATGAAAAACGTTATTAAAGCATTTAGTAATCTAAGTTAATATTAATTTACATCATTAAAAACCTACATATCTGTATAAAGGGGGACGTTTAGCTATCCTAGACATCTTGACTGTATATCGTGCTTCTAAAATATCTGTTGGTCATGTAACTACAAACAGTTTGACTTTTAAAACCACACGTCCACCTACAGATGTGTAGCAATGCCATTTAATCACGACATGCGTGTTTGCTGAGTGACTGCATGCCTTATTGGAGATGTTGCCTATGTCTAGATCTAGAAATATAAATTTCCCATTAATAGCTGTTAATTGCAAATCAAAAATAACATTGCTACCGAAATGTCAGCATGGCTTCTAATTCTTCTTGATGCTCGAGTGTCACACTCGCGTGCTCAGTGCTGTGAGTAACACAATCTTATTTACACTTGCTCCTCTCAGACCTGACAGGCCTGTCCACCCGCTGCAGTGATGTCATACGGTCAGCAGCGGAGGTTTCCTGGCCTTCACTGGCTGTGTTTCCAGCAGCTGAGCTCTTCCAAGCCGACTCCAATAAAACCCTGCGGGAGGTGTCAGGAGAGGTTGTGAAAGTGAGTCGAGCAGCTGTCTGGGTTTCCAGTAAGAGGCAGGAGGGTGGGGGTAGGTGAGGGCTGCTAGGGTGTGCCAGATGGCACTCGATTCCTACATTATATTCAAATGAGAGCATTTGTCATCCATCCCATGCCAGACTTCTCCGGTTGTAGGGCATGACGCAGGGATGCAGCAGGGATCTGTGTGTGGCGAGAAGACTCCCAGCATGCATTCAAACATACTGTCCATATATTTGAAATACTTCTCAGTTTGAGTTAACATAACCTTTGAGGTTAGTAGGAGTTTTGTCACATGAGGAGAGTGTTTGCAGATTTCAAACGCTTTTAATGCTCCGTGGAATGATCCATTGTTGATTTATAGCTGTAAATATATGAATCTGTCATCACAGAGCGTCCAGTCAAAAGTACTAAATAAACACGCAAAGTCGGATTGCTTTTAGACACAGCACGTTCTACCTTTATGTATCAGTGTGTGTGTGTCTATATATTTGTCTTTTACTGCAGCTGCTGGATTAGTGCCCGTAAATGAGCAGCATATGAGTTCTTTTTTTCTTTTCTAGTGTGTCTGAAGAAACAGCTCCCTGTTGTGAGAGAAACCGTTGCAGTAAGAGGAGGGTTTACTGGAAGTCAGTTTGAAAGAGTTCCCTTCATTCTTCTATTTTTTTTTACCACGCTAAGATTCTCCTGCTGATTGCATTGCATATTTCCCTGACCAAAACTATGCATGCGCAGACTGTATGTTATTGTAAATGCTGCATATTTACTCTAGTGGTGTGGGTTGGGAAAACGTTCTCTCAGGAAAACTAGAGCAAGTGTTTAGATCAGCGGTTTGTGTATTTCATACTTTTTTTATATATACATGTTCTGGGATTTTCATGGCCATTTTCAGTTCAGTGCTGATAAGCCTTGCTACGTGCATGCCTACATTTTATCCAAATATAAAAATGGTTTCCTTTTGGGTGTATAGGCCTGGATCCTTCAAGGCAGGTTGATTTGGGGTTTTATTTTAATACTATTTTTAAATTTAAAATAAAACTGGTTGTTAGTTTTTTTGGCATTAATTTATTTCTGTTTTCAAAAGTTTTTTTGAATCAACACTTTTTGTTATGTGATGAATGCTTTTTCCCCCTTCAGTTTATGAAAAAGAAATTGTTTTTTTAATGAATAGTTTTATTATATGTTATATTACCGTCGTCAGGAAACAATCTCTATTCAATTTCTTTTTTTAATGAAGCTGTCATCAGGCACATCACTAAACCTAAAAAGACAAAGCCATGCACCCTAAGGCTCATAATTTCCCGGTTTGAGTTTTAAGCACTAGCTAAACATAGAGCACCGGATCATTACAGCACTGAGACATCACAGGCCCTGCGACCTGGAGCTCTATTTTGGTAGTGTTTACAGCTAAACATACAAAAACTTAAGCCGGACATGCTGGTCAACTGGAACACTAAACTAAACAACCAGAAGGTCAGAAGTTCAGATTCCACTTAAATTCAAACAAATTGGCCCTTTTGTTTGCCGCTATTGTGTCCTAAAGTGCTTTGTCCATGTATACACACATTGTTACATATTTATTAAAATATTATTAATATTTATTATTAATATTATAAATATTTTGCATAAGTTTTATTAAAAAATATAGATTTATGTCATTTGGCTAATTAGTTATTTTGGTTAGTTTGTGTTCATTCCTTGTAAAATTGCTCCTGTTCTGAAATAAAAAGACCAATTGTGATTTTGTTTCTAATATAAAATGTAATATAATGTAAATGTAAAATAAAGAATTTCTACAATGTATAAAGGAATTTGTGAAATTTAACGTAAAAATCTTAGGTTTCACAACATTAACTTACATTTACAGTAATAAATTATATATTTAGTTAATTGAAATAATGTTGATGTACAGCACCAAATTACTTTTTTTTTTGCCTTAATAATATGATTTCACATTATACTGTGGGGCTGTGGAACATTTCTAAGGTGTGCAATTATGATCATGGAAACGGCTAAAGTAGTTCCAGGCAGGTCTTCACCACATTAATATGTCCATATCATTTCTTCAAATGATTTCAGTTATTTCAAAGGTTCGGACATCAGAAAAATAATTAAAACCCACAACGACATTGAACAAGCAAATTGAATATAGTAAGCAATAGGATAAAACGTCAAACTATTTCCAAGTCTTTTACTAAAAAAAACAAACATTTTATTATGTATGGAAAGTACATTTTTCTCCCACTCTTTTTACATTGTAGTATTATTATTATTTTATTTACTAGAGATTAATACAGGTAAGATAGAACACTTTCTGATCATTTTTCAAATGTTTTAAATATATGCTTCAAATAATGTCAAACCATACTAGACGAACTATATCTGAGAATAAGTTTCCCTCTTAGTTGTACTCTTATTCACGTTATGTCATGTCACTACCAATAAAACCAATTCAGCAATATAATAATTTAACATTCACCTCTTCTGTTCTTATCTGTACTTTTATGATGTTTTCGAATACATGTGTGTGTTTTTACAAACACCTTCACTTCCTTCCTGGCACAGAGTGGAATCCTACAGCAGGTGTTCCAGTAAAGGCTGTAAGGATCACATGTCACAGGGTGTTTTGTTGAAACTGCATTGAATGTCTCATGAGTACAGGTGACTGTAATTCGAAGTCATGCTTTAATCCATTATTGTTAATCTAGCTGTTCTTGGCAGAACAGTCAGAAAGGAAGTGCAGAGCTTTGTAATTTTACTGGAATGGCGAATTTTGTGTGTGTGTGTGTGTGTGTGTGTGTGTGGGTGCGTGTGTTTGCATGCAGGTGTGTTTGTTTGTACAGGCCGAGGGAGAGCGATAAAGAGTGAAAGCGAGCCTGTCATTTGATCTGGTGCGGTACCATTCGTGATAAGGGAGCCCGCATTACTGATGGACACGAGTTTTCCATTTCCTCCAAGATCCTTCGGACTCATCTGCATAATACAGAGATGTGATTTGACCATCACAAATGCTCTTGCAGCTGCTGCATCCTGCTTCTGAGTGCAGGAACTCAGGATAACAAAACTGCAACGACAGACAATAGAAGCGACATTCGAGAAGAATTGCCTGTCACCCTGCATTTGCTCTCAGCTGAGGAGGCACAGCTGCTGTGTGTGTGAGAGTGTGTGTATGTATGCACTGCCCTATATGTCTTAGAAATATGCCATTCTGCTCTCAGCTGGACCGTTTTTCTGACATTAAATTGGATTAGCTGTGAATGGAGGGAGAGACAGAGAAATATTGACTCCTTCTCGGAAAGGAGAGAGAGGGCAACGCCTTTCCAATAACCATAAACCCTGGGGCTGAAAATAGACCATACAAATGTGTATATCACAAATGAGCTGCTGTTGTTTGCGGATGGTGGGTGGTGTTCTTCCACTTTCTCTTTCAAGGGTGCAATCTGTCTCCCTTAAGTCAACACACTCTTAGTAATGACCTCAATCAAAAGAGAATGCGGTAAATGAGGTGTTACACTCATGGCTTGGCACCAGAACAATGTTTGCGATGTGTACACCTAATAAAGTTCAGTCTTATCTTTGGAATTGCCATGCGGCCTGATGTCTGTTGTGATCTGTGGATGCCGTTATATTTCATGATTAGTCAGAATATGTTGCATAATATTGTAGTCAGAGGTCAGGCCTTCGGTTTGAACTCCACCAATGCAACGCTGTAATTTATAATAAATATCTATATATATTCTTCTTCTCTTTTTTTAAAGCAAAGATGCATTAAATTGATCAAAAGTGACAGCTAGGACATTTATACAAAGATTTCAGTTCATCAAAGAATTTAGAAAGAAAATAGCAGTAATCCAGTAAGTATTTTCTCACTAAAACATTCACTATTGTTAACACTGTTAATAATAATAATGATAAATATGATTTCTGAAGGAACGTGTGACACTGAAGACTGGAATAATGATGTTGAAAATTTAGCTTTGCCATCACAGGATACAATTACATTTGAAAGTAAATGAAAATAGTTATTTTAAATTGTAGTAATATTTCACAGTATTACTGTTTTACTATATTTTTTCAAATAAATGCTGACTTGGTGAGCAATTATTATCTTTAAATAAAAATTACCTTCCACATGAAGTTATTTTATTAATCATGTGACCATTTTTAGCCTTCTCAATAGGTGTTTATGACAATTTTAAAGATCCCATTATGAATCTAAATAAAATCCTAAATCTAATTGCTGTTTTGGTAGTTTTAAGTGTTGAAAGGATCCACTGTGTTCCTGTAAGCATTTTAATAATGCCTTCATTTCGCTCACTCTTTTACGGTTAGGACATTCTGTCGAGAAACTACGACTAAGGTCCTCCTACAGTCATGTGACATCTTGGCTAATAAATGTTTATTGCACATAAGCACAATTTTTTGCAACAGACCAGAGACTGTGATGTAAAGCTTCTTCATATTCCCAGTAAGGACTGTAATAATCTGAGGTCTAAACGAAACTGCTTATGAATAATCTGTGTGGGTGATTTAGCATTTGATGCCTGTGTGCAAAATTTCACCAAGTTTGCTGGCTAATTCTAACCTGACGGGACAATGAATCATGATATTTGCTTATTTTTTGTAAGCATGTTTTCTCAAGGCTGAACTGCAAAGTTAATTTTATTTCCCCAGAGCTGGTCTGAAACTTGGGGCCGGCAATACAATGGTTGGCGCCTTTTAAACTCTCTAGAGTCTGAGCAGCACTGCTAAAACAGGCTTTATGAATGTATGGATTACATAAACATTGACAATCCAGTAAAACAGTCAAAAGTTACTCTGACTTAGCATAATTTTTATTACCTTATAAAGTTTGCAAACTACAATCTGCTAAGTGTGCCACATAGATTTTTCAGCTGTTCTTCCTATGTTTTCCCTTCAAAATAGCTTCCATAGAAAGTGAAATAAAACATCTATACTTCCCCCTTGTCAAAATTTCAGCAATATATAGCTTTTTTGGTTCTATACATTTCATAATCCTCAAACTCTTTCTTATGAATCGGGAAGTGGATCGAGCACACTTCTTCTGCATACGATTCCTTGTTTCTGCCTGTCAAAATTCTTTTCACAATGCCTTCCACTACGCAAAACCTCAAACTTGCAAAATATCAAAAAAATTAACTGAAAAACAGGTGCAAAAGTGCAAATTAAGCGAGTTAGTTCAGTTGGTACAGAAGGCATCACTTAAAAAAATGTGTGTATAAGTGTGCAAAGTAAGTGCTTATGGTCCATTGGAGCATTATATTCAGTTCGGTTCCTTTTATGCATATAGAATCACAATATATATATATATATATATATATATATATGATATTGGATAGCTCCGATAATCTTTACATTGCACAACAACTTTGTGCAAGATGTGTTATTCTAGCTGTATGATTTTATTCAGTTTCATATTTAGAGTTTGGGGTTCGAGGATCAGTTCCTGACCTCATTTGACAATAAGCGTTCATCTTTTTTTTTGTTACTAAAAATGAGTAAATGTTGACAAAATGTTCAGTGTTGACTGTCCCTTTTAGAAAAATGATTTGCTTGTGTGATTTCTGCACCAAAAAAAGGAAAAAAAGAGACTTCCAATATACTTCCAGTATATATTAAAATGTATATTTAATATAAATTATATATATACATATATATATATATATATATACTGGAAGTATATTGGAAGTCTCTTTTTTTCCCTTTTTATATATATATATATATATGTGCAGCTGTGTAATTCCAAAAGAATATATATATATATATATATATATATATATATATATATTATGCAACTTAATTTTCTTTTTTAAGCTGGCATACACAGTTTTTCTGATCATAGCTCAATTATGAACTATGAAATCTAATCATGCAGATCTCTCTTACGCTCTCATTCAGAGGTACTCTCTCCTCTGTTACTCACATAGTGTGCTCTCCTTTATACTTTCTCCTCGAGCGTTCTTTGCCAAGAAATCCATCTTCAAATATCCCTTTCTGACCCTATTCTTCTTGACCCTCCCCACTATCATTCTCTTTCTCCCTCCCCCTTTTTCTCTCTCTCCCCCTCTCTGGAAAGTCACATGGTTTCCCTGAAGTGGAGCACCATAAAGCGTGGAGCGCAGGGGGCTCGCTGCCCTCATTTATTTTCATGCTCTGCTTGAGCAGCCTGCTCATTGGTCGAGAAAGCATCATGTGACCTTTTGTGAGGTAAATTTGCCAGGTGCATTTATGCCGCACGTAACAAAAACTTTTCCATGAGTATCAGAGCACCGTGTGCAGATTATTTGGAATGAAATGGAGGGTATTGCATTTTCTTTGGTGTGTGTGGTAGGTCTCTTGGGCATCTGGAGGATTTTAATTAGTGTTATGATGATTAGGAAGAGGAAGAGTCCTTCCATAGGGGTGTTAGTATTCAAATAGTGTTCAGTTTTAGTAACCTCAAAAGACTAAAACTAGAATTGCACAATATGTACAAAACTGCAAGTAACCTGCATGCTAGGAATCAAAACGCTTTACAAACAAAATAAATGCAACTTTCCAGGAATTCGCGATAATCCTGCCAAAGAATAGAAGAGATCAAAACCAGTTTATCTATTGTTCAGCCTTTAAAGACTTTCATTATTCTAACTGAGCCTCTGAATGTAGCTTGACTCAGCCCTGCTAATTGTTTCTCAGAAAAACAGTTTTAGTTTCCCATGCTATTACAATTAAATCAAAAGAATTTTGGTTTTGTTTGAATGTTGGAAACCGAAGTAAGATAATTTAAAGGCAGTATAAAATTCTACGAAGGGTGAATTTCAAAGGCAGGTGTCTGTGGCCCTCAGTATATCCTGCTGATAAGTATTGACATGCCATAGGCTGTGGTTTTGCGATGAGGTATTGTTTTACAAACATGGAAGTCTGGGTTTTAGCTCAGACATTTACAAATCTTCCGACCATACGCTGCTCAGCTAGAACTGCATTGCGACCAGCAACCCAACATGCTTGAGTGGCTTTTTTCCAACACATACTCACATTCTGTTCCTCCATTCTTCTCTCTCTGACATAGTCAGGGATCTTAGAGTGGTATTCTGATTTTATTTCAGGAATCCTTCAATTTTCTGTCTTGGGTGATGTTGTGTTCTTGATATCGAGGATGCAGATATGAAAGAAAAGTAATGTAAACGTTTTAATAGATTATGACACCTGTGATGTTGTGGATTGGATGGTGCTGTCCCACTGCCTGAACCCCAGTTGAGTAACAAGCAACATATAAAGTTCTCCCAAAGATGTGTTCTGTGTCCTCGAGTCTTTGGGAGTTTACTCTTTCAAGGTTGCCTGGCAAGACTGGTCTCTATGAGAACACAAGTCTGTTCATTCCATTCTTAGAATTGAGAAACAGATATTATGATAAGTCACAGGTGGTAGTCTGGTATGTGTACAAGTACAGTTAAATCCTTACAACTCCAAATTCCTGTGTAGTCAGTTGTTATTCTCTCAACAGATTCAAGGTCTGGACATAGGGATTCCTGAAAAGGCAGCTAAAATTTTAGTTTAATCCAATTCTTTACATTTTGGGTGAACTGTGTCAAATGGATGATGGACCAAGAAGAATCTGTAACAAATCATTCAGGTCAAACAACTTTTGCAATCAAATGAGGCGGCGGCTGCTGGGAAGTTGATTGCCACAGGGCACATTTTGTTTGTTTTGGGTTGCTTAAAACAGTTTTATGCTGAGGGACACCATTCAGATAACCAATTCAAGTGTAATAAAACACAAGCTGCATGACAAAACATAACATGAAAGACACAGAACACAACACACGCAGACAGAAGAGCTTAAGGCCTGAGTGAACTCGAAATCCGACGCTCACACAAAACAGAGCACACGAGAACAAGCGAATGCTCATCTTATGCACTCAAAACAAAGACAAACACATGGAGTATAAATGTCCAAACCGCTCTGAAACATAGCACACAAACAAGAGGGCGTACTACTTGAGTGCACTCGAAACTATGCAGTCACACAAAAATAAGACAATACAGGATTGCCAGGTCTCTGTCACAAAACCAAGAATAAACAGATTAAAGTGACAGAATCCTGATATATATATATATATATATATATATATAGTATATATAGTATACACAGTGGTATGAAAAAGTGTTTGCCCCCTTCCTGATTTCTTATTTTTTTGCATGTTTGTCACACTTAAATGTTTCAGATCATCAAACAATTGTAAATAGTAGTCAAAGATAACGCAAGTAAACACAAAATGCAGCTTTTAAATGAAGGTTGTTATTATTAAGAGAAAACAAAGTCCAAACCTATATGGCCGTTTGTGAAAAAGTGTTTGCCCCAGCTGTTAAAACATAGCTTAACTGTGGTCACACTCAGGCCTGATTACTGCCACACCTGTTCTCAATCAAGAAATCACTCAAATAGGACCTGCCTGACAAAGTGAAGTAGACCAAAAGATCTTCAAAAGCTAGACATCATGCTGAGATCCAAAGAAATTCAGGAACAAATGAGATCTATCAGTCTGAAAAATGTTATAAAATAATTTCTAAAGCTATGGGACTCCAGCGAACCACAATGAGAGCCATTATCCACAAATGGCAAAAACATGGAACAGTGGTGAACCTTCTCGGGAGTCGGCAGCTGACCAAAATTGCCCCAAGAGCGCAGCAACGACTAATCCAAGAGGTCACAAAAGACCACATAACAGCATCCAAATAACTGCAGGCCACACTAGCCTCAATTAAGGTCAGTGTTCATGATTTCACCATAAGAAAAATACTGGGAAAAAATGGCCTGCATGGCAGAGTTCCATGACGAAAACCACTGCTGAGGCTTATCTTACTTAAGGCTTATCTCTTCTTTTTTTTTTATCTTAGCCAGAAAGCATCTAGATTATCCCCAAGACTTGGGAAAATTCTCCGTGGACAGATGAGACAAAAGTTGAACTTCTTGCAAGGTATTTAATATTTTCACCCCTCTTTATTCTTGGTTTTGTGACAGAGCCCTTACACTCCTGTATTGTGTACATAATTGTACAAGCCAGTCAGATAACCCATTATTCATGTTGCGACAAGAGGCAACATTCAAAACGGCATGCAATATCTAATGCTCTGTTACGAGAATCACAGGACATCTGAAAGAACTTTTGTTTCGGAGAGTTCCTGCTCTTCTCGTTTGAAGCGTGTTGTAGAGAAGAGGCAGTCAGTGAGACGCAGATGCTCAGAGGAGGAATGTGGCTGAAAAGCCTCTGGTTCCTGGAATGCCCCTGGCTTTATCAGGCCATAATGGAATTACCTCAGATCGGGCCCACAAAGAGGGGTTACTGGAACTGCTGAGGGCCCTTTGTTTTGACAGCACTCACACGATTATGATATTCATGCTTGTGGTGGTTTAACATGTGTATACATGGTGCTTGCTGTTGTTTTCACATATTCTCCATGTCAGTAGCTGTGAGCATCTGTTGTCTTTTGTGAATTTGATTACAAATAGAACAATGGACTATGTCTAAATGAGTCATTTACATAGATCTCTTACTTTAAAACTAGATTTATAATTTAGTAGATTAGAAAGGTTGAGGGAGGACACAAAAAACACATTGAGAAGCAGATAAAGTCTAATTTGTTATTCTCTGCCGGTTAATAACAAAACTATTTGCAACAGCAATGAGTGCAACCTAGGAATTATCATTAGTGAGAGAATGTGAAGAGCTTCAAGATGAAACTGTCATTTGTGTGCAAAAGCTCACTTACTGGAAATGTCACAGTGACCCATTTAAAGGTGATGAGTGTCAGTTTAAATACCTTTTCTCTCCTTTCCCAGTTGAATATGCAGAGACAACTATAAATAAGCCATTTGTAGGTTGATTTCCCTGAAAAGTGTAAACACTTTGGCTCAGTGGTGATATTAAAACATTGCTATGTTTATTTGAGTAGTCCCACACAGCAACATCAACAACTCAACCAATAGTATGAGTTTGGGGCGGGATAACAGTAAGATTTGGGGTGGCGGGGGTTCAGATTTTGAAAAGCAAGTCACAAACAAAAGGTTCTTGGTAACCGAACTTATTCTTTTTTAAATTAATGTATATTTTATTTATCTTTTATGGATCATGTTATACATATTAATGCATTCAAAAGATATACATTTCTGCAGACGCTTGTTTCAGTTTCAGTAATGATAAACAGGAAACATGTGTATTTTTACCTGACAGCAAATAGGTGCTAAGGAACAGACGTTGCGTTTGCCCGAACAGGTAAAAAAAACAAAAAAACTATTCTGAAAGTCTGCAAGTCCACTTCCACCTGCAGACAAAAAGAAAATGCTCACAAAAAAACGTGAAAAATTTGTGGACTTGGCAACTGCACAAGATACACATACGCAGTTCATGCTGTCCCTGGGAGTTAAACCCATGGCCATTGGTGTTACTAATGCAATGCTGCATAGCTACAAGCACTTGACAGACGCTTTTGGCCTCGGTTGTCACAAATAATACTTTACTTTACAGTTTTTGAGCAATTTCCTGCTGCCTGCCATTCTGAAAGGTTTTTCTGACTTTTGTGCTAATGCTTTCAGGGAACATAAAAAATTAGGCTGTTATAAAACAGCAGAAAGAAAGATGTTCTCTGGAGCACAGCTATCCGCACAAGTATTTGTAAGGAGTTTGCCAAAGTTTGCAGTGCAGGGAAGTCATGAGTCATGATTCTTGGTCAGTTGTTTGGCATTATCCAGAATGGAGGTTTTCCCTCAATATCTCTTCTTCTGAAATGATCTCCACACACCTCAGTCAATGTGAGAGCAATGGGGATTTTATTTATGTTGATTGTCTCTATTTCAAACTATGAACATCTTTGTTTAAGTCTGAAAAACAACTGAATAAACACTAGCTATCACAAATGCGTCATAGTAAATGCAGAGGGAAGTGGGAAATATTGCCATTGCTCACACATGAGCTCAAGCCCAGATTCCACTGTTAGTCAGACAATAAAAAAGAGACTCTTTTATACACTGAAGCACTTCTGGTGCTGCTCACAGTGTATTATGCTGAATGTTTTATTTGCCAATATGTCGGCATGTCCTCTGATTGGAGACAAAGCGTATTTGTTATTACTTCAACATTGGGTTGATCTACTATCACCAGTTTCATAAAAGCAAACACATACTTCATCCACTCAACAAGTCACATATTGTAATCATAGCTTTGTTAAACTATATATGGCTTGTGCTTATCAGTTCAATGGTCAGTGTAACTGTTCTCAGACCATCTGAAACCAAAAATGGGAAATGTTATAAAAAGCAATTTTAGTCGTACTTCGACTCTCATTCAGAGAGATTTGTGAAGGTCTGAGGTCTTGTAGGTTCCTCTTTGCGATGACAAATTGATGGTCTATATCTGAACATGTCTGGTTTCAGGCACATTTTGTGGTTGGAGGAAGCAGGTCTTACTAATGGGGTGTATGCGTCATTTCAATGACGGAAAATAATTTCAATGAGCTAAACTTGTTTGGACATCTCCCAACATCTCCCCTGTGTGGTAACATCCACTCACGCACACATGATATAACCTGATATAACCACGTACACAGAGAAAACTCACACCCAAGAACCACTAGCCATCAAAGGACAGCTGATGTTTGAGGGCAGCCACAAAATACCACAGATAAATAGTTCTTTAATAATCTCACTATGCTCACTATGTTAAAGTATTGTTTTTAGACTAAACAACAAAAAGTTTGAGTTGGCACTTTTTTACACTCCTGTTCCCTATGTACAGTACATACTATGTACTCATTACAGTAATTACAATAAGGTAATAACTAGGCCGTAATAACTAGGCCCTATCCCTAAACCTACTACGTTAACCCATGCAGTTTCCTCATATTACCCAGTTATTTTTTAGGTAAGTAGACTGTAAGTGCACGTACTGTAAAATAAAGTGCAACAAAGTCTGGAGACTGTCTTAAAATGCTTTATTATATTCTTGGTCTGGTTTAATTTAAGGCCTGAGAGTATAGAAATAAAGACATAATCAAGTGTAATCCAAAAGGATTTTACAGATTCATCCTATAATGGCAAACCTTTTGAAGTTCTATAATGACACCTAATTTTCCAGTATTTTGGAAAACCATTTATGATTTGAAACTGATTTCTCCTTTAAATGTATAAAAAAATACCAGTAATTCCATAGGCCAAGCAGTATGTAAAAATTGTTGATAAGACTTGAGGCTAAATAGCTCCTTTTCCTAAAAGTCTCTTTAAATTCATTGGTTTTATGTTCTTGGCAGCCAATAATACACTGTATAAAACACATTGTGGTTGACAGAAACCAAGTTTATCCTCACAGAAAGTGAATACGTATTTCCTTTAGTCTGGGTCATGTTTTCCATTATATTGTTTAGGAGTGTATGGTTTTTCAAGATGAGGGTGTGTAAACATTGTCACTTGACCATTATGATATTAGATTTGCTCCAAAGTACTGCAGAGTTTGATCGGACACACAACCTTTGACATTAACGAAAACAGATATGGGAGGTGTTTTGTTCTTCCCGACAAAATGTTGCTCTGCATATGGTTAGTTGCATTATATTTGCATTTAGTAGTGTATTGTCCCATTTTACTACTTTATTATTTAATATTTTTAATCTCCAATGAGCCATATAGCCAACTCAAAAGTCTTTCTTCATGTGTGCAGGAACCACAGTCTGTTGCCATTTGTATTTTAAATAATTTCACAAAAAAATGTAACTTTCTTCATAACCAAAAATGTGACATTCAACTGGCTTCATTTCCTTTAAAAAGTATTGCCTAATTTATTTCCAAAATTTCAACAGGGCCCAGAAAATGCAAACAGCTTAGTCACTCAAGTTGATTTTTATTAGTCAATGGCAGTTAGTGTCAGATTCAGTTACTGTTATCTGCTTTTGAGGCACATTGACGGAAAATGAGGCGGGTGTCTGTTTTCAAATGCTTTCCTGGATGTAACTGCCAAGCGATTAAAAAACAAAGCGTATTTTAACAGTTGAACCAACCCTTCACCCCCTGAGTAAACATGGAGTCTCATTCCGGACAGCAGTGAGCCAATCCTGTGGGCAGCCTTGACCCCAGACTCCATTTCAACAGATTGCAGATGAAGCAATCAATCCCCACACATGACTGATGGCCAGTAATACAAATGACCACAGGAACAATGCACGAGGAATCTTATAGGTCGTTGAACTGGAGAATGTGTGAACAAACAATCCAGAAAGGACAACTTCAAATGTTTTAGTATTTGGTTGGTCCCTCTTATTCTTTTATGACTATATCACTTGAGCTGCATGAAATATACAGGTTTATCATGTTCTTCTGCATGATATGAGAATGACCCAAAGTGTACATCTTGTTCTTCAGTGGAAGCAAGAACATCTGAGCATCTATAGTAAGAGTTCACATTCCCACATACTTCCAGTTGCAATAAAAAGTTTGCGAACTCTGGAATCTGTGTTTCTTCAATGATTGTTTATAATGTGATCTGAGCTTCATTTAAGTCACAGTTATCGACAGACACAATCTGGTTAAATTAATAAGATGTTATAATGTTCAATACTTTTTCGTTTTGTATTGAAGATGCTGAGTAATTATTAATTTTGCAAGCTGGAAAAAATAAGTGGACCCCTGTGGTAATTGTTTCCCCACACTCTTACAAGAAAAGGCTCAATATTGAACCTTAAAGTGTTATTACAGGCACTTTACATATATAAAACCTTTTAGGGGTTCCATTCATGGGATAATTTTATGGATTTAGAGTTGATTAATTAAAACCTGGTAGCAGGATACTTTTTTAATTGCCTTTTTCCTTTTATCGTAAATTAAACATCATTTGAAAGCTTATACACTCAATATTCATTCTGTTAAAAGCGGTTTCAAAATTGGACATTACCTTACCATAGAAACACATTTAAACCTTGTAGGGGGCACAGAATTTCGAACATAGCTTGGCTAGACATGTGTCTTTGATTTTCTTGCAATTTTAGAGCCCAAATAATTTTTTTTATGTATATTTTAATTATTTAATTCAATTAAATGGATCAATTAAACATGTTTTGTCAGTAGAAAAATTCAAATAACCTGTTAAACATATTATAATTTGAGGGGGCGTTTAAATGACACAGTTTTCAGTTAAAACTGGAAAACATTTTGTACATTTTGGCCATTCTTTTACACAACCTGAAAAACGCAAGTTTTTGAAAACGAGTTTCAAAGTAAATTTTTTTGAAAATGATGCCATAATCTCAGTGTAAGCTACGAAAACGTGAATATGTGAAAACAGTGACATCCCGTATTATGTGTTCAGTCTACACACACGTAGCGTTTCTTTACAAAGTGACATTTACTAACTACTACCCTGGCATGAATAATGCAGTGCATATCATTTTTGCATATTATTGTGAACGGGGATCTTTTTGACAGTACTGACATCTGTACATGTAAAGTGCAAAGGAAAAATATACATTGTCTATATTTTTTTAAATTCCAAAACGTGGTTTACATTAAGAAAAATACGATTTTCATTATGGTCTAAGGTTTACAACTCAATCAACGTAGTTAATCATTAGGTTTTATTTACATTAGTAGTGTGTCTTAACTTGACATGTGACCTGTTTACAGACCTTTGTCCCCTAGCCATAGTGTATTTTAATTTGTTTTGCTTTATCTTTTTGAAAAATGACATATAGTTAGTTTTCCCGTTTGCCAGTATTCTGATTTAAATAGCTTTAAGATGTGAATGCACTTTGTTTTGACCAGTTTACACAAGCATGATGCACAAACATGTCTATGCATTTCACAAATCAATAAGTCACAGTGAAGCTGAAATTCTGAAGTAGCAGATGTTCGATGGTTAAAGAGTGATTCAGGATGAGCGCTGATGATGGGTGGCGTGAGAGGGCACATCTGTTCCTGAGAGTGACTCACATCTCTCGCTCATCTGTCTCATGTCCTGTGTGAGCTGGAAATCAAAAGTTCCTAAATTAGATAAATCCATGAGCAGAAAATGAAGACAGTGGCCTGACAAAGTTGGTTTAGTCCATTTTGGGTCTAGTGTTTGCCTGTGTGCTTATGTTTTATACTTACTGTAACACTCCAGCTGTCAAAGGTTTATCATTTATTCTGTACGTCTCAGTGGGTGGTCTGCTAAAATTCCCCAAATTTACAGTAAGTGGCTGAGGTTTCTCTCTTTCTGGTGGTTTAGATATGATCTCCATTAGCCAGTGTTTCTCAATGAAACATCAGTGCAGTCCACACTTCTGGACCACATGTGTGTGAGAATGAGTCAGAGAAAACCATTGTTAACATCATCACTATTAAAACCCCTCCTGCTCGTCGTTTTTCAGTATTTTTCTCATCAGTTAATCATTCAACATCTCTCATATCCTGCTGGAGTTGTGAGTCCTCAGGTCTCCTCTGAACCGGGGTCAAAGAAGAACTTGGTCAGTCATCAAAAACATTATGTACTATGTATTTTCTCTTCTGACTTAGTTGTCAGTGATTGTACACTCCATAACAATAGGCTTTTATGACTAATGCATTTATAATAATCTATAATCTTGAACATGTCGACATGTCTCACAGTAGTTTAAAAAGCATAAATTACTGAAAAACATAATTGAAAATGCCCCTCTTCACTCCTTTGTGCAGATTTTACAACTTTACATTATAACAGAAATAAATGCAAAAAAAAAATCGTTTGGTTTTATTGCAAAAGACATTTGGATCTCATAATATGTGCATAACAAACGATCAAAATGCTTAGATCAAGATGCTTGGCAAATGTTTATTCATATGGCTGTTTGTGTGTTTTTGTGACATCATCTCTATTAGTTCTAACAACCTAAAGAGGAATTTAGAGTTTTGCTCACAAAATTGTGATATGAACGGCTCATAAACGTTGCAACATACATTTCAGCATGCTGCAATTCAGTAATTTTCCAGCAACTCGTTTTTCAGGGAAAAGTTGTGCCATGTGTGCTTTTGAAAGAAAATGTTAAGTAAACAAAGCAATTTGCTTGTTCATTTTTTATTGTGTGCTAAGAAATCTCAGCCTACGTGAAATACAGCTCATTTGTCTCTGTTGCCCCAGCCCTGCCGTTGCCATGGAAACAGCCGTGTTGTTTTGGAGCATTTGATTATGTTCCTGGATAAATGGACTGAGTGCTGTAAGATCAATGTTTTTAAAAGAATTGAGCAGCTGTTATTGGCTGCCCTTGCCGTCACAGAGAAAATGCATAGCTTCAGACCTACTGGCCTGCTACAGTCATCACTTTTCCTTGTGGAATTTGGCTTTTATTTTCATGCAAAGAACACTATGCTTAATTTGCACAGTTTAGTCTCTCTCAACTTATGTGTGAGGATACACAACCGACTTTTTATGATGGTGCACAGATGTTTGACCTACAAAGTCTCATTAAGATGGTCTGACTGTGGTGTTGCATTGGGGATTCGTTTTGACTATTGCAGCTACAACCTTTGCTAGCAGGTGGAGAAAATCAAGCATGCAGTCTCCTTAAACAAACATTTATTATAGAATGGGGCCCTTTTCTGTTCCAACTTGAGACTGCCTCATGCACAAAGTCCATAAAAAAATGTTTTTTTGGGTCTCGTGTGGAAGAACTTCCATGCAGGATGTGAGCAGGAGAGAGATGGTGACAACTGAGTGATGGTAATGGTGACGTTTAATCGCCAGTTTTTATCTGGTTTCAGGTGCGATGGAATGTAGATTGTTTGATTGGTGGAAGAAGGCAGAAGAAGAAGAAGCAGAAGTAGAAGTAAAACTAGAAGTAGAAGAAGAAGAAGGATTGTTCTGATGATTATTTCACTGGTAAGCACTTTCAAATACGACTAAAGATTTGAGATACGAGCATGCTTAGAGACGCAGACGCTAGGTGGTCGAGCACTCGGAGCCCACGCCGCCTCACTCCTTCACTTCAATTGTTCGTTGACTTCCATACGCATCTCCCGCGAGTCTTCCTGTGATGTACAGTAATACCTCGGTTTACGAGTTTAATTCGTTCCAAGAGCGAGCTCGTAAACCAAAATGCTCATACACCAAAACAATTTCCCCCATAAGAACGCACTAAAAATCACTTGATTTGTTCCACACGACCATAAATGCCCATTTTAAATATTTTTTTGGTTTTAACCTATTAATTACATTTAAAATTATAACCATTAAGATCTCATATAAATACTAGTTAAGTATTTTTAGAGTTTAACTGTCATTATTAACTATTTACTGTAACATGCACTTTACCTTTTCACTGCTGGCATGATCGAGAGGAGAGGAGAGGGGAGGGGGGGTGGGGCTGCTTATATATTTCACTACATTGTAGCGTTGCTTCTTTTAATAACCAGACAGGTTCCTTCTCATTCAGAGATTTTATTGAGAACTATCGGATTGCGGTTCTGGCTTCAACCCACGCCGTACATAACAGAAGAATCAAAACTATCTCTGCTTACGAGCTCTCTCTCAAATCCCTCAGAACTCCCGCCCTCTTAAAGTGACAAGACTGTTAACTTAACACTTATTGACACATCAGATTAACTAGTTCCTTCAACATTTGTAACGATATTACAACGTGAAGAATAGCGATCACAATTAATACAACAACACAAGGTAAAACCGCTGTAAATCACTTATGTATATGATCTGTACAGAGTTATAACTGTTATAGTATGCTGTTCTCTAAAAGTGTATGGCCCTTTAAGAACGTCATTGGGTGCGTTGGACTGTGAACACACGTGAGCCTCATTAGTATGCAATGTGTGGTGTTGGTAACATGCTCCATCAATAAAGTTTCATCATATTCACATGTAATCATATTCACAACAACTTATAAAATAATGCACTGTGGTGAATGATGCACCCATACTGAGAGACACTGAGAGAATGAACGAGTTAAGGGGTGATAAAGGGATCTTTTCGACGCAAAACTGTGCATGGGTGAGGGAAAAAAATTCTCTTACACCGAGACAATGCTCGTACACCGATACGACCCTCCATGCTCGTACACCGATTTGCTCGTATACCAAGTCGCTCGTAAACCGAGGTATTACTGTATGTTGTATACATTTATGGGGTAATTGCTTATGATCTCCACTAGAGGGCCACCGTTACAGCAGGGGTTACCGGTGGCATCGAGTGATTCACAAGAGCAGTTTTAGAGTTATGTGTTAAATATGAGGTTATGAGGTATACATTGTTGTGCATGTAGTCTACCCAATACACTACACGGGCAGAAACACTACACTTTCGTATTGTGTTTGCGTATTATAGCAATAAAAATAAAAAAATAAATATATATGTATATATATATATATATAGTTCCCATCTTGTTCCCTCGTTTACCACCTGATCCTAGCTGTTTCTGCTCGTTACCTTTCCTCACGTGTTCCCTATTTAATCCCTGTGTGTTTGCCGTCCTGTGTTGTGTGTTGTCATTCCAGTCAGCATTCCTTGGATGTTTCCTGTGATATTCCTGATCTGTGTTTCCATGACTTGTCATCCGTTTGTTTGTGTTCATGTTGAGTGCCGTGCTTTATTGTTAGTTAACGTTTTCCCTTTTGTGGGCAGTTTCTTTGTATCTTTGTTTTGTGTTTATTTATAATAAATCATCCTTTACGCTCATCTCTGCACTTGTTCTTCCTAGTATCCCATGATATATATATATATATATATATATATATATATATATATATATATATATATAGTACTGTGCCGAAGTCTTAGGCATGTCCATATTTTCACCCCAATAAAATGATTTTAAGGCAGATGTTCATAACTTTTGCTGCTGTGTGTCAGTAGGAATTATCAGTTTACATTTTTAAACATTCATTTTGACATTAATTGTAATAATAATTCAGTGAGAGTTTTGTATGCACAAGGAGTCTGACAAAAGCTGGTGCTTCACATGGAGATCTGATCTCACCATTATCGAGTCGGTTCGAGGATTACATGAAGAAACAGAAAAAAACTGAGACAGATGGAAACATCTCCAATACATGTACATTTTAAGAAACTTACCTGTATATTTATATATACATATTTATATATATGTGTGTGTGTGTGTGTGTCTGTGTGTCTCTCTCTCTCTCTCTCTCTCTGTGTGTGTGTATTGGAGAAAGCACACAGTAGGGCAGTCACACTACCTAGCTGTCTGACAAGCCAAACGTCTAATGTCACTCAATGGAAAGAGGAGTGTTTAAGTCAGTGTGCCTTGGGTCTCCCTGGGGCCAGAATTTCACCATATTTCTGGTAAATCAGACCAGTCAGATTTTTTTCATTACAACACTTGCTCACAAAAACACACACAAAAGCAGGATTTGCGGGATTCTGTTTGTCCTAACGTGACACATCACCATGAGGTTCACATAGTGCTTTCCATGCTTTTGGAAAACTGGCTCAATTTGCTAAACCAAGTCATTCACGATGAATCAGATCCCATCTGATCTCATCCTGACCTCCCACCCCACAGGGAAAGATCAAAAACTGTTTTTAGTTTGTCAAATCAGCTCTAAAACATCTGGGGAAATGACCAGAGGAAGAATACCAGGTAAAGTTAGAGATCAGTGTTTCCAGGAACACTTGGCAAGAGTTTTATTTTGTTCTTGTTTATTGTGAATTGTGAAGCAGGGGAAGGATGTGAAGCAAAATAGAGATATATATGACAGCCAAGTGGGCAAGACAAGGATAATGGTAAATATGTAAAAATAGAGAGATAAAGCAAATAAAGCAACAACAAAAAAGGTGCTTTTTCAGTTTTAGTTTTTATTTAGTGTTATATCTTTTGGGACTTTATATGGAAAACATTTTAATGCTAAAGTGTATTATATCTGCATTTGTGGGGATTTGAACCTGCAACCTTCAGACAACCACAAGGCCACTGATTGTACACTGATTTCAAAACGGCCCCCATGTTCAGGACATGTTAAGTTGGGACAGCAGAAAATATTTTAATATTAAAAAGTGACACACTTCAGGTAAATCTAATATAGCTGAGTGTCTTTGTTAATAAGTATTGAGATGAATAAGCCTGCAGACTTCATCAATGGCTATGTGATTTGTAGAGATTGAATTACTATGAGGAAATTACTCTTGAATTACTCTTGCAACTCATGCACTCTTTATTTGTCAGAGAAACGGTGGGAATGATCATCCCTTCTCTCTAAACTGGTCAGCCAATAGTTTCCTGTGCTATTTCTTCAAACTGCCCTTCTTAGTTTTTTTTTTTTGTTGTATGCTTTCTTGATCTTTCGATTAAAAATAATGGGGTCTTGCATGCAGGCTTTCTATTTCTGTGGCTTTGTTATTTTGGTATATTTTCAGGAAGGAAGATACATTGTATAATGACAGTTCCGTTTGCGTCAGTGTTGTAGACGGTGTACTGGCAATCACTTTTCCAGGGGTGTCACACAAGAGGAACAGAAATTGGGAAACTGCAGAGAAGACACACACTTTCTTGGTCCATTTACTGTATTTGCTGTTGTTGATTTCTTAAAAAAGGAGTGGTGTCTCTTTGTTGTGTCTTTGTGTAGTGTATTATTTCATGAATTTACAATTCACTGTTGCTCAACGAATCTGTCACACACAGATTCGTTTCTGGTAAGTAAACCATTCATGTTTGTGTGAAATGATATGCTTGCATGCCCTATAATTAGACAAATCCATCAAAGACATGCCATAACTGCTCATTATGTATTTCAAAAGATTACTAATGCATTTTTTTGAAGGTTAGACAGTGTGCAAAAAGGTCACTGGTACTTAAAATCGGCATGAAACTGAGATTACAATATAGTTTTTTATTCCCTGTGTGGCTTCATGATCTAAATAAATTAGATCGAGATTATGGTTTGCTATTGCTATATGATCTCACATATGTGACAGATTGTCCCGCCCTCGTACCAATAAACAGGTCATCAGAGAAAAAGAAAAGAGATGTGGGATCAAATAAAATAATTATTTTACTCCCCTGTTGTTTGATATGTCAGGCTAAATGCAAGTTACAGGGACACAATCCACAGATATTCTATTAAACTAGCATTTATTTGTTGATGTTTACTTTTATTATTTGAGTTATGTATTGCTTAGTTTGTGTGCAGTGCTGAGAAGCTGCTTTTAAAGGTGCTTTATAAAATATATCATATTTTTATTACTATTGCTATTTGTAATAATTTCAAAACCTGGTGATGTTGTCTGTTATTGTTGTCCGATTTGTTTGTCGTTGTCTTTTTCCCTCAATGATTTTTGTGTGGATTTATTTTAAGAATGTACTTTGACCTTTTAAATATATGAACTATTAGTTTCAAGTGCAGACAACTTGAAGTAGAAGATGACAGATAAGGCCTAATCAAGAATAAGTTGCGTTGACAAGTTCTTAGTCATATTTACACGAAGAATGAGTCAATCTTTTGAAACAACCTTAACATCATAAAAAACACAAGGCTGAAATATTTGAAACAATGAAGCGGTGTTCACTTGGATTATCTACTGTGCTTTATAAACTATAACAGTAATTTAATGACATGCCGATTTTTTTTTCTCAAGTGTGTGTGTGTGTTTGAACTGTCCCTTTAAATGAAGAACAGGTGAGTCAGGTGCCAGTGCAGCTTCATAAAAACACATGATTGTTTCTAAATAAGGTTTTGTATAGACAAATTATGTATGGATGATGAGACTTTTCCAGCAAAGCAAACTGAAATAACACTATCAGCTATTTGAGCTCTCAAACACATTGTGATGTGATGTGGTATCTAATTTTCAGGAAGTATAATGATTCAAACAGAGTTGAAACAGTTTTTCTTTAAAACTCTAAATGTGGGCTGTGGTCGCTGTTATAGGAATGTCTTTGGTAAAGAGAGAAGAGAAACACCATATCAGATATCAGTTCAAATCGAAAAGAACTACGCCGCCCTTGGAAAGGCACTGGCGTGTGTTCCAGTAAACTGACAGTCCATCACCGCAGATCAGAAGGTGAGATGGAATTGAAAACACAACAGAGCAAACATCTAAACTATTTAAATGGCTATACAAAGCTTTATATCTTGTACATTTCTTACAAAAGCTTCAGTAGGGTTTTGAGCGATTCTCAGCATTTCTTCCAGTCAAAATACGCCTACATGTAACCTGTTCTCTGCGCAAAAACATAGTTCTTCAGGCAATTGCGTGTTGTTCGGAGGAGTGGTTTATATATATATATATATCTGAGGAATGTGAAGCAAACCTTCAGGTGTTACCTTCTCTCTGTCCAACACAGCAGACAGGAAACCTCTCTCATCTCTCTGGCTTCCTGTGCTTAGATCTTTTGAACGCTTTGCAGTCTTTTCTCTCTCTCTGTTTTTTTTTCTCTCTCGCTGTTGATGCCATTTTTGTAGCTTGGCTTTGTTTGAACTTCTTTTTTTTATTGTTCATGTTTACAATCCAAAACTTGCATTGTCAGTTACACAGGTTAGTTGTTCACTTTATCACCACAGAACTCGCTTTGATGATTTATCGTCACATCCTTTCAGCTCTGTTCTCCACTTTAAGTCAGTAAAAACATATACAGAGAAAGAATAGGAAAGACACTTCCCAAACCAAGGCGGATGGTCGCTATTGTGCGATAGAAGCCCGCTGTAATCTGAGTACAATGTAGAAATCAAGGATGTCTGATGAAGAGATGCTGAATGTGAGAAAGTCTCTCTGTTCTATTGTTTAGGGCGATATGTGCTTCCTGCCTTGAGATCAACTGACATGAAGTCATTGTATATTTTTTGAACCTACACACAGGGTCAACCAGTACAAGTCGCTTAACATCTGGAGAATGAGCTGTGATGAATAATAAATCCTGATTTTTTTTTTGTAGATTTCTAACTCATCTTCACATGTTTGTGCTTGTCTTGCTGAATTATTCAGCTCTTATTTCTGACATCAAAACCTCAAACTTTTGAAATCCATCAAAGGAGAACTTATTGTTCCAGGTTGCGCTGGTTTCAGGTTTACTCTTACTTTCCAACACTCTTCTACAGTTACAGTATACAGTGGAGTCCAAATGTCTGTGACCACTTTCAAAATTTGGGATTCACGACATATTTATCTTGAAGTAAGTTATTAGAAACGAAGAAAGATTCATGATGTGAAATGAATAAATATTTTTTAGATTCTACATGCAGTTCTTCACTGCATGGGAATATGCCTATTAATATAGCTTTTTCTTTTTTTAAGATGATGCTGAGAGTCAAAGCTTAGCTTATTTTTTTATTATTTATTCATTCATTTATTTATTGTCAGGCATACATATTTATTACAAGCTTGAAAATTATTATATTCTAAAAAATATTAATTTATTCTCTTCAGTTGAATTATATGTTTAATTATTTTAGTTTATTTAATACATTTTTATATACATCTTTAAAATACTTTTCTAATATATATACATATATATAATCGTTTTTCTTTTTAAAAGCTATATATATATATATATATATATATATATAAAAGTTTATATAATTTATTTTAAATATATAAAAATAAAATATAATTTTAAAATTATATAAAATGTATGCATATATATATATATATATATATATATATAATATCACTTGAATTATATATATATATATATATATATATATATATATATATATAATTCAAGTGAAAATAAATATATTTTTACTACCCTTAAATTGTAAATTATTATTATTATATACAGTATATCATATTTAATTAGGTAAATTTCTACACCATTTATTTATATAAATTATATTTGGTCATAAACATTTCTTACCAGAATTGAAAATGTATTTTTTATTTTATTCATTTAAAGAATCCACATAGATAAATTATGCCCGAGAAGTGCACATGTTGTGACAGATGTCTTAAATCAATAATAATCTGCACTGATGGTCAATCAAGCATGCACCAGTATTGCATGACAATAAGACAATGCTAATAGTGCATTTCGAATGTGTTTGTTTTATGTGAATACTGCAGCATGCAAAATTGTGCAGACGTTGACCCGAACAAAGCAAAAATTGAGGGGATGGAGAAGGAAAGGGTGCAGAAAGAAAGCGAGCAGTTAGGAGGGGGGAAATGAGTTCTTACAGTAAAGGAACGTGTGAGTTTGTGCATGAGCTCCCGCTCTGCACCTCCCCTTCCTGTCTAAATGTGTCCTCTCTCTCTCTCACTCACATTGCAAGAGCAGTAAAGAGTCAACTCAATTAAAGAGCCTCTTTCCTGGAAACTGGGCTCTGATGGCACAGGGAGGTATGAAGGGAATGGGAACCATGTGTGTTAGATGGGGAGGGGGATAGTTGGACTTTGTTTCGTTGCAAGCGTGTGTGCATGTGTACGTACAAGGGAAGATGAAGGCGGCACAAAGAAGAACGGATGGAAATGAGGACAAGGAAGGAGCGGGAACGATAAACAAAAGCACAACCTCCCGGCCCCACTGTCAGTTTGAAATCAGGACTGAGGGAATCTCTGCCCTTTCTCTTGCTCGCAGCACGGCGGCCCCTCCTCTTCCTCTCTCTCTCAGACATACTCAAGTAATTCCTCAAACCATTAGCTGTTTCACCACAAAGTCCCTGTTGTAAATCTGTCCCATGAGACTTCTTTCATCCCGGCATGCATTCTGTGACCCTCTCCTGCAGGGAACACAGGTCCAAGCAACAGCGAACTCACTCAAGCATGCTGCTCTACAGAGCACACAGTTCCAAACAGCAGTCCTTGTTCACATTAAAGCGACCTAGGTTGCGTCCGAAATCGCATAATCTATTGAGTAGGTATAAATACAATGAAGTATATGCAATACTGCCAGCGTCAGTTGCGTTGCTTCACTGCCATACATAAATTCTCTCCCGTGGCCTCATGGGATAGTAAAGTGTCCATCATATGCACACTTCAGAATCTCACTGGAAGAGGTAAGTCATCCAGGTATTTTTTATCTGTGAATATTTTTATTTACATTTACATTTATGCATTTAGCAGACGCTTTAATCCAAAGAAACTTACATTGCATTCAAGGAACACATTGACATTCTAATCAGTTCTTGCTTTCCCTGGGGATTGAACCCATGACCTTGGCGTTGTAAACACCAATGCTCTACTGGTTTTATCTATTCTTTGTAGATTAACTGTGAATTCAGCCATACTTATTTTGTCGCATTCTGTTTGACACCTATTATATAGTAGGGAAGTATGCAATTTGAGAAGTCTTCTCTTTGAGAAAGACCCACTCAGACAGTAGGAAGAGTAATTTGGGAATTCAGTATCTGACTTTTATATGCTGCATTTATGCACAAGACTTGTTATTGTTTTTCTTTTATCTTTGTCTGACTGCTCAGTGACATCACATGGCAAAATAAAATAAAATAATGTTTTAATCCTAGTCTGTGTTGTGTCTTTTGTCTTTAAAGATATCAAAGTATGTAATTTCTTCAAAAAATAATTCTGTTACTTTTACTGGTCCATTCTTTTGCTTTATTATATTCTGGCTTTCATTCAAAAGCACAGAAAATATTTGGAGCAGTTTCAGCACAACTCAATTTTCATCACAATTTTCAGGTACAGAAATTAAGCAAAAGTAATCAAATGTCAAATAACACTGCATCTTCGCTGTATACGGTAAATTAAAAGGAGATTAATTAAACTGATGTACATCTATGTGTGTGTACAGTATGTATGTGTGTTCTTCTTTTTTCTTTTAAGAATATTAGATGCACTTGAATACAAATTTTCAATTTTGCAATTTGTCCTTTTAATTGATCTTATTTTGAAGGATGTTACGATTTTTACTGGAAAATTGCAGTGGATAAATAACTACACTTTAGATGGCACACATTGTATTTTGATTTGCAAGTGTATGAGAAAATATACAATAAATATGTATATGCAAAGGTTTTCTTTTGCCAGTATTCCATGATGATATACATGTGCAAATTATAGGGCAAGACTTGCTATAATTTGCTTAAACGAGAATAGTAAAACAAAGTAAAAAGGAGAAGGATATAGAGAACGAGAGTCTCCCTTTTTCTTTTTCTTTTTCTTTGTTACCAGCAGCAGTGTTTTGATGACAGCCAGAGCGTGTTAGTTTGCCATTTTGCTTTCAATAGGACAATTTCGGTGACATGTTGTTAACATAATGTTTTCATTCTGCGTGATTATAGGCAGACTTGATTACAGACTTTCCAGAGATGTTATGTTAAAGTGCATTTCACAACAAGGAACGTATCTATCCTCACACATACGTAGGCCCGTATGGAGGCACGCACACATTTGCAGAGTCTTCCCTGGGCCCCCGCAGTGGGCCAGGATGTATAAAAAATGGCCTCACATTCCTTTCCTGTTAAGTCAACCACAATATGGGACTGACACACGAGAGGACTGGACTGTTTCCCAGCACACACAACCCCTCCGGAGTCCCATTACTTTCAATCATTTACTCAGACGCACACACAAACACGCACATATTATATCCGTGCAGCTCATAACTTATCTGTTAATCGTAGTCATCAGTATCTTCAACAGGAGTATCAACATAGCCGGGCTTACCGTAAGTTTGCAAAATTCAGGGAAGTCGAAACATAAGCATATCTAGACATGCGGACGGCTGATCAGTGGAGTATTTCTTCCCCAGGGTTACAGTAAGCGAATCAGTAGTAGTAAGTAAGCATATAGAAAGGTTACAGAGGTGATTTACCGTAAAGCTCCAAATGAAGCAGTAAAACATAAACATCCTGTAGAGACATGCTGTTTCTTATGTGCAGACGTGCGTATATTTGCTCAAAGGCTGAGGGGAGTGCATGTTTAAAGCTTAATGTGCTTTATATGTACACTTGTAGAATATTAAAATAAATATGTTTTGTTTTGGGAAGAGGGTGGTCAGAAACTTTCTGAGCCCAGGGGCTTTGTATTTTTGACGGGCGTTGGCTCTGACCAAATGAGGCATGGACTCACTGACTGCAGCTTTGTTTTGAAAACACTAGAGAGGGAGGAAAAGGAGGAGGAAAGCCTGAACGAGTGTGAAGAAAAGGCGGAGACTTCCCAAATACCGTAAAAAGAACATAGCGGGAGATCCCACTTGGAGTGCAGTTATGAGAAAAGACTGTTCAGTGGTTCTTTATGCATGTATGTATGTATGTGTATTATAAATATTAACATATTTCTCGGAATTTAAACAAGCCGTGGAGTAAATCTCTCGTGGGTATACCTTATTCTGGCAAAAACACACACATCCATTGCTTGGCTGTCTGGTATGAATGAGAATGGAATTTACTCATGATGCCAAAACACAACTAGAAAGAAATAGACACATTTATCAATATAAAACTCTGATGAAATGAATATTAAAAAGGTAAAGAGGTAGTTCACGCATTTGTATTTGCACGCCTTTTTGTCGACTATAGCCTACAATTAAGTAGACAAATGTTGTTTGGACCCCATTGTCTAGATTAGAATGACAGAATTTTTTGGATTATTTTTGTTTTGGATGAACTATCCAATCAATCCTTACTCTAAGGGTAAGTTTACACTACAACGATGTACTAAAACTGGAAAAGTCTTTCCTTTGCGTTTTTTGTGTACAACGTTGTCAAAATGATCCCGATTCACATAGATCCACGAAAATTACAAAAAAATGCTGTGTTATGTTGCCAGGCCAGTAGTTGGCGATGTAACTTTGCTAAGAAACATATACTACGTGCATATCGACTAAACATAATACGCACGCACATCTTCATAAATTCACATTTTTGTAGTTTATACAAAGACAATAAATGTAGTTTTCAAAAACCAAAAGTTTGCGTTATCAGGTTCTCAAAACACCATTGTCGTGTAAATGAATAGCCATAAAAATTTTACATTTTTATTTGAAAAGTATTGCGTAATCGATGTATGCTTATAAATATATGGCTAAGAACTGACATGATATTTGAAATTTCATGTTTAACTATGCAAATCAAAAAACAAGCAAGCTAACAACACTGATCAATGAAAGCTTAAACCAGTATCTAAGGTCGGGATTTATTTTTATGGTTTAATTAGCTTTTATTTTTGCAGTTTATCAAACTATTATGCAAGCATCTACTGATATAACCACACCTTCTCATATCACTACGGATTCCAAGAAAAAAAGTGTATGATGTAATACACAAATAGGTTATCTTTCAGTTGCACAAGTGCTTTTGTACTATGATGATGTCTGCAATGGAAGTCAGAAATCTTATCAGATCAAGCTCTACTCGGTTTGCTCAGGAAGTTTATCAAGACCTATTGATTTTTTTTCACTTAATGGCATTTAATGGTTTGTGAGTTACAACTTTTACTATGTGTTAATTACCCTCTAATATGTGGATGAAGAGCTGATAAAAGCCCTCAGTTAAATGGAGAGAAGAAAAAATTAATTAAGAGAGGGTTAATCAATGAAATAAGTGGAAGTGCTTCAGATCTTAGCAACATACAAACTGCAAAACAAATGCATTGTAACTTTAAAAAAGTGGCGATGCTATATTCATTTAAACGATTGGTTGTAGAAATAAAAGTGTTAAATATGAGCTTGCATCCATTTTACTCGCTGAATTCATTTGTTCCTGTAAGGAATGAAGAGTGACCAGGATTAATACGTAGAGACTCTGGGGAGAAAGAGAGAGACAGACTTTTATACTGTGATGATCAAAAGAGAAAGTTCTCGATGACATCCTGTACACACACCTCAAGGTAAGCCTCAGACCTGTTTTTCTGAAAACAACAGCAGTTGTGGTATCTTAATTTGTGTGTGTGTGTGTGTCTGGCTGGAGGAAAATGTTTTCTGCTGCAAATGCCACGTTAAAAATCATGCATATTTAACTGACATGCAGCCTGAGACCAGAGAGATTAACATTTTAAACAAGAATGCGAGTCACACAAAAAGATCCATTTTGTAAAAATAGTGCTCTTTAATATAAATTATGGAAATATCTTATAAATATAAATATGTGCAAAGGTTCTTGCTGCATTTTCTATGTTAATGCCTTTGTTTTCTGATCTTCAAGCTTGCACTGCGGTCATCAGACCAGACCTTAAGATGAAACATCTTTATAAAAGACAGAGTAAAAAACATGCTGTCCTGTTGGTGGCCACACATGTAAACACCTTGATTTGACAAAATATGAACAAAGAACAACAAGAACAAAGGAAAAAAAAGAAAAAGAGAGAAAAACAGTCTACAAGTGGAACCATAAGCCCTTCCATAGACTCATAATACATTCAGTGAATAGCAGACGTCAAGTCCTGCTAGTGAAACAAACACTGTGTCGTTGTTATTGAATGAGGATTTTGAAGCATGCGAAGTACAAATGCTTCTCCGTGTGATCAGAGAAGCACGGTCCTTCGTGTCAAACACCACAGTAAATCAGTTAATAAAGGTTTTTCATACTGTGCTTGTATTTGCTTCACAGTATATGAATGTCAATTTGCTCATCAACAATGTTCAGCCTGCCTTTTCCTAGCACAAATGAAACTACGGTTTGCTTTGGCTCCTGTCAAGAACAAAGTAACAACAGTCCACTGAGGGGCCGTCTTCTCCAGAGAAGGCTAAGGCCCGAAACCGTCCGCAGTAACGGGCCTCTCGTCCGGTCGGTACGTTCGCGCCAGTCCTTTTTTTTCGACCCCACACATGGTCCCCAGGGCAGACACGGCAGTGTCGGTCGTGAGCGGTAAGTAGCCACCCCGTTTGCGCCCCCACGCCCTCTTATGAGGCAATTACACTTGGCAAGAAGCAGTGGAAATGTGTACGTCATTGCAAACACCCAGCTCTCGCTCCTTCCTTCCATGAGAAAGTCAAAAAATGTCGAGCTAAAGAAAAATGACTTGAGAGAGTGTCTCCCGATCGATGATAAGGAGCTGGACTGTAGCCATAGCAGCACACTTAACTCCTCTACTGATCAACTATCACTTGTGTTTATCTTCAGCAGTCCGTCTTTGAGACCGGCCGCTGGAATGCGGAAGTCCGTTTGTGTCAACAGCTGCCGAGATGTCAGATCCACTTGAGTGGAAGTACGCATCTCGTGCCGTCCTTCAAAAGTTCACAATACAGAGGTCGAAGGCACAGCTGGCCTGCAATACTGACAGATGCTGAGGTCTGGAGTGATAATCTCCACTTACACACCTTAATCTTCTGCCCTTCCCATATAAAACCCATCAAGAATAGCTAGATAGGAGCATCGTAGTCCTGGAGGAACTCTTGGAGTGGATGAGGCAGCTGGTCCCGTTTGGTGGACACGTCTATATGACCATTTAAAGTCTTTCGACATAGATGCTGCAGACTGGACATGCTAGACGCCAACGGGCGCAGTAGCTCCAGAGGGATCTTCTCGCCACCGGAGTAAATGAAGTATGCGCTTCCGTCGGCCGTGCTTCCGCTGTCTCCAACAGCTTGGACCTTCGAGGTCCCCATACCAGCCGAGGGCATGTAATGATGAATGAGTTTGAGGACGCAATCAAAGCGTGGCACCGCCTGCTCGCTCCGAGGGTCGGTCTGCAAGAAGAAGGAGCAGGAATCACACTGGATACGCAGGTTTTTCGTGCCCGTTGTCGTTTTGACGCTGAGTGTGAAGAAGTGGTGGTGGTCCGAGCTGTCGCGCACCAGGAAGGTGCCCGAGGGCTCGGCACTCAACAGGGCGCTGGCCTCCTTCCCGCTCACAGAGCTCCAGTAGAAGCCGCTCTCTTGCAGTTTGCGCACAGCTGCGAGCACCATCTGATACTGCGCCCGAGAACTGAAGGTCTTGTACCGGTGGGGGGGCAGGCGCACGCCGCCTTCAAAGGGGCTGCTGCTCATGGCGCTGTCAAACCTACTGTGCGTTACCATGGCGCTCTGCCCACCCCCTGTACCGCCCGGCAACCACTGGTGCTCGGGGTCCAGGGCCGAAGGGCCGTCCCAGCCAGGGTGCTCATGCACCGGAGAGCACCAACACAACGCCCAGAGCTCTGGTTCCTCTTCCACATCCAGAAGAAATGTTGTCTCGGTGGGTATAGAAGGCAGCTGAAGGAAAAAGCCAAATGGAAAATGTCAGCATCAACCCAACAGTGAGAACAACAGAAGCCAGCACCAGCAGACTTGCATCTGTTATGACATCAGCTTTATTAGGGCCATTCATGGATATAATAACTGGATTGGATGTTTCTCACATGTGTTCCTTATCATTAAAGCCCAACCCTCCTGCTCCAAAGAAACATCACATTTACACATTATGCATTTTTGGGGATAAATTATGGCTGTTTCTCATTTATTATCATTAACATAACTTTTTTTTATGTTACTAGCACATTTATATAGTATAATACTGGTAAGTGACTAGTATTTTGTCAATTCATCTAGTACTTTTTCCTTTGTTACTAGTCACTACCTCAACATTCCTGATAAGAACTTGCTTTGTTACTGAACGATTTATCTGTAGTGTAGATCAATAATTCACTTTTGACTAGTATCCAAGCCAATGTTGCTGGAGCCTATTTCAATTGCACTAGTACCATTACTACTAGTCCATATCCCTACTAGTAACAAATAGCTATTTTTACCGAATTACACGAAAATCGATTTAGATCAGTTATTCACTTCTGAAACGCATGTATGGCAATGTTGCTGTTACCTCTTCCTTTTTACTATTTACCTTTACTATTTACCTATTTACCTTTTTTATTCACTATTTAGAGATCCCTGGTTCAAATATCAACTGTTCACTTTCCACTACTATATATTTAAATTATTGTTATTGGTACCAATTGTACGTTTACTAGTACTAATGGTACTAGTTAAGTAAGTAATCCAATAGTGACCATCTTGACCAGTCGCTATAAGATAAAAATGAGTATTTGATGGAACATAACAGATATACGAGATCATTTTAAAGCGCAAATGTTAAAACAGCATGCAATGGATACATGAACGAGTTACTAATCTAAGCCTTATTTTTAGTCCCGTGCAAATTCGATATTGACTTCGATCTCTCTCGGTCTCTATGAAAACAGGTTATGAATGAGATCCTACAGTTCGTTGTGAATAACCCAATTCCTCATTCATGACACACGGTCTCTGTCTCGTATTACACTGTAAATACCCTTTCACTCTCTTATCCTAACTGGAATATAAATTCGCCGACTTATTCGGGTTACATTGAGGTCGTTTAGTCCGACTGGCCCAGAATCATAACTCAAGCACAATTTAACTATTATGTTATGCGTTATCTCGCATGGCAAAGATCAACGGCAGTTTTTTTCTTTTTAAAGGAATACCAGCAGAACCGCATACTGAGATATGCAGAATAGGCTGATATAATATATGCATACATTTACATTAGACTATTAAGAATTGTAGTACATTGCAATAAAACGCTAATTTTACCTTCAAAGCGTTATCCGACTCAATCTTGGAGTTTTCTTAAAACATAGCTCCTTTTGTGATTTCCATATAACCGCTTATGCAAAATAGATCTTTTAAAGGGATGAAGATCAGTTTCATGTCAGTTGTTTAACAGTTGATCAGAGATCAGCTGTGTAAAAGTCTATCAGAGGTAGTGGAGGTGTCCTGTTTGTGCCAACGAGTAGAAGTACCGACTGATATTTCTAAAGAGCTCCACCTCCCCTTCCAGTAAAGCAACCACACACACACACACTCTCACACACACACACACACACACACACACACACACACACACACACACACACACACACACACACACACAAGCGTGGCGGATTGCCAATAAATAATCAGCGTGACCCTTTTTTACGGGATTTCTTCCCCCTCCCTTGCCTGTACACACAAGGTGAAAAGTTGCATTGCCCTTGCGGCATATAATTGCCTCCGGTGTGTTATGACTGATGATATCTGACCACACACGTGTTGCGTATTATTTTATTGGTTTATGTTATGTCATTAATTTATTCTTAGTTGTATATAATCCTGTATTATATTGCAGTTTACTGTCAGATGCATGGTGGAACATTCATAAAAATATTTTCAAAAGAATAATTTTGCATATCACCAGGATTTATGTTGACATGGGGCTATTTGAAATCAAATGCAAGGAAACGTTAAGTGCACAGTTTTTCTATCTAACAGTATCCTAACATAGGATAGCTAGATCGACTCGCACTGCTCTTTTACTGGATTAGTTCCAAACGCCATCTATAGGAGGACAGCAGTGGACCACCATCCAGAACACATCAATGGGATGTTAGCTATATTTGCGCATTACTAAAGTCATTGATGAGAAGCTTTGGATAGTTATGGCCCACGTTAATCAAGAACTTATTGTACATATCGCCTACTGCCATGAAACATACTATTAAAATCATATAGATTAGATTCAACTCGATTGTCATTATACAGAGACGATTAAATACAGTTAGCAAATAACCATAAATGCACTTTATAATATTTTTTAAATATATTTTATATTTTTTTAATAATATGATAATATAATATGATAATATGATAATATATGATAATTATATTATCATATTAAGATATGATTTAAATAATAATGGTGCAAGTAAAAATTATTTTGTGCTAGGGTCAGAAATTAGCTAGAGCTTGGAGCAACGACAACAAACAAAAAAGAAAAAGAAAACAACCCAAATACATAGAATGTATGTTAAAATTCCCAACATTTAATATGTCATAATATTTTATTCTATGTCTATCTGGTTATTAATTTAGCTCCTTTGACTGTCACATAACGGCTGATTTTACTGAAATTAGACTAATGTGCAAATAATATGTTTTAATGAAGAAAAGTATTTTTTAGGAAACCCTTCATTTAAAAAATGAACTAAAAACGGCAAAGAGCTGTCTAGCAGAATTTCAATTGTGATATGATAGTATGTATTATTTTGTATTTAATTTGATTTAGAATAAAATATCTTCGTATTGTACAAATGGACCTGGAAATAAGTTTCAAGGATACATTTTTTTTGTGTGACAAACTTGACAGGGATAAAAATAAACGGGGTAATATTAGGCTACAGATGGATGGAGGTCAGTTCCGAGTATAAGGAAAGGTGCAGCGTGAGATAACGGCGTATTTTAATGTATTTATCACTGATAAAAACTTATAGAATAAGATTCGTCAACCCTGAAAGTCCTCTCGTTATAATTCGTCTAGTTTGCTCTACAAGCTTCTCTCTCGTGTTCTAGTTTGTCGCTCCAGATTATGCGTTTCGATAAAGTTTCGACATTCAAAATCCAGTGAAAACATGGCGGCGCCCATGAACTGGAAAAGACTTGTGTTCTCTGCGTATACTCCTGCATTTTCCTGGGTTTTCGCGAGGATAACAGACCGCTTTTTCAGGACACATGATCGGAGGAAAGGGTAAACGATAGCGATCGCATTATATGCATTACACAAAGACTGTCGATAGAAATGGCGTGAAGTTAAACAGGCATGCGTGTTTGGCTAATGGTTATATAAGGGAGATCTCTTCCATTCATGTGTAGAGCCACAGTAATCATCATGATAACTAATAACATGATATCTGTTGGTCATTAGCTTATTTCCAGGAACCACCATAATGTCCTCTTGTTTTTAAAGCTATGCTAAGCCAAGGATGTGAATGCTGACTACTTAAGGTTTTCTTTAACATATTATTTTGTGATCTACAGCAGAAGTAGTGGGTTAACTAGTCCTTTAATAAACTGACAAACTGCACACTGCTCAGTGTAATGATAGTTACCCCCTTACCAAATAATCCAAGGTTCAGATATGTTTTTTTAAGCGTTTTTTACAGTAATGCTATCTATTTCAGGCATGTCTGATGTGACAGCTGTCCAATTCATGATTATTCACAATATTGTTTGTTACATGAATTTAAATATAGACATTTGTTCGTGTTTTTTCTTTCCTAACAGAAGCTTGTAACCCAGTGGACTTTTGTTAGATGTGCATTGCAATGAAAGAAGTTCATTCATGAAAACTAGAAGTACTGGTTTACAATGCAGCCATTTACTCCTTGCATTCCTCTGTAAAGGGCACTTCAATCAAATCACTTTTCAGACTGATAGTGAATTTATTAACTTGTTAGGGCTGATCTATGAAGTGGTTAAAGCTTTCCTGCAGCTCAAACAGTAGTGTGTGGAGCTTGCAACAGCAATGTCATGGGCTCGATTCCCAGGGAAAGCAAGAACTGATCAGAAAGTCAATGTGTATTTTGAATGCTATGTAAGTCGCTTTGGTTAAAAGTGTCTGCCAAATGCATAAATGTAAATGTTTTGAAGCGCGGGTGTTGTTTTTGAAGCAGGGTTGATGCAGAGGAGAAGCACAGATAGTTAATTTGCGTCGACTCGTAATCTCACTCGTGATTGACCTTCACGTTGGTTTACACTCAGACTCCACAGGGTCAAGGCGCTCTCAGAGGCGCCTCTTTTCATTTTGTTTTCTCATGAGTTATGTGAGATCTACTGTAACGTGCGGTGAGACTGGGTTCTGTGAAGAAAAGCACTGTCTCGGTCGTAGAGAACTCCACGTGACCTTGGTGTTTGGCAGTAGATCTGAGTGAAGGGTTGCAGATCGAGACTTCATGCTGTGTCATACAGACCATATTACTGCCTTTGTGTCTTCTGAACACTGTTGGATTTGGAGCTGGATTTTAGGGCCCTGTCCTGACTGGTTAGTAGTTTGAAATTAAGTTTTGAGGAAAGGAGAGCTGTTGGTTTAATCATTGTTTTTAAAATAACAACCGATATAGTATGAAATGGCTCATATGCAGTCAAAATATATTATTACAGTTGTATTGACTTTTTTTTTTCAAGAGCCGACAGACCAGATTTGTACTTATAACAAATATATAATTACGATATATCATAAAATCATATGTTTGTAAAATATTAATGTTAGAAATTTTAGTTTGTCCAAAAAACAAAGCAAATATATATATTTTATTTTGTATTTGTTAATGTAGCCGACAATAAGTACGATTTTTCTTAAGAAATACATTTTTAGAATTAATTCCTTAATTGTAAAGTACAATTTTTAAAGAAATTAATACATGTACTTTTATTCGCAAGGACGATTAAATTGATCAAAAGTGACAGTTAAGTCATTTATAATGTTACCAAAATAACAAAGTAATTCAATTTCAAATAAATGCTGTTCTTTTGAAATTTCTATTGATCAAAGAATTCTGAAAAATATTTTTAACACTGACAATAAGAAATGTTTCTTGAGCAGCAAGTCATGACACTGAAGACTGCAGAAATATTGCTGATAATTCAGCTTTGCATCACAGGAAAAAATTACATTTAAAAAAATGTTTTCCTTGTAGTGATATTAAACAACATTGCCATTTGACTTTGTAAGCATAAGAGACTTAAAAACATTTTACTGACCCCAAACATTTGAATAGCAGTGTGTAATCACTCCTTTTGTTGAAAAAAGTTGTTTGGGAGCCAACAGGAAACGAGTTCGGTATCACTGTTCAGTCTCCAGATTATATGATATTTTCTAATACAATAAACTGCAGTATGTTGTGTACAGCCTCACACTTGGATTCTGATGAAATTATTTCCCTCATACGTCCTGTTGTCCTGTAGGTCCGCTGTGCTGCTCTTGGCCCCTCTCCTGGCAGAGGCGGACTCGGCCCCCCTGGCCTCCTCCAGACCTCCAGGCTTCACTGGTGTCGAGGGCCTCCACTCTCGGTTCCACTGGATGACTGATCATGTACCTGCTTTCAGGGTCCCTGGGGGCCGCATACACATCCTTCACTCACCTGATGAGTTTTATCAGGCTATGAAGGTATGCATGCATGCGTCTTTATGCGTGTTTATACGTGTGTGTGTGTGTGTGTGTTATAACATCAGGGACAGTTTTGGTTAGAGAGTTAAACTGGTAAGGTTGCTGGTTCAAATCTCAGTCATTCGAATCTGGCCACAGCAGAAATGGCTTCCCACTGCTCCGGGTGTGTGTGTTCACTCACTACTCCTAATTTATGTACACTAACTTGGATGGGTTAAATGCAGAGGACAAATTCCGAGTATGGGTAACCACACTTGGCCTTCACTTGTCACTTATTTACTTGCATGCACCTTCAAAGAACCATATAGTCAGTAAATACTACTATAAGGTTGTAATCTTTTGGTCAACACTGAGCTAACCTCACTTATTTTCCTCAACCGATTTTCTTTGAAGAGCTGCTTTACAGCAAAATCCTTGCAATCACCTAATCATTACTTTCCTGTTATCTCTGTAAAGCTTCTTTGAAACAATTGGTATTGTAAAAAGTGCTAAATACACAAAGGTGACTTGACTTTGCCTTTTATGTCTGTTCATTTTATGATTTTGTCTGTTCTATACAAGAGATATAATCTCCCTCCAATTAGTGCCTTTATAGTCATATTTATATATCATATCATATTGTAAAATAGTGGATGATACTTACAAGATGTTCAACAAAACAGGTGGATCTTTGGCAAATGACCATTCTAAACATTAAAATATATCAGTTTTTTGTTTTTACTTTTGAAAGTATAATACTAGAAAGTTTTTTTTCTTAAATAAAGTGAAAGATCTTGTATAGTTTTAATTGTAATCTTGTAACTAATTTGTGAAATTGTTAATGTTAAAGAACTTTAATCTTGCTAAAAAATTGCCTTTAATGCTGATATGACTCTAAAAATGTATAAATGTCAAATTAAAAATGGAATTTTGGTCGAATCAATTTCAATTTCAATTTCAAAAGATTGTCTAGCTGTGTTTTTGTAGAGAATTTTGTTTATCAGCTCGCTTTATTTGGAAGTAAGCTGTTTTCTGTAAATATGTGGAGACTTTTGATTCATTTACCACTATATGTAGCCAAAATGCTGTAAATGGTTAAAAATATTGAGCTATAAATTACTGTGTTAATGATTATGATACTAAATTAAAATAATGTGGAACAGTTTGTACCGACAGTTTTTGTCCTGCTAAAATGTCCAGAAGCTTTAACAAGTTACAATAGTTGTCTGCTTTTGTTAAAAATTCTGTGAATGGCTTGTAAAATAAAAAAATGCTTTATCTCAATGTCTCATTAAGTTCTCTTTGCCCAGGCTCGTATCAAGACAGCCAAGAGTCGTGTGGTGATGGCATCACTATATCTGGGTACAGGACCTCTAGAGCAAGACCTGGTATGTAACCTGTTTGCACACATTCACTGTCATTAAGAAGGAAAAGCCTGTCTTCATGCAGTTTCTCATTGAGAATTTGGCTTAGCTCATCCTCTGTAGGATCAAGAATAACTCATTTGTTCAACAGAAAGATCAAGTATGAACAGTCTCTCATGTCATAACCAAATCTGCAAAAATGTTCTGAAAATTAGGGAAATTATCAACAGAATGTACAATACTGCGATCTGAGATTTCCTACTTCCGGCATTCAAGTGCTTTGTTGTCAGAAAAACAGGAATCATGGAGGACATTAGGTTTATTCTTGCCTATTTATTAAGAAAATCTTATTAAAGGCAAATGGTATTAGAGTCCCATTCATTGACACTCACTAGATAGTCTTGCTGACAGCTTTGGAATTTCAGCCTGTTATCACAGTGTATAAAAAATACAGTATGATTATTAATATATATACAGTAATCCCTCGTTTATCGCGGTTAATGTGGACCGGAACCCCCGCGATAGGTGAAAATCCGCAAAGTAGGATTGGCCCCCCTAGGAATGTCCATATTTTAAACATTCTAGTACCTACACACATATATATGTATATTAATACTTTATATATATATATATATATATATTAATTAAATCTATTTAATTATAAAACCTTAATATTATACATTTACTCTCTCTCTCTCTCATACGATATGTATTGTGGTGCTCTACACTCATCAATGACATTAGTATCTTGAGACTCCAAGTAATGACGACGATGACAGATTTGTGCGGTTTGATGAATGTGATGATGATGATGATGGTGATGGTGTTACTGCACTGGTATAATGAGGCCTTTAAATCAGTTCGGGAAGAATGGATGGATCGTCAACATTTGCTTCTGAGAGAGGTGAAGAGGCTCCCACTCCACTCGTGCTCTCATTGGTCGATCTCGCGCCGGGAACCAATCACGTGTCTTATCTGAGTGCCGTGGGTGTGTACAAAGCCTCTGAGAGAGTTTCTCTCTTTGTCTGGCATCCTGGGAAACCGTTTCTCTCGCATCATGATGAAGCAACGCTACTTTCCGTAATACGGCTGCCAATATGGCGGTATTTTTTAAATGGTATGCAAAACCAGCCAGACAAGCCATCAGCTTCCTACAGCAGATATAAAACCAAACAGAAAAATTGTTCAATCGTCGTACATGTTAACTCTAATAATCTGAGGCTTCTTTCAGTGACTGTCTAATTTTTTTTTTTGAAGGTTGATTGCATGGAAGAGGCGTTAGAGCGCTCACAGGAAGATCACGCACCTGATCTCAAAGTGTCTTTTCTGCTGGATTATACCAGAGGCTCAAGAGGTCTGTTTCTGTCTTTCTTTCACACACTAGCCTATTTCACACAGCAATTCTGTTCCATTACCCTAAAATTACAACTTTTCTAGTGAACACGCATACAGAAACAGCTTTAGGTCTTTTTATCGGTATGGTATCATTCACACATTAGGGCCAAAAAATACAGATCAATTCTGAGATGTCAGTTGTCGGAAATTACCTTTTAAATGTTTAGTGAGCCTTTTTATTCATCCAATAAGGAGAAGCTCTTTAGTTTCATTTCAATTACTTAAAAAAACAAAAAACAAAAAAAAAGTACTTCTGAGTGACAGGCGCAAGATGATGATCACACAGAATGCAGTTTTGCTCTTAAACATGTGAAATGTAGTATTTACTATAGTAGTATCTACAGAGCCGCAGTGCTGATGAATGGAAAAGAAGGCAAGGGGTCAAATGCGAGACACTGCACAAAGATCAGACATCTGTCTAGCATGTTTATATAGAAAAACAGATAAAAGCAGCTGAACTTGCTGTAAACAGCCCTATCAAACCTTTATGATTGGCCAAAATCACCTTATTATGTCAGCATGTTCTCTTCTAATTTCTCTAATAACTGGTAAATTGTCAGAACCGATTTACAGGTATTTTTGAGAAGGTCCTGTTCACATGAAAGAGGCTACTGTCTCTCTCGCTCTCCCTCTCACACATACACACTCACACACACACACACACACACACACACACACACACACACACACACACGCACACTTTCTGTCTCAGGCTTTGTTCGGACACAGAGCATCTGGCATCTCCAACCCAATGGATCCTTGGAGTTGTTGTAGTCTGAAAAGCAAAAACACGTGAGATCCTGATCCAATGCGATCCACATTGATTCGTTGATATGTTGTATTAAATTCCCTCATTTAAGATCATATTGTAATGATTTGTGAAAGACTGAGTGATTTCAGGCACATCACAGACACGATTGCGTGAAATACTGTAATGCATCTGATGAACGTGCATCTGATTTCATCACTTCTAAAAAACTGTGGAAAGTCAGTCCCTAAGATTACATTTCAAAACCAGATGAGATTTATGCACTGTGAACAGAGCCTCACATTCACTCACTCATTTGTGAACTTCCCTCTGTATTGTTCTTTTATTTCCTTTTGAACTTTTAAAAGACATAGTTTAGCTTGATCTTTCTGATCACATTACTGTAAAACTATCAGGAGGAAATAATGCGTACAGGAAAAACCCTGCTAATATTCATTTCCCTCTGTGAACACTGACGAACATGCATACTCCATGTCTATTCTGATAAGAGCATGGGTGTAATTTTGGAGGATTTCCAGCTTTAGAAATTGTAGGTTAGTGTTCAGACCTCCACCCTGTTTTTTTCCTTTTCTTTTATGCTCACAAACTAAATTAAAAGGAACTGCTTTCTATGCGCTGTTGAACTGACTCAATGATTTTGTAAGAAATCACAAGCTAATATTGCAGCATTTAACTTTATTGTAAGGTTCAGATTCTACTTGATCTAAATCAAGAACTCTGAGAATAGGAGATATGACATTTCTGCATTTGGCAGATGCTTTTATCCAAAGCAACTTGCATTGCATTCAAGGTACATATAGACATTATGTTCAGTTCTTGCTTTCCTTGGGAATCGAACCCATGACTTTTGTGTTGAAAGCACCAATGCTGTACTGCTTGATCTACAGGAAAGACAAGATATGAGAAATGACATATGAGAATAAACAGGGCATTTACTCCCAGAGATACCATTTTTAATGTGAGGTGGCAGTTTCTGGCGTGAGCTACAGCAACCATTGGCAATGCGTGTGTGTGTCTATGCAAATTCGCATGTGACGCCTACCTAGAGGAGTGCACAGAGAAGTCAATTTTTTTTGTATCATTATCAATTTTGAAAAAGTTTCAATATTTATAATTTTTCATGATCTTTTGATGATCAGAAAGTTAAAAGAATGTAACTTTTATTTTGTAATTATCTTCATCTGATGTCTTTGGCATCTCAGTTCAGTATTGTCGCTAGCGTATGTCTTGGAACTGACACTGACGGACTTCTGCAAACAGCTGTGTTTTTTTTTATTTTGCGTTAGTTCGTGTTTTAGTCGTTTCCTTGTTTTTAGTTCGTTTCCATGGTTTTTCATTGAGTCATTGCGACTGTCATTCATTTTGTTGATTTCATTTCTCTGTGTATTTAAGCCGTGTGTTTTCAGTTCATTTATTTCAAAATTTGAGTTTCACCAAAGTACCAATTTATCAAAATGTATAAGTTTATTAATTAACTGCATGAAGGCACTAAGTTAAAAAAATTAGGCAGGACTTGACAAACAATTGAGGGATACCAGTAGTCCCGATCTGACCAGTGCTGCATCTTCACGAAAAAAATGAGCAAAAAATTAATGAAGTCTTGAGGATTTAAATGTTCAAGCACAAGAAGGTGCAAAAGAGAACTCGACTCTACTCGCTGGATGGATGTGTGCACAAATCCAGGAAAGCCCGCAAATACTGAATTTAGTTATTTCTCTTCATTTAATTCACACAAAATCTTATCGAAATGGCCATCTTGGTGAGTAAACATGGTCAGAATAGTCTTAAATGAAAGTAAACAATTGAGAAATAAAATGCCCATTGTGGAGTAAAGTAACAGCAGCCTAATATTTCTGCTATTTGTTTTAATGTAAATCCAAAAAAAGAAAGACAAGAAATAGACTTTTGTAACTTTAAGGAATCATGTATATTTATATAATGAATAATATATTGTACATCTGATGACTTTATTTCTATAGTTGAAAACTTAATGTATTTGTTGACCTGCTGCTTTTTAAATTGATCCAGTCCATGGATCCATCCAGTCGAAATGATTTGCTGTGGCAATAAACTAGCTAGTATACCTTAATGCATGCATTTTAACCTTTGCTAATTTAAAAGATTTAAAAGTTCAAAATATAGAGTAAGTGAGAAATATCGATATTGGTCAATCAGTGTTATGGTGACAACTTCTAGTATTAAGTGTGAATGTCCCTTTAGAGCATCTAACACTTACTTCAGTGTATGCACTGATGCATTGCTTATAGTTTCTCTATTAATTGTTATTTTTGCACATATAGGTAAGCATAATTCCCGCACAATGTTACTTCCGCTGCTCCAGCGCTTCCCCGATCAGATGAGAGTGTCCCTGTACCACACACCAGACCTGCGGGGCCTGCTGCGTCTTCTGGTGCCCGAACGCTTCAATGAAACCATCGGGGTGCAGCACATCAAGGCATACCTTTTTGACAACAGTCTCATCATTAGTGGGTATGTACACATGCATACATCACTTCAAAAGTGGATACTACACATGTAATACACACATCCAAACATTGTGATGTTATGTCTAGTTAACTAAAATATGCTTGCAATGCGAATACCAACATTTGTCTCATAGAAAATATTCGCACAGCTTTCACTTTCATGATTCCAGGTTTGTTTGTAGACTTCATGGATGGTGTATTTGTAGCCCACTCTGAGTGTGATATCTCACACAGGGCCAATCTAAGCGACTCCTACTTCACCAATCGTCAGGATCGTTATGTACTTCTGGAGGACTGCGAGGAAGTGGCAGATTTTTTTTCTGAACTCGTGGGAGCCGTGGGCGATGCTTCACTGCAGCTCCAGCCTGACACCAGTGTGAACATGATGGAGGGAATGGTGCATCCCTACAAAGGCAAGTGCTTTTCAAAGGGAGGGCCCATTTAAAACACTTTTGACACTACTTCCTTAAATGTAAAATGCCATACTTTAAAGGGCACCTGTTATATGCTTTTTCACTAAGTCTCAGTTGTTCTCAGAATGTGCCTGTGAAGTTTTAGCTCAAAATACCCTACAGATCATTTATCAGACCATGCTGTAAATGCCCATTTTTGAGTGGAACATGCTGTTTTCGTGCTGCTGCTTTTTAACTTTCTGAACACACAACTTTTTTTTTTTTTACTGCTTTTTAAAAAAGAGCGAAGCCTATGCAGCTCTTGCCTCCAATACTCTTCATCATCATGAATGTTTATTATCTGCATGTGTTTCAGTCTAAACTTCTGATGTATGGTTTTCTGAGCGCACAGAGAGCTGGATGTCCGATGGCGTGTTGAACAAAAATTAAACCATTGTTCACGTTATTGCGCTTAATGCACATAAGATCTTGTTAGATCTTGAATTTTTTATATCAAACAAAGTTCAAAAACATTGGTTGTGTCTGTGAACGTAAACAGCAATTAAAGAAATCGTATGTGTATATTAGATGTATATTAAAGTGAAAGCAACATAATATACAGTACCTACTGCTATATATGCTGTTTATATGAATCAAACCACAAAAGATCAGAAAATCACTCACTGCTCTTGATTGAGTTAACTTTTGTAGCTTTAATAAGAATGAGGAAGATAAACACGGCGGGCTGTGTACAGCTCTCTTTTTGCCGGGTCTATGTTAATAGGGCAGAGTCCGTCAGCAGTCATGGGCGGGGCTTAGGCATTTGTGACATCACAAAAGCTGGAATACTGTGGTTGTGTGCACTCACTGCCGACATTTATGCTCAAACACCATGTAAAAGTGAGCTTTGCATAATATTTCCTGTGAGAGAGGAATTCACAGAGAGTTCCTTGTAGTGATCATTTTATGCAAATTAGGTAAAAGCCCAAATGTTCACAAAATGCTGTTAATTTGTCTATCTGGCCTAGTGAAACAGTATGGCATTGCTCTAGCTCTGTGACCATGATTTGGCTTGATTACGCAACGCATGAAGATGCATGATGCCTGCTTATGATGAAATACTGCTGCCAATATGCAAATAAGCAAATGGAATGCCTTAGAGAAGTAAAACTAGAGAAATAGTCATATGATATATATTATAAATTATTATGAAAAAGGGCAAAATAAAAGTATAATTCATATGCAGATTTATATATTATAAAATATAATTATTATATTATAAATATGCTTTCAAAAAAACTGGACTAGGAATTCAGTTTCCTGCCTACGTAATTCTCTTTTAAATGCTGCTTGTTTGCATGTAGATGTGCTGAAACTAACGCCACTGTCATAATTTAAGCACGCAAGGCATAGTGCTACGCAGTGCATCGCTTGGTTAAAATGGACTGTGTGGTATGAGTGTCTATTATTTATTAATAACTTCCTTTTTTAGGTGGAGCTAGACTGTCTAAATGCAAGTGATCAAACAACACCATCAGCATTTTTCTGCCTATGAAAGCATGCCTGATAAGAGAAATGAGTGACACTTTTGGCTTCTGATATACTTCATGCATCAGAGGTTATGATAGTTAGTCACTCATTTCCTTGTAACACCGGCATTGTGGTAACATGTTGAGTAACAGGAAGCTCTTCGGTCTGCTTGCTAGCTCTAGCTCTCTGTGATTCTCTTCAGCCGTGACTCGGTGTGTCTTACGGTCCCAAGGCTCAGTGAGGAGCGCAAAACGAGTGAATGAGTGATTATGCCCATTCAGCATCATTCCATATCCGTAACCTAGCGCCGTTCGATGACATAATTGTGGTGGAGCAGGGCCACAGTTTGTCACAGATCCCAGAAATAGTGCAATGATGTCACCTTGCTGGTGGTAAGTGATCTGTGCTGGGAGGGTTGGAAAGGAGAGATGCAGGAGGACGATAGGTTCGGGAATGAGCTACTTGGACCTCGCAACAGTCCGTCAAGACAATGAGGTCAACGGGAAACGATGGACTGATAGCCAGCAGTGAGGATAGTGAAGTATGACGGTAAAAGGAGGACAATATCATAGTGTGGAGAAGAAAAAAAGCACATGTGCTCCAATCAGGGAGACGCTTCTTTATGCAGCTCGTGCCATAACGATGATTGTGGAAATGGTGCTTGCCTACCAAAAAAATGGGCTTTTTAAAGGGACGGGTCTGTTTTAAAAAAGAAGCTACCTAAATAATTGCACAACACCATAATTTAAGACCTTGAGAAGGGGTTTCACTGACAATTCCTCATAGTGTTCTTGTGTATAATATGCTGTCTATAGCTCTGTTTACACCTGGTATTACGATTCGTATTGGTCGATCTGATCACCAGTAGAGGACGGAGACTCATACCTGGTGTTTTAAATCGGTCGGTCTCTTTTGTCCTCTTTCAACCACTACTGTCCTGACTAGCTTTCCTGTAGCTCAATCACTGATTCAATGTGTCCCTTGAAGTCACTTTGGATAGAAGCTTCTGCTAAATGCATAAATGTGAAAAATTATGTCTTTGAGGGAAGGGTCTATGGGTGGGTAAATGTATGTTGTGTTTTTTTTCAGATCTTTTTGCTCTGATAGCTGCCAGACCACGCCAAACACGCAAGTGAGTGCATGTTAGAAATCAGGATTGGTGAGGGAATTTTGTGCTTGGTATGTTTTTCCTCTTTAAACCATATTTGGTTCTTCAGCTGACAATGTCTGGCTAGTGCGCTCCCCATCATTTTTATGCGTTAGGTCATCGTTAGGCCCAATCCATTTACATTTATGCATTTGTCAGACGCTTTTATCCAAAGTGACTTACATTGTATTCAGGAACACATTTACATTTTAATCAGTTCTTGCTTTCCCTGGGAATCGAACCCATGACCGTGGCGTTGTAAACACTGGTTGAGCTACAGGAAAGCCTAAATGAATCCATCGATGGTGGAAAGTGCACAAGCTCAAAATGTACATTAGACCTTTATTTAGTGTCGTCCACTTGTGATCCGATCAACCAAAACATCTTAATGTCAGATCGAAGCAGGAAACATGTTGTTTTAGCTTCTGAAATGAGTAAGTATGCAAATGAGTAAAAGCCTAAACACATTCACAAAATGCCAAACACAAACTTCTCACTTTGGAGGCGGATTTTAAACATTATGCTCTCAACTGCTTTGGGAGCGTCGGGATGTTTGCTAACAGTAAAACGCTATTTCAAACCGTGAAAAAGTACTTCTCTGTCAGTATATCGGGGGCCTTTACTGGAGTGCTGGTCCATTGAGAAGCTTATCCGCTGAGTCGGCAGTCAGGTCCTGCCCCTGTATCTCCAGTAACTGGATCCCACAGTCTGTCGGTAAGAGCTGCTGAACTTCGTGGCCCTGTTAACTGGATGTGTTTGGACCTCTGAGGCCTGGTGGCTGGCTTTGCATCCGTGGGGAAAGCCCCAGTATCCTACTTCAAAGAGCCGTTTATTTGTTCTCCGCCAGCCACACATATTTCTTGTTCTCTGCATTTAACAAACAGAATATTCAGAGCAACAATACTGCACATTCTCCCTGTTAACCAAATAAGCACAGACACCATATTCTACCATACATTACAAAGATTCAGTGTTCTGCACTGAAGCTAATTCATTATTTACAGATTATCTCTCTTGCTATGACTCACCGTGGCACATTATGTCTAGCAGAGGCGCCAGGGTTTGACAGAGCGCCTTTCCAGACGGTCAGCAGTTATTGACCCGCGTCTGAGGTTTTGATCATGCATTTGCAGGATCTCGCATGCACAAATACCTGAAATAATGGATTGGATTGGAAAATGACGTGTCGTTTCGCATGCATACCTGTTCCAATGAGTGTGACTGTAAACACCCTGTTAAGATCAGTTTCCTTGAATCTTTCTGTTTATCTTTGCTTTCAGGTATTTTGACTTGATTGGCATTTAAGGGTCCTTCCCAAAACCTTGTGAGCTGTACTGAAATAAAACCTCATAAGATACTTATTTAAAATGCTCTGCATAAGCAGAAAGCATCTAAGACAGTCATAATAGCTTGTTGATAAGATAGCATAGTGATATTTTCACAGTTTTAAAACTTTGGGGTTTGTATGACTCAATAAAAAAATAAGTAATTAATCATTTTATTCATTAATGATGCATTAAAGTGGCAATATAGACACTTATAATGTTCTAAAACAATTATATTTCAAATCAAATATTCAAAAAAAAAATCATGGATTCCACAAAAATATTAAGCAGCACAACTATAATCAATGTAGATAATAAGAAGAAATGTTTCTTGAGCAACAAATCAGTATATTAGAATTCTGAAGGATCGTGTGACAATGAAGACTGTTGTAATGATGCTGAAATTTTCAGTTATTAAAATAGAAACCAGTTATGATTTGAATAATATTACTGTTTTTACTGTATTGTTGACAAAATAAATGCAGACATTCTGCACAGAAATGTCAGATAAAATAACTATCAATATATTTCCTCAGTATTTGACTGTAGTGAATGAAATATGGTTATAATCAACATGTATGATGCTTTTTGTGATTTTGATTGTTTTTTTTTCACTGATCTCACCATAGTGCATTATGTGATCGAAGTGATGGGACCACCTACCTAATTTTTGTGTCTCCTATCCTTAAAATGCTTCTTATGTAGGGATCTACCTATGTTTTGAATGCAGCCTAAATGCATCCATGTGTTTCAACTGAGATTTGAGTGTTCCTGTGGTCTAACAGGTAACAGAGCAGATTTTTCTGCATCGGCACAGAAGCGCATCATGGAGGTGGTGAACACGGCCCGTGTCCGACAGAGCATGCTGGAGACGGAGTGCTCCGAGGTTCCAGACTCAGATGGGATGGTGCCAAATGACACCTGGATCTTTCCACTCATGCAAATGAAACCTCTGGGCATTCACTTGGATGAACAAGTAACCAAACAACTGCTCATAGAGGCCGGTGGAGACTCCGTCATCTACCTGACATCGGGTTACTTCAACCTGACGCGCACCTACATGCAGCTGGTGCTGGGTGCAGCAGCGGACTACCGCATCCTCATGGCCTCCCCCGAGGTTAATGGCTTTTTTGGAGCCAAAGGAGTAGCAGGAGCAATTCCTGAGGCTTACGTTCATCTTGCCCGACAGTTCTACAATAAGGTGTGCATTTCTTTACAATTTGCCAGAGGGCTGGGCAGTATGATGTGTATATACCTGTGTTGATTGACATAAACGCTTCAGTGATGACAGATCTGTCTATTATTAAAGGTGCAATTTAGTTTTGTCGCGTCATGCCGCCAGTGTGGACAGGATGTAATCGTTTATCCATAGGTTGTTTACGTTGCCAAGCAACAACATTACAAATTGGTGCATTAATTTACTGATTTGTGAACTTATAATAACTTATTACTGTCACAGATAATATATAGTGGTTTTTGCTTTTTTTATGTTGAGTAATCTGATGATTTGCTGCTAAAAAGGTATTTAATTCTGGATTATCTAATTAAAATAATAAAAGCATTTTGTGATAAACATTCACTCAAAAGTTTAAAGGTACAGTATGTATTTTTTTGGTGCTCTATCGGTTAATACTCAATAGTCAGAATATAAACGAATATAAATTATTATAGGCTTATTTTAGTGATTCAAGTTAAGGCAAAAACACAGTTTGGAAATGGATTCATGATGTACTTAGTGTACCTTTTTTTTAAAATTGGATTTATTTGATATCACTTGCGATTTAAAAATAACTTTCTCTTTTAATGTAATTTATGCCTTTTATGAATTTTCGGCATCATTACTCCAGTCTTCGGTGTTACATGATCCTTCAGAAATTATTCTAATATGCTGACTTGCTGCTCAAGAAACATTTTTTATTATTATTATCAGTGTTGAAAATAGTTGTGCTGCTTAATGTTTTTGTAACAATTATTTTTCGTGATTCTTTGAATTTAAACCTCAAAAGAATTGCATTTATTTAAATTTAAAGTCTTTACTATCACTTTTGCTCAGTTGAATGCATCCAAACCGATATAAAGTTATTCGTATTGTTATGAGCAGTTTCTTCTTTGCCATCCAACATTGTTCTGCCCATCCGGTAATTTTGCAGTTTATTATTGCTGCTTTTATTTTTTAAGAAAATTAAAATATAAATTTTTTTAATGTTCATTGCTGCATTGTTGGTTTTAAAAGCGAAACACTTTTGAAACCCATTTCAGGTGTGTCAGCTGGGTCAGCAGAGCCGTGTCCACTTGCTTGAATACCATCGCCCCGATTGGACATTTCATGCCAAAGGTAGGTGTTTACTTTCTGAACTGTTTTTTAGAGCTTTTTAAAGTTGAGTTCCCAAAACTTGGGTGTAACAGGAAAGCTCGTAATTTAATGTGCAGAGAAGTTTTCCCAGCACCTCTGAGCCTCAGTTCTTCCTGGACAGCTTCAAGACACAGAGACTGCTTGACACATGTGATGTTTTCTCAGTAAAGCAGAGTCATGCTTTTGGCACATTTTTTTTGCTTAGTCAAATGGCTTAACTGAGTTTCCTTGTACATTTATTAAAGGCCCCTGATCTGAAGGGACAAAATAAAATAGTGCTGTCTGGAGAAAAATAGACGCATGACAAATCTGAGCAGCGCCCGTTGAATTAAATTTCAAGCTCCTGTTGTGAAGTCTGGTTCATTCGATAAAGCCTTGTCATGCCGTCATTTCTTGTAAACCATGGAGCTGAAGTGGGAGCAAGGGTGCAGAGGTCCCCCCAGCCCAGCTGCAAAGAGGATCAATGAACATTAGCTGCCGTTCTGATGCTGGCCGTGAACCTTGGGAAAGAGACGGTTAGGTGGATTCAGTTCACTAACAGTACGGTCATGAAAGACGCTGTAGAGTTATATCATTAGTAGCATTAATTGACAATGAGTTCCACTTAATCTTATAATTTATAAGTAGGTTAACATTAAATAAACATTTATATTACCGTATTTTCCCGCATATAATCCGCACCCTCATATATCCCGCGGGTTTTGGGGGTTTGTGTAAAAAATAGTTGGTATAATCCGCACCCTTGATGAATTTTTTTGTGACGTTCACGATTCGAATTTCGAATGTTGCTCGCATGACGTCAATTATCCATAACTGTTCAGGCTCGGTACACAGTGCTTGTGTGTGAAATTCAAACAATAAGAAAACAAACACAAGTCAGAATCAGAAGAAAAAGAAAGAGCAGCCTCTCCCCCTGGAAGCGTGTTGATCGGATGAGAAGAGCACGCTATCACCAACCAAATTCACGATTTCACATTTCCGTGAAATCGGCCACTTTCCGTGAAAACACCCAACAAGCGTGAAACAGTGTTAATTTTTATTGAAGGGGGAGTTCAGAAGTAGCGTGATAACTTTTTTTGCTAATTGTTTCATTTAAATAAATTTTCTTTGCACGTTTTGCTGAACGTACATAGGGCAATTCATTTACTTCTTTATTTATTTGTTCAAGTTTCGTTTTGCCTTTTTTTCTATCTCATTTCCATTTCCGTAATAACGGAAAATATAGAAAATTTAGTTTTTTTTAGCCAGTGTCATTATATTCGCAGAAGGAGCAGATGATTGTAGCGTCTTAGCAGAGTTTGCAGCCTACAAAACGGCAGCAAAAGTAGTTCCGCCGGATACGAGTATAACAGCATTCTGGCGTTCACACAGCAGTCGGTTTCCTCTGCTGAGCCGGCTAGCATTACGCTACCTTTCTGTACCAACGAACAGCGTCGACACGGAGAGAAGCGTCAGCCAGTACACAAACGTCAATGCACCGCAGCGACAGAATATGTCATCAACCACGTTGGTCGGCCAAGTTTTGGCCACGAAAAACTGTAAACTATTTCATTAATGTCACGTGGCATTGCGGAGTGTGTGGCTACGTGCGTTGTTGTCGTATTTTGTTTCCTTTTTGTTTTTTAATACAGGTGAACAGTCGAAAAGTGGTATTTTAGAATACAAAACAGCGGGTGTGACAGCAGATGGACTGATTGCAGTGATTGGTGCCTAGTAAAAATTTTACCTGTGAATTTTCCGTGAAATCAAATGTTTTTTAAAAAAACCTTCCGTGAAATTGCGAATTTTTACCCGTGAATTTGGTTGGTCCCTAGCTATCATGGCAGCACAGCCAATCACGTCTTCTTGCATGATTGACAGGTCAGACAGCCTATCAGCGCCAGCTGTAAGATTGACAGGACCGAGGCCAGACAACCCTTGCAAGAAAGAAAAACAAAGAAAATACCGCAAATTTGTTTTTTATATTGAAATATTGTTATGCGTAAAAAAAATTGGTGATTTACCCTTATATATCCCGTAAAATCTGGTATTATCCGCTGGATATATGCGGGAAAACACGGTGATGCAGCTTCATGTTTCACCTTTGCAGTGGCTTTTGTCACAGTCTATATTGATTAAAGTAATTGGTTCAATTGAAGTATTTGAAATAAATAGTTTCTGACCCTGGCATGGGGTAACATCAGGCAGTTGCAGTTTGCACATTGGTAGTTGTTTTATTAAGTTTTGGTACATTAAATTGCAGAAATAAAATACACTTGACTGAAAACTCATCTTCTTGATGAGTGATGGTTATCTAATGAGATTAATAGTAAATAGGAGTTAAAGCTGTTTTAAAATCATCTTAGTTATCATCTAATTTTGTATTCCAAAGGTTTGTCTCTTGCGCCGCCACCCCAATTGAAAGTTACTGTCAGTCGTACTGGATGCTTTTGTGTACTTATTTAATATTGTTGTCTTCCATTGATCATCGTTTGCTACACAGTAAAGGGTCAGACACAGTATTTTATCTCGCCGTCTTACTGGTGTGCCACCTGTAGCACATTTTGTACTTAATTTAATTCTAAACTACATAGCTTGTCAATAATTAGTTAAGTCAGTGTATTTTTTATCTTAATATTTATTTTATGCATACACAGATATTTTATGGAACGTTAGGTCATGAATATTTGCCTCAAAAGTCATGGGAATCATTGTTGGAAATGTGCATGTGTTTCTTTTAATGCTGTAACTACACAATTCCATCACCAAAAAGTCTGTTATTCCATTGGCAGTCATTTAAAAGTGGTTGCAAGTAGGTTGTTTTCTTGTAATGGGGTCATGTAGCAAAAATTGTTTAGATCTTCGTGTGTGAAAAGGTTGTCAATGCATTTATCAAGTAAATAAATACATTTAATGTTCTAAGGTTATGTAAAAATCTAATTTAGTTAGATTGGAGTGCTAGTGCATTTGGAATGCTAACAGATAATATTGGAAAAATGGGTGTTGTTAATGTTAAAGGTTGCAATAATCTCCATCCCATCACAAGTGAATTCTTACTAAAAGCTAGATCGAACTCTATACTCTTTTGTGTCGAAAGATAAGGGTCAGTTGGAATAAAAAAAAAAAAAAAGTTATCTTATGCTCACTTAAGTCTGAAATTATATTACAATTTTAATAACAGTTTTCTGTTTTAATATATTTTAAAATGTAGTTTATTCCAGTGAAAACAAAGATGAATTTGCAGCAGCCATTACTCCAGTCTTCAGTGTCACATGATCATTTTAGAAATAATATAATGATTTTATTTTAATGGTTTTGATCAAGGTCGAAAACCATGTTACTGCCTAATTTTTTTTTGGGGGGGGGGATTATTTTTTGATAGATTAACTTTTATTTATTGATGAATAAAAGTGTTTTTCAAAAAAAAGAAAAAAATTAGAGTCGTTTCTAATCGGAATCTCCAATGCCACGATGTGTCAAAGAACAAAAGGCATTTTGCGTTGTGTTTGCTTGTGTTGAATTTCATCAAATTAAGCTTAAATGCATGTATAGCCGTATATAAAGTTTGAGTGCATGTGGCCATAAGGAAGTCCTCAGGAATTAATAGTGTTGTATTCCTGGCAGTTGCGTTACCAGATATTCAACTTTCATACCTCAGGTCAGGGTGGTTGTTATTGGCTTGTGTCTGAAGTGGCAACCAATGTTTTCTTACAATTAATAGAACACAGGTTTGGTTTGTGTTCAAAGCTTGACAACTTTTTTGGTCAGATAAGTTGTGCATTGTTGGCGGTGGAAATGAAATATGTTTTTAACTGGGTCAAAGCATCTCCATGCTGATTCCTTTCATAATTGTGAAATTGAGGGCCCTTGAACTATTTTTAGCAGAGTGAGTCACAGTAAACAATTGTCCAGGAAAATGAAGCATTAAAAGCACTTAGAAATTTAATTTTATCAGACTAGTGATGATGATGGTGATGGGTTTTCTTTTCACTCTTCACAGGTCTATGGTACTATGTGGGAGGAAGTGACCGCCCCTGCCTCACTCTTATTGGCTCCCCAAATTTCGGCTATCGCTCTGTTCACCGGGATCTGGAAGCTCAGATCGCCATAGTAACAGAAAATGAGGAACTCCAGATGCAACTGCAACAGGTTGAACTTCCTCTACGGCACAGTTTCTTAGAGTACTTGGTTATCATAACCCATAAATGTTGTGTCGGGATGTGTTTTAATAGCTTTTGGCACCAACTATGATTTCTTCGAGTCATCATTTTTTAAGGGTTTATTGGAAACATCATAAAACATTATATCAAGAGATTTGTTTTATTGGAAATCTTTGAATGTAGACCAATTTATGTTGCTCTTTAGTTTTTTTTATTGACACCATATAATGAAATAATTCAAAATTGTCTGATTTAAATACAGTGATCGTCCATAACACTACAGCTTTTTTGTATCAGAAAGCATTGCTGTCATATATTTCTCAAACTTAATTACATATCAATAATATGCCGTAATCATTCATCTATATTGGCAATAGAGGCTATAATAGCGACTGCCAGTTTTTACAGATTGTAAACTAAGTTTCCTGTAATCTTCTCTTATCATGGTGTAAAGGATCAGTTAAAATCAGTTACATAGTTATCTTTATGAGAAAACCACTGAGATGATGTAACACTTGAGATAGTGATATTTAAAAATAGATGCTTTACGTAAAATGTTGTTTTCTGTGTTGTCCAGGAGCAGGAGATGTTGTACGAGAGCTCGACACAAGTGTCAAACTCCACATTTAATCAGCCGAACCGCCATGTAAAGTTGTGGGTGAAACTGGTTACTCCACTCATCAAGAACTTCTTCTGAGTTCAACAGGTTTGGAGTGATTGCTAACTCCGAGTCTGTGACAGGTTGGTTGCTGTCTTACCTTTTCAACCTTTGCTGTAGAATATCGGGCATATTATAGTGCTCGTTGTGGTTTCAGACATGAGTAATTCCTTCTGGAAAATCCTTCTTAAGATGGTAGCTGCGGTTCGCTACGATGCAGCCGCTTATTATCTGGTCCAAGCTGGTTGTTAGTTGAACCAGGCTGGTTATTAGCTGGCCTATCAGAGACAACGTTCCAAAAAAACATCTTGACCACCTTGAAGTCGGAACGTATTCAAGACTCCAATCATTTATTTTGCTTTTAAACCCTTTCCTGTTCATCTGCCTTGGACAAATGGACAAATCTCAACATGGAACCCAGTGTACACTTTTTATTTTTCAAAAAACAGATGCACATCACAGTCCCCCGGTATTTTAGACACAGTTTAAGTGTAGTCCCAGACTAAAATGCATGTTTAACCTGTTTTAACTGAAAGCAACATGCACAGACAGATTTTAAAATATGTCAGGGCCATTGTTTTGTCTCAAGATGCTCACCAGTGATGTTGTTTTAAGGCACAAGTTTATACAAGATACTTAAATCCCCTAATCCCAGCTTAATCTAAGCCTTTTCTGTGAAACCAGGCCAAAATGGAAGAAAAGGCTTGTTGCCATTTTCAGTTTCAACGCAAATGTAACTATATGTAAATGTGATGGAGTTGCTTGCACCAAACAACAAATTTTTTTTGGATAGTGTCTGTTAAAATACAATTGTTTATTGCTCATGTTAGCTTTCAGCATTATGTATTTTCCCGCATATAACCCGCAGACGCTGATAATCCGCACACTCATATATCATATAGTTTTTGGAGTTTTGTGTAAAACATCGTTGGCATAACCCGCACCCATAGATTGATGAACTATTTTGTGTAAGTTCATATTTCGAATTTCGATGTTGCTCGCATGACGTCAATTATCCATATCTGTTCAGGCTCGGTACACAGTGCTTGTGCTCGAAACTCAAACAATAAGAAAACAAACAAGTCAGAATCAGAAGAAAAAGAAAAAGCAGTATCTCCCGCTGTGCAGCAGCTCGTCCCTTAAGAAGCGATTCTACAGGTGTTGATCATCGGATGAGATGAGAAGCGCCTGCCCTCATGGCAGCACAGCCAATCGCGTCTTCTTGCATGATTGACAGGTCAGACAGCCTATCAGCGCCAGCTGTCAGAGTGATAGTACAAGCGCCAGAGACAACAACCCTCACAAGAAAGAAAAACTGAAAGAAAATAACACAAAAAACCAAAACACTTACGTCCTTAGGGATGTAACAAATATATTGAAATATTATTAAGTGTAAACAATTTGCCGCATAGCCTGCACCCTTATATAACCCGCACCCCCCCTGCGGGGTTTGTAAAATCTGGTATAACCTGGTTATATACGGGAAAATATGGTAATGTTAACATCCGAATGCGATGCGAATTCTCTCGGTTAATTAGTTGTAGAATTATTGTTTATAGGTCATATTTCATATTTATTAATGGCGTCAACAAATGTTAACAAATAAAACCTTATTGTAGTGATTTACAGTTTTATAAAACTCATTCTTTTCTGAACTATTCTGTATACTTTTCACAAGCCAATCAATTCCTAATCAAGCTCTGTACCCCTTTTTTCTTTTTTACAAAATTTGTTGTTGCGTAATAAGAAAACGTTTTGTCTATCAGCACGAAATCCATAAATATTTGTCGGCACAGTCTGAAGATGATGCAATTTGATTTTGGTGAAACGGTCTAATCAGAACAAATGGGACAAACGGTCTAGCAGGTGTTTGATGAAGTAAGTTTTGAAAGAAAAGCAACGTGGCGGACAGGAAGTTTAGCCTACTGTGGCAAAATTGCTATCTGTGTTCTCGGCACGACCCAAGGACTATATTAAGACCAATGTCTTTAAAATAGGTTCATGTAATTAAACGTTATTAGCATATTTGTACATTTCATTAGTGCACTTGACCAGTAGATGGCGCTGTGACCAAATTGATGTTTTGTGATTAGAGTGCAAATATGGCATATTTCTGAAGTAAAATGGGTTGCAAATGGTAATTCGTGTTGACTTAAAGCTGCTGGGACGAGTAAGTAAGGTGGATTTTCCAGCAGGAATGGGTTGGTGGTATCGGGTATTGCGTGCATTTCATTATGTTGAAGCATAAACGAGCCGTTCGCATGACTGGCTTTGAAGGTTGTAGCCTAAAGCAAACAAAAACAGCATTCAGCATTTTATTCCGCTTCCAAACAAATGACTTGGCTTTCTTGCTCTCAGTAAAGTCAGACTTTCCCCGAAGATGGATATACAAAACCTCGGCCTGCCAGACAGTGGGTTCTTAAGAATTTACATTTTCACTCCAGTGGTTCCTTCAACCCAAATCCTCGTCACACAGCCCAGCGTAGAGCTAGCGCGGCCAGACCGCAGCATGAATCTGGCCGTTTGGGTGCTGCTCCGCAGACTTCAGCTGCACTGGCAGTGACCTCCACCATCCCTCACATCTGGACTCCGTTACGGCTGCGTGCCATACCATTCCTTGTCTATCTCGCTTGCTTTAAGCCTTTAGTGTTAACAAAACGAGACCGATTGCAAGTAAATATGAAAAATGAAGCCAAGTTGAAAAACCTCTTGTATCATGAGCAGCACACACACAATCAGCAGAACTGTTTCTTTCAGTGTTTAAGCAAATATTTATACTCATTTGATCCTGTATCGTGGCCCAAAGTATTATTTGTACACTTAAGACGCACTTAAGTGTAACAAAAAAAGTGTTGTTGCTATTTGGTTTCTAAGTGGTGTCAGATCTTTCCTCAGAACTAGCTCAGCCTGTTTTGAAGTGGCTTGTAACCAACGCGACTTAAGGCCACATTTAACACCAAAGACAATAACGTTAATCATGGGAATAGACACCATAGCTATAACAATAACCACACAGAGGAACGAAAATAGTCTGTATCATTTTCAGAATGAGTTTTTCCCAGCTACTGAACAATTAAAGACATTGACAGCCAATCAGAATCCAGAGAGCTTGAGACGACAAATCTGCAGTGCATTCTTACAATAAATAATGCTTTGGTGTGGATGCTAATATAGTTGTTATAATTATCATTTTCGGTTATTGTTCTAGGTGTGAATTGGCCTTTAAGGTGATTTTTAATGGATGTATGGAGTGAAAAGACCACAGAAACGTCATCTAAAAACACATTTAATTGATGTTTATCATCTAAAGTCTAACAAATGTTTTGCCTGAAAAAGTGCACTGCTCTTCTTTTTTTTTAAGTCACTTTGGATAAAAGCTAAATGCATTGATGTGAATGTAATTGACATTTTAAGACATTTTAAGGTGTGTGTGTGTGTGTGTGTGTGTGTGTGTGTGTGTGTGTGTGTGTGTGTGTGTGTGTGGGTGGGTGGTGCATTATGGACTTGGCGATGTAATCCATTCTAGAGAATTATTTCAAAATCAGTTCAGAAAAATGGAGTTGTCACTTTCCAGGAAGAATTGCTCTACTATCTGTTTTGAATTTATCTCATGGTCAGTGACTGTAGTCACACTTGGTTTTTAGAAAATTCCAGTCACTACAAATGCAATGCTCTTCAATCTCAAAATCATTAGGTTTTACATAAGACTTAACATAATATTAATAAAATTATAGTTTGCAGTCCAATAAGGTTTGTTTGGAGTGGATTATTTCCATTCTATTGTAGTTCTCACTCTGCCCTCTAGTGATTATTCAAGTACATTACGCTTAAACCAGAGAAATTTATTGTATGTTAATACACATGTATATATTAATAAACATGCATACGTTTTATACTAATTAATATTAGTACGTTAATACATATGAATGTATGTTTATTACTGAAATGTGTTTAATGATAAATCATATTTACTAAGCATTATGTAGGTGGTTTCAATGCACACTACAGTTTGAGGCCAGTAAGATTTATAAAAAGAAAAAAAAGAAACATTTTTTCAGACATTAAAGAATACAAAAAAAAACGTAGGTTTTCCATAAAAACATTAAGTATTGGGTGCTAAAAAATCAGCAGTCATCACAGGAGGAAATTATATCTAAACTATTTTTTACATTTTATGCATTTGGCAGACGCTTTTATCTAAAGTGACTTGCATCGCATTCAAGATACACATTGACGTTCTAACCAGTTCTGGGAATCGAACCCATGACCTTGGCGTTGCAAACCTCAGACAGCCAACCTCTTTTTACTTTAAGATGACGTATTTTTTCTTTGGATGTTTTTCAGAAAGAGATGGGATTTATACACGAGGTATTTACAAATCTCGCCGGTTTCCTGGATGCAGATGGTTTTGAAGACGACTGGCATTGTGATGAGCACTCAACTAATCAGCTCTGGGCTATTATATTTAATAACTTTCATTCTGCAATAACAACCTCATTGTTAGGAGAAATTGCATGTAAAACCAGATGAAAGGATCTTCTGCCAGTGTGATGGATGCGTATCTGTCAGCAATGTGGCAGATGTGAATCGGTTTGGTGTGCATTTAACATTTATATGTACATATTTTAGCTAATTTATTATTTTCTGTAAACATTTGTATTGTTTTGTCACTTTAAGATGCCGTTTAACAAAAACCCTTTCCATTTCTACTTCCTTTACATTGTGCTTTATTTTTTAATACATTTCTTTTGGTTGAAAATTAGAAAAGCGGTTCATTAATATTGATCTATTTAATAAGGTCAATAAGTTGATCTTGGGAATGCAGAATGATGCAGTTTGAGTTGTACACATTTCAGAAACCTTTCGTTACCTCAGCTATTTTTTTAAACCTCAAGGCAGAGTTTTAATTCAAATTCATTTTTTTTTTTTTAAATGAAAAAGCATTTATTCACGTACTCATCTTTTCCAAACCGGTACTTGTCTGGGAAACACAAGGACAAAATTCGCTATTGATGTATTGAGAGAGATTTTTCCACTGAAGAAAAAAGCTTTAAAATGACATGGTGTGAGTATTTGAACATTCATTTTTAAAGTGAACTCCGTTTATCACTCCAATGCTCACTGGTTACAACACTTGATTGCTGAAACTGAGAATATGACTTCCATTAATAATTATTACAGAATATTTTTGCATTGACACAGACCATTATACAGTTAACAGAGATCGATTTGAGTACGATACCATTCATTTGTAGCATTTTCATGACAGTAATTACTTGTTTAAAGGGAAATTGCTGTATTATTTCAACATCAGTTTCAGAGTTGGTTTGCAAAGTTGTTTTAATTTTGCTTCTAATGTGCGTGGAGCCAGAGTGTTTTCTTGATAGGTTCATTAACATTGAGACCAGATGATTTTTCTTTTCTTTTTTTCTTGGATGCACTTAACTGGATTTAAATGTCATGATTGCTAGCGTTTGGGAGTGACTAACATTGAAATATGCTTTTGAACAGTTTCCATCTCTTACAGACAGATGCTACCTGAATAAGATGAGGCCTTAAAGCAAAGTCATCCAACGCACAAAAACCTACCAATTGGGCAAAAACATTCTGTATTATTTGAAGGCACAGTGTTTTTTGTCAATGTACAAATTGTTTTTCAGAATAAAAGACTTAAATTGTCGTTTTTGAGTAAGTTATTTGATGTGACATACAGAGTAAATGTAAAGAAATTAAAGTTTCTGTAATTGTAACTTCGCCGGTTTGTATTTTTACAATGCCGATTGTATATGTAAATTAATAATAATTACTTGTTTACTGGCCGAGAAAGTCACGTTAATTGTCAGTTTTACTTTTTCAGTTTTCTACTTTAAGAAACCACACAAAATAGACATTGAGAAATATGATTAAATTTAGTCTGTCAAAAGTAAAAAATGACTTGTAAAGCTCAAACGTTTTATTGTAAGCATAAGATTACATTGCAATGCTGAAATAAACTTGACCGGTTTAAACCTTTTCATCACCCCGTTTACTTTTGCACAAAGTATGTTTTGATGATAAAAAATAAAACAACCTATAACGTTTAAATATTTACAGCAATGATAAATTAGCATTTAAGAGTTTTCTTTCAATTATCAGTGCATATAAAGCAAAAAAATATCGTGTTGGAGGGTTCATTTGACATATACATTTAAGGTGGTAAAATACAAAGCATAAAAAATAAACTCAAGTCAGTAGTTTAAGTTTTGACATAGTTCCATAAACATGAACCAAACTTACTGAAATGTTTTTGGATTCACAGTCTTTCAAGGCCACCAATGAGATTAGTGATAAATGTAAATGTACTGATATTTTAAATAAAACTGTTTAAGCTAATTAAACAGCATCAAAATAAAAATATATATTCATTTCATGAATCAGAAGCACTCTACTTCAGGTGTTAGGATAGTATAACACGGACTGAACGACTAACTTTAGCAAAATGTGAAAAATGTCTAGCCAACAACAACAAAAGATAAATATGACAGCAGATCAGAAATGATTAGAAAAACAGAACAAGGCCAAAACCCTTCCAGATATTTACAGTACATAGCAGTGTAAAAATAGATGAACAATTAGCATTTTATATGTATCAAAGCACAGAGAGGAGCGGTCATGTCTTCGGCAAGCTTAGAAAAGGTCAATACGACGCCACATTCAGTCAGACCTGCTGATTTGAGATGATAATGTGCACGAGTACACCATAATGTTCCATCTTGAGAACTAAACGTATAAATGTCAGACAACTTCCAAGAAAACCAACTGCACTGACAACTTTCAAAACTCAAGGTTATTCCTGAGATTAAAATCGCGCCAATCCAGCATTATGGCTTCGGTTTATAATTCGCCCCTTTTCCAGGTCCATGTCTATGAGATCCATACAGCCTTGGGCGGTTCTACTGTCTCTTCAAAGATGATGCTTTCTTCTTCCTGGCAGCAAGCATATCATAGAAAGGGTCCCTGCTTATGGCAGCCCTGGAGAGAGAGTGATAAAGAGAGAAAGGAATATATTTTGTTTACCCCTAAAGTAGCCCGTTTTCACCATTTTAAACCATTTCTAAATTTTTCCCTAAGTATTCAGACCCTTTGCTGTGTAACTCAGGTGCTGTCCATTTCTTCTGATCATCCTTGAGATGGTTCTACACCTTTATTTGAGTCCAGCTGTGTCTGATTATATTAATTGGACTTGATTAGGAAAGCCACATACCTGTCTATATAAGACCTTACAGCTCACAGTGCATGTCAGAGCAAATGAGAATCATGAGGTCAAAGGAACTGCCTGAAGAGCTCAGAGACAGAATTGTGGCAAGGCACGGGTCTGGACACTGTTACAAAAAAAAATTCTGCTGCACTTAAGGTTCCTAAGAGCACAGTGGTCTCCATAATCCTTAAATGGAAGACGTTTGGCACGACCAGAACCCTTCCTAGAGCTGGCCGTCTGGCCAAACTGAGCTATCGGGGGAGAAGAGCCTGAGTGAGAGAGGTAAAGAAGAACCCAAAGATCACTGTGGCTGAGCTCCAGAGATGCAGTCGGGAGAAAGTCAACCCTCCACCAGTCAGGGCTTTATGGCAAAGTGGCCCGATGGAAGCCTCTCCTCAGTGCAAGACACATGAAAGCCTGCGTGGAGTTTGCTAAAAAACACCTGAAGATGGTGAGAAATAAGATTCTCTGGTCTGAGGAGACCAAGATGGAACTTTTTGGCCTTAATTCTAAGTGGTATGTGTGGAGAAAAACCAGACACTCATCACCTGTCCAATACAGTCCCAACAGTGAAGCATGGTGAGGGCAGCATCAGCTTTGGGGGTGTTTTTCAGCTGCAGGGACAGGACAACTGGTTGCAGTCAAGGGAAAGATGAATTTACTTCCCAAGTTCCCAATACTTTTATTTCCCAAGTACAGGGATATCCTGGACGAAGACCTTCTCCAGAGCCCTCAGGACCTCAGACAGGGCCGAAGGTTTACCTTCCAACAAGACAACGACTAAGCACACCGCTAAAATAACGGAGGAGTGTCTTCACAACAACTCCGTGACCGTTCTTGAATGGCCCAGCCAGAGCCCTGACTTAAACCCAATCGAGCATCTCTGGAGAGACATAAAAATGGCTGTCCACCAACATTTACTATCCAATCTGACAGAACTGGAGAGGATCTGCAAGGAGGAATGGCAGAGGATTCCCAAATCCAGGTGTGAAAAACTTGTTGCATCTTTCCCAGAAAGACTCATGGATATATTAGAGCAAAAGGTGCTTCTACTAAATACTGAGCACAGGGTCTGAATACTTAGGACCATGAGATATTTCAGTTTTTCTTTTTTAATCTGCAAAAATGTCAACAATTCTGTGTTTTTCTGTCAATATGGGGTGCTGTGTGTATATTAATGAGGGGAAAAAAGGAACTTAAATGATTTTAATAAATGGCTGCAATATAACAGAGTGAAAAATTTAAGGGGGTCTGAATACTTTCCGTACCCACCGCATTTATTTTATTGTTTCAGTTTGAGTCATTTTAGTACTTCAGCAAACTTCAATTAGTTGCCAAGGCAAAAGTTTATATATTTTTATTCTGGATTTTCATCTTATATTTATATCTTATCAGCTTAATTTCAAATTATGAAAATTGTGTATTTTACAATTATTATTATTATTATTATTCATTTGCAATTGTACTTTTTTTAATTTTTAAATTAACTTTTTTATTTTAGTTTAGACAGACAATCAATGGACAGCAATTAATTTTATATAGTTAAAAAACAAACATCTACACTCAAAAATAAAAATTTGCTGCTAAATATCAGTTTTCAGCCCTTGAACTTTAGTTTCAGCTGGGTTTAAGTCCAATCTGTGTCAAAGTGACACCTGTACATATTCAAAATTCTTGTCAGGGCAAGTTGAGAGGAGGACTTACTTGATGCTTTTGATCCACTCTTCTTTCTCCTCTGTTGTTGGCGCTGAGATGCGGTAGTAGGTGTGGTTTCCTTCCACAACCCGTCCATCTGCTTCAGTCTTGCATGCTTTGATGACCTGATCCTTGTTGTCTGGGATGAAGAGTTCAAAGCAGTTCTGTGTAAAGAGAGCTACTTTAGAAGAGGCCTTTATCCAGAGGAACTTTTGGTACATTTATTACATGGATATTTTACAGGAGCAAACCAAGTTTACGAGAACAATAAAGCTAGTGTACGAGAGAGATTTTAGCAACCCATAACCTTTATTCCAATTACCACCACCCACATTTTCAAAATCATCTGGTTATATATATATATATATATATATATATATATATATATTTTTTTTTTTTATTATTATTATTATTATCATCATCCTAAAGGGAACTTAAAAGGACTAGAAAATAATATTAAAAATAAAAAAAAAATGAATAAAAATAAAAAGCACTAAACATGCTGAATACAAATATATACACTGTATGTGTGTATATATACACATACATACATACACACACACACATAAAATAACAATATTAACACAATTTAAAAAGATCAAAAACTAAAAAACATTTACAAAATAAAAAGTAAACAACAACAACACAACTTTAATACAACAGTAGTACAAATTTAAAAGGCATAAATCAAACTTTAAAAAAAGCAAAGCACAGCATGTTAAACCAAAATATATATATAAATAATAAACAAATCAATTACTACTACTAATAATAAAACTTAAATTAAGGATAATAATAAAACAAATCCTCAACCATGACACCCCCTAGTACAAAGTAACTTAAACGTGACGGACTGCAGATGGAACAGCAAGAGAAAGCTTACTGGCTTCTTGGAGTCATCCACTTCCCTAATACTGAGATTTTCCAGAGGAATGATCCCTCTCGGCTCTTTATCCTGAAAACAGAGGCAGGAGAGGAAACCCATGTGACCACAGCAGAACACAACAGATGAGTTCCGTTACCACCGGATCATTCAATCATTTAACTTCAATACCGCAGGTTTACGTACAGTTGTATATTCAAAATAATACAGACAGTTGTCCGTCAAGATGAACCATCTCCTCTTCCATGTCTTCACCCGTCCACCTATGGATCAGACAGTATAATTAAAAATGTTTTCGCCGAGGTGTGTATTAGTAAAGAATAATTGTGGTGAGCAGCATAGACACATGGCGAAGTGAGGACCGAGGCACAGCAGACAGACACAAGTATGGGAACTCACATTAGCAGATGGACAAGCCTCATCAAAAATACCCAGTTAGACCAAAATCACAGAATCAGGCACAAGCTTAGGTGTTAGTGACCAAATTAGTAAGAAAATGTGTTATCAGATGAGCCTTTTATAAAATAATCTCAGAATGTAGGAATGAATGTGAGGCTGACTTCTCTGAGGAACAGGGTCAATTTACAAACAACCAGAGATCTACAATAATCTTTAATATATATCATAGATGCTGTAAATATTGTAAAGGCCCAGTCACACAGCGAAAACGCATGAAGAACGCACGAATTACGCACAGATTTTCGTTTCTGCGCAGCGTGTGCGTCATATGCGTAATTAGTCGGTGGAACGAACGAGGACCGTCAGTGATTGTAAGTGGATGTGCGTCGAAGGTGGTTTGTGCGTGATTTTGAGTTTTGAACTGTTCAAAAATTTTCTGACGCACAGATGTGCGTCGGTGTGCGTTATTTATGAGTCGGCGTGCGTAGTTTATGCGTTGAGTATGCGTGACATGCGTGGGACACGCGTCGGCCGTCAGTGCTTATGCGTCGGAACTGGTTCGAAAGCGCGCACGTCCACTGACGCCCCACCTTCATATCACTCATGAACCGCGCACCGCGGCGCGCGTGTCACGTTCATTCCACTGACAATGTGGATTCTGAAAGTGCTTGTTCGTGGAACGTTCGCGAAGCGCGTGTTGGGACGCGCTCCGGCAGTGATTCATGCGTCGGGTGTTCGTGGAATACTTTGGTCAATTTCTCTACGCACAAGCACGCACAAACCCAATCTATGCGTGATTTGTGAGTAATTCATGCGCGATCGGCTGTGTGACTGGCCCTTAAATGACAATATTGAGTGAACTAAAATGGATTGCATTCAATTCTAAAACTGCTAATAATCAGAATCATTATTCTTATTTTGATTTATCAATAATAATAATACAAAAATTAAAAGGATAAAACAAAGAATAAAATATAAAAATGTACTGCATGTTAATCAAACTGCGAAGATAATAATAATAATAATAAACTTGAAAAAAATGAATCAAACTACTAAAATATAAAAATTCTCATGATTTGTACTGATGACTATTACTATTACTATTATTATTGAATTATTACTAACAACAAAACACAAAAATGTACAACATGTTAATCAAACTACTAAAATAATATAATAAATAATAAACTTTAAAAGTGAGGATAAAACGAGACAAAAATAAAAATAGTGAATAAAATACATTAACCAAACCACTAAAATATAATAATAATTATATTTTTTATAATGATTACAACTACTATTACTATTATTATAGAACTTGAAAGTGAGGATAACAACAAAATATAAAACTAAAATGTAAAAATACAAATATGAAAACCATGTAGTAGCGTTTCACACAACAGCACTAAAGACTGCAGAGCGGGCAGTACTTCCACTGACCGCATGGGTGCAGCAGAGCCTAACAGACACCTAACGTTTAACAGGTTGATCTCCTAGAAGATGTTGAGTCTCACAAACATTGCAAGCCCATCGTGAGTACGGCAACAACAGCACAGCGACAGTTTCAACTCAAATGAGGCAAATTTCATTTTGCTGAAATGAAATATCTGTTAAATAAAAATGTAAAAAAAATGGCAAACAAAAGGAGCAAATGAAAGCGCAAAGCACCAGGAAGCATAGCTTAATGGGCGAGCTAAAAAAATAAAATAAAATAAACAGTACATACCTCCTGAAGAAACACAACAAATGTGGAAGAAAGAAAACAATTAAATTAACCATGAAAATCTGAAAAATATTGTAACAAAAGGCTTTAGTAAAATACTTGTGTGTGTCAGCCTGGTGTAAAATTGAAATGAGCAGCGTGGATAAATGTGGAGGTTGTTCAGCTACTTTAGATTAGCTCTGAAATATAAAGCATTTGGTCTCGTGCTTCTTGGCTATTACATTACACAATGTAATACTTTCAATTCACATCTCTGATTAGATAAAATACATCATACATAAGAAAATACTTCTCTTTTGAAGGTCATGAGACACTGTAGCATGAGCAAAACGTACTGCCCTTGGCACTGGCAAATGTTTAGAGTCAATAATTGGATCATTATTGCAGTGATTATTATGTTTCTGTCATATGCTTGCTAACGGTTCTTCCAGTCCTAACTGATGGAGTGTGTAGCTCTCCGTTTCTTAAATATCATGGCCATATTACAGGATGACAATGTCCAGATTCATCAGGCTCAAATTGTGAAAGGGTTGGAAGGGAGCATGAAGAACGGGCACCTCCGAGACCAGACCTGAAATTGATTGAAAGTCTTTGGGATGTGCTGGAGGAGACTTTACACCAGGGGTCACCAACCTTTCTGAAACCGAGGGCTACTTCTTGGGTAACGATTAATGCGAAGGGCTACCAGTTTGATACACACTTCTGAAATAACAAATTTGCTCAATTCACCTTTAATTATACCCTATGTCATTATTAATAATTAATGATATTCATCTATGTGAAGACACTAATCATATTAATGATTTCTCACTATAATTATTAATGATTTAACCAAGTAGGAAACAGATCAATATCAATATGCAACACTTTATTTCTATAAATCTCTGCAAGTATTTACATTTTCAAATGATCACTTCTACAACATTTTCACTAGCCACTTATTTCTTTTTAACAAATCATGCACTACGTTGCACCATGTCTGCCCTGTATTCAGTGCAGCTCGCTATTTTTCAGACTTTCTGGTATGTAAATTTTGGTAGGCTTCAGCTATTGATTTCATTGGTTTAGCTGCACCTATCAGTATTGAGTAGATCTACCGCCATTGGTTGAGCTGTATGCCTCTTCGCTGTGATTGATGATTGGGTCCCTGTGTTTTAATCTCTGGTTGCTATTGTAACCTCGGTTCCCTGAGAGGAGGGAACAAGACATTGCAATAACCGCCGTGTTCGCCGCTTGACCAGCTGTGCAGCGTTCAGTCCTGATTCTGACGCAATTGCCGCGCTCATGCTATTTATACTGTCTGTCAGCCAAAGCTGCATCGTGCGACAATTGGCCAGTTGTCAACTGGCGTTATCCTATAAGGTTTCAGAAATTATGTGAAGGGGAGGAGTTAATTTGCAGGTGTGATGATAAAAAAAAAAAAAAAAGTATTCAAAAATGTTTTTGATGCAGCTCACTAGTAAATGGCGCTTTGGTGAGAACAGGCCCGCGGGCGACTTATGTGGTCCTTGCGGGCAACCTGGTTTTTGGTCAAGATCTTATAAGATCTTGTAGCTTTCCTGTAGCTCAAACGGTAGAGAGTGGCACTTCCAATCCCAAAGGTCATGGGTTCGATTCTCAGGGAAAGCAAGAACTGATTAGAATGTGTATCTTGAATGCAATGGAAGTCGCTTTGGATAAAAGCGTCTACCAAATGGATAAATGTAAAAACATAATGATCACTGCAATAATGATCAAATCATAGACTCTAAAGCATTTACATATTTAAATCCAAAAATCAACTTTTTTTGGTCGGGTAGTATATTGTCAATTTAATGGGCACATGTATTGTTCAGATCTATTTCTTTATCTTACGAACAGACAAACACTCACTCACCAAGTTTTAGCAGCCAGCCCTCGCGGTCTGGGTTAAAGAACGTATGCGTGAGGTCGTTGCCGTCGTCTTCAGGGATCTTGAAGGGCTCATTCTTAATGCTCTCATACAGGTTCTGCGGGAGTGTTTAAACACTACTAGTGTCAATTTTAATAAAAAAAAATATCGAAACAATTAAAATGCCTTGAATCTGTCAATGATCAGTCAAACAAGCAGACTTAAAAGTAATAATGAAAATATTTATAAAAAGACAATGTGTGGCACACTGACCCTGAGCAGGTCTTCTGGCAGATCTCCTCCATCATTGATGCCTCGGTTCATGCCTATGAATCGCTCTGCGGATGGCTTGTCCTTCACGTTAGGGTTATGCAGACTCGTGTTCAACATGATGATTGCGAATGAGAGCACGTAACATGTATCTGCAAAGAAATTTTAAAAGCAAGTTTTTCTCTACTATAGATTTGTGACAAATACCAGGCTTGTGCGAGTTACATCTCGTCTGAATCATAATCTGAGTTTACATGGAGGAACTCGCCCAAATGTAGAGAATTAATTGACGTTCATATGCAGTTGCTATGCTAATTTTCTTGCACAGACATCGTGCTGGGAAACAGTTAGCGTCGAAATAGGTCTTGACCAAATGTTGCTTGCATTTCTAATGCTCTCACAGGCCCTTCATTTTCGAACACAAAATGCCTTGACAAAATACAGCAAAGTAGTCAAGACAAGCCATGTGTAGCCACTTTGCAGAGCAACATGTAGGTGGCATGGAAGTGTTCATCATCAGCGGCGCTCTTTACCTGCATATTAACATGGCTAAGATCATGGGGTATTTAAGACAAGAGCCCAAGACGTGTAGGAGTGGGCGTGGGTGTAGGGAAATTGCAGAGGGACTGGGTCTCTGGGGTAAATGGCAGTTTTGGTTTGACAATCAGTGTAATTTTCTGCAATCAGTTATATAGTTGAAAATAATTTAAGAATCTATTATTCATGATGACTATGCCAATAATTTAATTACTTCAGACTTTAAAGAGTTAGTTGGAAAGATACACCCCAATATTTAATAGTTAAATAATAATTACATAAAACATCATATTCGTTTTTGCTTTGTATTGAAAAATTATGAAATCTCACAGGTATTTCTGCTATTGTTATAACTCTATTGCAAAGCAAGATCATCATCACACACACATACAAACCTGTAGATTGAAAGACACCAGGATTGCATTGACAGTAACGCTGGGCAAAAGCCTCCATCATTCTATCAATCTTCTGAGCTTCACCTGGTAACCGGAAACTCCATAAGAACTGTCTGCATGGAGAGAAACAAACTCAATTAATGAGACCATAATGGCATTAGAATATCAAATAAATTTGCTGCATAATCAACAGATTTATATTTTGTCACCTGAGTGCCTGAACCAGGTTGAGGTCTGTAAATTCATGAAGCTCCACAAACGCATGAAGAACCTGAATATTGAACTCATCCCTGGAAATGAATGAAATCAACAGGAGAATCATTCTCAGATCAACAGCAATGACGTTACAGTAACATCTGGAGAAAAGATTCAATAAGATTTGCATTTCCTTCCGGAAACAACAGTGCTGACAAGGTAGCAAAAGAATAGCGTTAATAAATTGAAACGTTTGAGCTAAATTAGTTACAGAAATTTGTGAATGCAGATAAAAAGCAGATGTGCCACTGAAAAAAAATGTCCGCTGTTATAAAACACACGCTGTTCACAGTGTGAACAGAATTACGGCTGTGATCCCCCTCTCAGACGTCTCCAATGGGCATTAAATCCCACAGGGGGATTACGGCTGGGATTAGCGTCCGTGTTTAACTAGCCCTTTCTTCAATGAGGAAATGGGGCATGTCGATAATATCAATGAGCTGTGAATGCATTAACCCACTTTGGGGGTCTTTCCATTAAGCGCAGTACTCGTACACTCCTTCACCCTGCTCTGCACTGCTGTAACCACACTACAGGGAGTGCAGAATTATTAGGCAAATGAGTATTTTGACCACATCATCCTCGTTATGCTTGTTGTCTTACTCCAAGCTGTATAGGCTGGAAAGCCTACTACCAATTAAGCATATTAGGTGATGTGCATCTCTGTAATGAGAAGGGGTGTGGTCTAATGACATCAACACCCTATATCAGGTGTGCTTAATTATTAGGCAACTTCCTTTCCTTTGGCAAAATGGGTCAAAAGAAGGACTTGACAGGCTCAGAAAAGTCAAAAATAGTGAGATATATTGCAGAGGGATGCAGCAGTCTTAAAATAGCCAAGCTTCTGAAGCGTGATCATCGAACAATCAAGCGTTTCATTCAAAATAGTCAACAGGGTCGCAAGAAGCGTGCAGAAAAACCAAGGCGCAAAATAACTGCCCGTGAACTGAGAAAAGTCAAGCGTGCAGCTGCCAAGATGCCACTTGCCACCAGTTTGGCCATATTTCAGAGCTGCAACATCACTGGAGTGCCCAAAAGCACAAGGTGTGCAATACTCAGAGACATGGCCAAGGTAAGAAAGGCAGAAAGTCGACCACCACTGAACAAGACACACAAGCTGAAACGTCAAGACTGGGCCAAGAAATATCTCAAGACTGATTTTTCTAAGGTTTTATGGACTGATGAAATGAGAGTGAGTCTTGATGGGCCCGTGGCTGGATTGGTAAAGGGCAGAGAGCTCCAGTCCGACTCAGACGCCAGCAAGGTAGAGGTGGAGTACTGGTTTGGGCTGGTATCATCAAAGATGAGCTTGTGGGGCCTTTTCGGGTTGAGGATGGAGTCAAGCTCAACTCCCAGTCCTACTGCCAGTTTCTGGAAGACACCTTCTTCAAGCAGTGGTACAGTAAGAAGTCTGCATCCTTCAAGAAAAACATGATTTTCATGCAGGACAATGCTCCATCACACGCGTCCAAGTACTCCACAGCGTGGCTGGCAAGAAAGGGTATAAAAGAAGAAAATCTAATGATATGGCCTCCTTGTTCACCTGATCTGAACCCCATTGAGAACCTGTGGTCCATCATCAAATGTGCGATTTACAAGGAGGGAAAACAGTACACCTCTCTGAACAGTGTCTGGGAGGCTGTGGTTGCTGCTGCACGCAATGTTGATGGTGAACAGATCAAAACACTGACAGAATCCATGGATGGCAGACTTTTGAGTGTCCTTGCAAAGAAAGGTGGCTATATTGGTCACTGATTTGTTTTTGTTTGGTTTTTGAATGTCAGAAATGTATATTTGTGAATGTTGAGATGTTATATTGGTTTCACTGGTAAAAATAAATAATTGAAATGGGTATAAATTTGTTTTTTGTTAAGTTGCCTAATAATTATGCACAGTAATAGTCACCTGCACACACAGATATCCCCCTAAAATAGCTAAAACTAAAAACTACTTAAAATATTGATACAAAAATATTCAGCTTTGATATGAATGAGTTTTTTGTGTTCAGTGAGAACATGGTTGTTGTTCAATAATAAAATTAATCCTCAAAAATACAACTTGCCTAATAATTCTGCACTCCCTGTATAGCGATGATCCCGGGATTCACTTTTGATTTTCCTCATGTGAAAGAGAAAATAGCACATTTGCATTTGAAAGAGTTATTGACTGATTAAAGAATATTGATTAAAGATAAATTTTCTCTCAAAATAAAGAATAGATTTCCCAAGGGTTGTCAAACAGACCGAAACTACAGTTATATATATTAAAAAAAATGTTTAAGTTGACAGGAAGTAGGGGTGAACGTACACATTTTTAATTTATTCATTTTTTTGCATTTAATAATCTATTTGTAATAAACACTTTATAGGGTATTTTTTTAAAGTGTTATCTCAATAGTGAATTATGTTTTATAAAACTTACATAACATTTTTATAATATTGTGACTGTTACAGTGTGCGTAGAAAGAATTTATCCAGTCTCATGAGTGCAAGTCCATCTTTGATATTGTGCAAGATATGCATGCTTTTTTTGGTCTCTTTTATTGTACATGTGAGTGTAAACAGCTCAATAACCCTTTTATTTAAAGGCATAATTTATGTCCCATAGACTGGTCCATTGCAAGCAGCATCAATGATTTAAAAAACGTGATATGGTCAAATGTCCAATATCCGCTTCCTGTACATCGTGGACTTTTGATGTATTTTATAGACTCAATTTTGTTTCTTATTCAAATTGCAGTTTACAGCATGTTTTTATAAGCGTTGAGCATCTGTTGAGCGTGTGAATTCTATCTAACTTCTATCAGTAAGTTAGATAGAATCCGCTCAACACCGCTAGAAAAAAACCACGTTGTTGTTTTGTGTGTCTTATGAATCCATTCATTAAAATCCAACAAAGTGCAAACAAGAGATTCACTGAGCAAAATTAGCTTTTTGATTATAATTATACATTAATTATATGAAATTGGTACAGAAATAAAAAAATGTCACTGGCATTGTTACAGACTGCTGACATTTTGGCACTCTGATGACCCAAGATCACCCAAAAATGTAAATTCTATCATTATTATTCATGAAATGAGGATGAGTAAATAAATGTTAGAATGTTCATTTTAGGGTGAACAACCCGTTTAATTTTAGTGCAATTGTGCATATCTATAATTACACTGAGGGAGGAAAATGATCCTCCCCATGCAGACACAACAACTATATACCTTTCCTTCCTGCTCTGATAGGTCCCTGATGGCCTGGCACCGACATTGAATTTCAGCCCATCAATAAATGTGTAAACTGACCCTTAATGCAAAACAGCACTTTCACATGGGCACAGGCCATCTAGATGCAGTAAATAATGGCTTTGACAGACCGCACTGCTGTCAGTGAAGACCAGCTCATGATCAGTGATGTCATCCTCCCTTGAGCTCAAATTCAAACTTTAATAAAGCCAAAATCAGTTAAACTTCCACCAAGCTAGTTGTGCTCAATTGTAAATGATGCGACATAAAAAGAAAAATCTGGTCCACACAGCAGCTTATTCTGGTTCAGAAACACTCACTTAGACAGGAAGAGGCCATCTGACCAATATGTAAAGCAACCAATCAATTTGTTTGAATAAGACGGAAAAAAAGAGCAGGAAATGTGTGTAAGCTTTTAAATCAGAATTTTTGATTACTGACAACTCAGAAAACAATTATACACTTTTATTTAAAAGTTTGTGGTCAGTAACATCTTTGCTCAACAAGGTTTCGTTTATTTAATAAAAAATACAATAAAAGGAGTAATAAAATGAATTTAAATAAATGGGTATTATTTTAATATATTAAAAATGAAATTCTCAGCATCATTACTCCAGTCTTCAATGTCACATGATCCTTCAGAAATCATTCTAATATGTTGGTTTGCCGCTCAAGAAACATTTCTTCTTATTATTATTATTATTATCATCAATGTTGACAGTGGCACTGCTTAACATTTCTGTGGAAAATGTGATGCATTTTTTCAGGACTCTTTGAAGAATAGAATTTCATAAGAACAGCATTAATTTGAAATAGAAATCTTTTGTAACATTATAAATGTCTGTCACATTTACTGCATCCTTGCTGAATAAAAGTATTCACTCATTTATAAAAAGAAGAAAAAAAATCTTCCTGACCCAGACATGTCATGTCTCATCACTTCCTGTTTCCTCCTGTGCGATCCATTGCGTTTCTGTCAGCCACTCCCCTTGTTAGTCTCATCAGGTGTTTCCCATTATCCGACATATATAAACCCTCAGGTTTTCCCATGTCCTTGTCGATTGTGGATGTTCCCATGACGTTGCTTCAGCCGTGTGGATGTTTGTCTCTGTGTTCCTAGCTCTCCGTGTACTCCTAGTATTTTGCACATTGTGTTTGTTTGTTTGTTTTTAAAGTCTTTAGTTTTGTTTATTAAAAGTGAATTTGAGTTTGATCCTGTTCTCCGCGTCATTCCCGCATCGCACAGACATAATGGATATCTAGATGTCTAGCGCTGTCATTACGGACCAGCAACATTTTTCAGATCAGAACCCATCAGCAAAGATACTTGTTCCTACCTTTCACCCAGATAATCTCCGATGGCTGTCTTGTTGAGTCCTTCACCCTTATAGAGGAATTGAGCAATATCTTCACAAGTGTTCTTCAGCAGTTCATTCTCTATGAGGAACTGAATTCCCTGAGAAAAACAACATTCAGCATAAAGAACTTCCTACATGCATGCATCATAATTGCAGTTTCCTGTTGGTTAAGTACATTAAAAATCTCTTTCCTTTACTTTTTTCCTGCTCTCTGAACTTTAGCCTATGAGTTTGGATTCTGCTGGATCTATGGAAATGAATTGGAAATGGTGTGGTTGCTTGTGCGAATCATAATTTGTGCACCCACACAAGACCAAAGGTTTAATAATGCAAAATGGTAATGCGTTTTATGTAACGAAGATCATTTTCATTGTCAAAGCGCATCAGGTAATCTCTATGATTTAAAACACGTCATGCATTTCACACCAATGCTTGTTTACCTTTTTGGGATCCATGTTAAATTTCTTCCTTCCAATAGCAATCTGTTTACTCCGCTGCATGTTTATTCTGTAAACACGGAAAGACGGGGGCTTTATTAGTGCTGGGTAGGATCTTTCGACAGCTGTAATCTAAGGCCACGTCCACACGAAGCCGGTGCATTCCCTATCCGATCATAAACACGGCGTCATCTCAAGAAATATCAGCGTACACACAAAACCACTGAAACCGACTGAAAACGGTGTAGTATATATGCCAGACCAGTATGGGGCGCTGTAATTCTGCCAGATATACACTATACACAGAGAAGAAGACTTTGAGCATGCGCATTGTTGTTGCTGTTCAGTGTTGCCAGATTGTGCGGGTTGCATTGGGCTGGTTGATCAAATTTGGGCTGGTTTTTGATGCATAAAATCGCGCAACATTTTTCATTATTTATAAGAGTACGCACTTTGGGTTGGTATTTTTGTAAATGGGCGGGTTTTAAGCTGTAGTTGGGCTGGAAATCTTCAGACCAATCTGGCAACACTGTTGCTGTTACGTGTGACACAGCCGACACGTGACGTGATGACATCATCGTTTCACAAAATATACGGATTGGCCGTCCACACGAGACCGCAAGGGTGTCGTATTCAGATCTATCTACTTTAGGACCCGGTATCAAAAGAGCGGATTCAGTCTCCCAAAACGCCGGATCCGTGTGGATGAAACGCCAATACGATAAAAAATGTATGCGGATGCAGTGATACACGTCTCCATGTGGACGGGCCCTAAAGCTAAAACTCTGGGGATCCGTACAACACCTACAACCCGCACCTCTGTCAGGGCCTCATAATGCACTCTTCGATGGTGGTGTGTAAAGTGATGTAAAGTTTTAGCCTGAAAAAGGGGCCACACACTACTGTACCTTCCATTGTGCTCGCATGACATCACTTAAGATGGAGGAGGAACAAAGAACGACTGAAGAATTTCATAAAAGGACTGGAACACTTTCTGAAAGTGGCTTTCTTCCATTCAAATGGCTCTCATGTGAATCAAAGTGGGCATTCCTGTGAAGTGTTCGATGTGATCCCAGTGGGATCCCGAGTCATGTATAATGAATGGGCCTGATAGGCTGATTCAGTTTGATGTATATACTGAGAGCAATTATGTTTGGGAATATGGGTCACTGCAGTCACAGACTATCAGGGGCCATTTACACAGAATGCGGTTTTGCATTAAAAACACGTGAGACAAGGGCAGCAAAGTGGTAGTGGCAGTTGTGTGAGAAGCTGCACAAGACACGAACGCAAGTGTTAAACACTAATACACGTTTACACAGAAAAACTATGGAAAAGCAGCACAACAGAATATAAAAATGTGTGAACGCCCGCTCAGACTGCATTAAAACATTAGGATACATCCCGTTTTGAAATGCACACTGAACATACTGGCCATAATGCACTGTTCAGACATTCTTGCAAAGTCCTTAACGCATCTCAGTCAATTTTCACCCCCACAAATCACACCCACTCTTACCAAAACAGTCGTGCATAATTCACCACACTCCCCTCCCGCAGGGGGCACTGTTATTAAATATTCAAACAGTGAACGAGAGTAAATGGAGAATGTGTGTTATACGTGTAAATATGCAAGAATCAGATGGCAAACACCAGTTGTAGGATGATATTTCCTTTAGAGAACATCAAATCAAGTCATCCTTGTTTATATAGCGCTTTTACAATGGAGATTGTTTCAAAGCAGTAAATGAAGTGAAACAGGATGTTCAACCAGAAAAATGGAAAATGAATCATATCCATCAGACAAGAAAAAAAGAAAAGAAAGCCCATAAATCCATTTTGATTTAACGTTGCCTCTACTAAAAAATGAAAAATACAATATCACCCATCTTACCTTTCTTGAGTGGAGCCAAGACTTTCGATCTCATTCGTCACCTTTGCTATCTCATCCTTGAGCCTCTATAAAAAATGAATAAAAAAAGAGAGAGAAAAGGAAAATATGGTTGAGTTAAAGGAGAACTGAAGGTGGGGCTGCCCTCTAACGGCCCTCTCAAAGTCAGCCTGCCATAGGGAGTGATGGAGAGCCCTGAATCTAATAAAATGAACACACAGAGGATCATAAATATCTAATATGATTATCAAGAGTATGAAACATTCAATCATGGCACAGTGTGACACCTGCATTAGATATCAAGATGAAGTAGCGTTTCTTAGGGGGAAGGGAAGGGGGAGAGAGGTGAAAGATGACATAAAGAGAAGACGGACATAAAGAGAAGAGGGTATTTGAGCAAGAGTGTGTTGATATGTGTGTGTGTGTGTGTGTGTGCGCGCGTGTGCAAGCATCTATCTATTCTAAATATTATATTTTCTGACTTTTTACTAAGTCATTTACACCATTATTATGCCTGTTCTACTGTAACGAGTTTCTTTGTCTGCTACATTAACTTTAAATACCCAATACAATTTCAAATGAGAATTTCTATATTTATTTCAATAAGACTTCTCACCAAAGCATTAATTAATTTTTGCTAATATTTAAAGAATATTTACCTACTTAAGCACAAGTCTTTGTTTAACAAATACATTTTTGCTGTAGAATCAAAATTTGTATTGAGAATCATTACATTTCACTAGTGCAAGTATCAACTAAAGATATTTCGGTGTTACAGGTGACTAATGGCAGCAGTGTTTTGAATGCAGGTGAGCTGATGTGTGTGTGATGTACTTTTATTTGGTCTTTCTAAAGTCAAATATAAAGTACTATCCACATACAAGAATGCATGTACTGTAAGCTTGTATAGTCAGTGCGTGTGTGTGTGTGTGTGTGTGTGTGTGTGTGTGTGTGTGTGTGTGTGTGTGTGTGTGTGTGTGTGTGTGTGTGTGTGTGTGTGTGTGAGAGAGTGTCATAACACTTGGCAATCTATCTTCCTGAAGAAGCTCAGGCACAGATCAATAAGACTCATATTACCAAGGGTACGTGTGTGTGTGTGCGCGCACACACACACAGTTGCCCTTTCGATGCATTCTGCATTAACACTTCATCCCTCTCAAGCTATAGCACCAGGAGGAGGTCAAGTAAGTACGCTTTTAACATCTGACCTTCCTTCACTATACATCTTCAGTGAGTGTGTGCATGACCCAAAACCTAGGACAGCCTTAAATGCCCGACCCTGACAAGTGTTCTTGGTGCTCCATAAATCAATGTGTTAAAGGGATAGTTCACCCCAAAAAGAAAATTCTGTCATTGTTTACTCACTATCATGTTGTTCCAAACCCGTAAGACTTTCCTTCATCTTCGAAACACAAATAAAGATATTTAAATTGTCGTTCCATTGACAGTCTGCACTTTGAAAAAAACTAAATCTATAAGAACTGAGCGGTTTAACCCAATGCATTTTGTATTCATCATGTAAAACAAGTTTCTACAGAAAATTCATGTGAATTAGTTTAACGATCTCTTTAGACTTTTTTTCTTTAAGCGACACTATTAGTGCTACCATAGAATGTCAATGAAGGGACAGAAATATCTCAGATTTAATTTAAAATCTCATTTTTTGAGGGGGTGAACTAACACTTTAAAGAAATCATTGAGTTATAGAGAGGACAATATAGATTAAGGAAGAATCTGGACAGGAAGAAATCATACTATTAATCTGGTCCACCACAAATCTGTGAAGGGGGGAAAAATAAGACATTTTTAAATAAAGTCTAAAAATGTCTCCAGAAAGAAATGGAAAGTCACAATAAATAGTCCAGTGAAATTTACTGAAAGTTTCTCACAAAGATGTATTAAAGTGGTCATAACAATGATGTTCACTCTGATGAGCTATCTAGATGTTGCTAGGCAACAGCTGCCATATAAAGGTAACATGTAAACAAACACAAATCGTCAGCCCACACTTTTCCATTCGTTTTATACTTATGTAATGCATTTAATGTCTTCCTTTGTCTCCTGGCAACAGCCAGAATTTTCCAGTTGGACTGAGAACCGGGATTGTCCTGTCCTCTCCTGCATGAGGTTGAGCGTGGCATTTTAGTCACTTTAATCGAGCACTTCATCTCCATTAGACAAATATTACATGAGCAATTTACTTCTTGCCCCACTGGTATCAAGGAGGACACCTGGGACCATTTGGTTAATCACTACATTTTATTGAGAAATATATACATATGTGAAATATATACCCAATTATTCCTATTACGACTTATTTTATGACATTTTCAAAGACAAAGTTATATCTACCATCTCTTGTGGTTTTAAGCCTTCATGCTTTTAATAAGCGTGTAGTTTATCACATTTAAATTTGTTCCACAGATTTTCTCCCCTAAAAGTTCTTTTTTTTGCATTTGCTTAGTTTTCTTGGTTTAATTGTTGCACTTTATAGGCCCTATATATAGTATATATTATATTTTATTTATTTATTTATTTACAGTAGTACCTCAAGATACGAAAGGCTCAACTTAAGAAAAATCCAAGTTACGAAAGCAAAGACGAAAAATTTTACTGCTCTACATACGAAAAGTTTTCAAGATACGAAAGGTTTCTGAAAGTCCGAGATTCGCCCCATAACAATTTTGAAACTCGCGCCGCACGCCGCCATCTTTGTTATAGTTGACTCGCCAGCATCCTCCTGCTCTCCCATTGGTTCCTGATGCTAGCCAAGCCATGAGATCCTTCTCTCTAATTGGACGACATCCCTCCCATCATGCATCTTCTATACGTACATGCTGGCGTGCTTTAGCTCAGACACTCCGCAGCCGAAACTTTACATTTATTATGTGTTTTCGTACAGTTAAGTGTATGTACGTTATCTGCCGTTTGTCCTCCTCCTCCTCTGCTGCCACTTTCGGAGATGGCCTCACTCGAAAGGTAAGCTTCGACATTTTACGTCATTTCATTGTTTATAGGTCAATTTAGCTTTATTATGAAATTTAATGGGGTGTTTTTGGAGGGCTTGGAACGGATTAGCCATTTTATATGTAAAATGTGTTCCAAGACACGAAAAACTCATACGAAGGCCGCCTCGGAACGGATTAATTTCGTATCTCGAGGTACCACTGTATTTATATATATATATATATATATAAATATATATTAAATATCTAAAAAAAAATAAAGATATTATCTAAAATAATATCTAAAATGTGTTTTTGTTGTTTGCGTTTCATTGCCGTTACTGTTTATGACACCTCAAATAATTGCAAATGAATTGAACAGAAAAGAACAAACACTACCATTTCAGGGCTCGAGACTAACATTTAACAACAGTAGCACTGGTGCCAAGTTCTACAGATGGTGGAGCCAGAACCTGATTTAGTGGCACTGGGGGGAAATTTATCACAACGTCAATCATGAAATTACTATTGTTTTGCATTAATAAATGCAGTTACTAATATTATTACATGTTTGTTTATTGCAAATTTAACAATGAAGCACTGAGCATGAAGTGATATGCTGATAAAAGTAACTTAACAACAGTATCATGCAAAAAAAAAAAAAAAAAGGTTAAGGGAAATTATATTATATAATAATAAATGTATCATTGATCTTTTACAGCATCATACTAAACTGACCGACAGCTTCAGTGATTATAAAAGGAGCACCATTTATTTGCTTTGTGTAATTCAGTCACAATTTGAAGAAAAGTTTTTGTTTTTCATGAGAATTTATGCCTTTCTACTTTACTCCATACATTAGGTAGTGAATATTCCTGCCACAATACCTTGATTACAGTTGGCGTTACTACATTAAATCCATTGTGAATGTTGGTAATTTGCGGACTGAAACATCTCTACTATGGCACAGTGTTTCTCCTGGTATCTATGCAAGCGCTGATATAACTAATATCTATGGTTTATAACAGAATACTGCGCCAAGGTTGAATGCTTCTCACTACCTCTCTCTGTGACGTTATTAATTTTGCGGCTAATTCAAACGCTTTCTTACTGGATCTCCCAGCGCTGTGCAGTAACAGTGTTTGTGTGATAGAGATCAGCCAACGAGTAAACCTGTTCTGAGCTCAACTTGCACTGTCTATTATTGCTCAAGCTGATAAACAGTCTGTGCTACGCAGTTCGAACGGGTAATGCGGCTCCGTTTGAGGTTCCTCATATATAACAGAAATGGCAACTATTATCAGTTGGGTAATGTGGTGCTGACACCAGTGCGACCTCTAACAAAATTTAGCCTCACCGACAGGAATAAACCAAGCAAAATGCGACGATTTGTTCTGTACTTCTAACCATTGCTTTTACCTTTATTCCCAACAGCCAATATTTCTCCAAACTCTGGAGCTGTAAATGTCAGACCACCTTAAAACTAAGAGACGTGCTATCACACACACAGCATCGATCAGCTCCGGCTAACCCTAATTGAACTGACATAGACGACAGTATCATCGATAATCGCACAAGGCCTTCGGGGGCCACAGCACATAGCGCTGAACACGAAAGACAGAGCTAGATTGGATCTGCTGAATGTCTGAAAACCACTGGTTCAGTGAGCGCGAACAAAAAACATTTAGTTCAGACAGCCTAGCATTGATTTTCAAACTCAACGGTTATTGTAGTGAAAATCAGAAGCACTCTGGGAAATGACAGATGTTTACTTATACATGAAAGCTAAAGTTCTGTCTAGTCTCTTTCACTTGAGAGGACTAATAATACTGCAGATCTGACCTGATTCAGATCAGACCATGACTTTGTGTGAGGGAGAATGTGTATACTGAACAAAAAAAAAGCTTTATCAAAAACCATTACATTTCACTGGTATTGACTACTGGGATCTTGGTGCGATGACCCATCATGAATCCTTTACCGCTCCACTGCTCAAAGGAAGACTTGTGTCTTCCAGGTCAGAGGTAGGGTCTGCCAGTGGGCAGCATCACATGACTCTTAAGAGGGACTAGAGGCGGTGGTCTGCTATATTGAGCTGATTCAATCAGTTCTCTCTGATCATGACCCATCACAACCTCCATTCACGTGAAGGATAGACTGAGGTCTTATAACGGTCCAGTTAACTCATCTTTTACCGTCTCATTCTCCACACATATAAAGAGTAAGACCTAGACAAATCCTCTGCTATAGACTCATCATGACACTCCCAGGAATCTTACTCAGCCAGGGACAGACATTTTTCAACAATGAAATAAAAAATTAATAAAGCAGAGCTTTTACTGACTGTTATGGCACTTCAAATGCTCTGCAGAGAGTGCAACTTTAAATACTGAAAGCTTAAAGTATAATAAAAAGGGTTTTGAACAGTACTTTTGACAAACTAATGTTTAACAGTTTGGGGTCATTAATTCAGTATGTAATTTCATGTAATTTACAAAAAACAACCGTTTCAACATTGATAATATGAAATATTTCTTGAACATTATTAGAATTATCAGAATATTAGAATGAATTCTGAAGGATCATGTGACACCGGAGACTGGAGTAATGATGCTGAAAATTCAGTTTTACCATAACAGGAATAAATTACATTTAAAGAACATTTATTTTCAATTGTAATAATATTTCTATTTACTGTATTTTTGATCAAATAAATGCAGCCTTGGTTAAAAAAAAAAGTAAAAATCCCAAAAGACTGCAAACCTTTAAACAGTAGTGTGTATAAATGATGTAGTTGACCAAGCAAAGACGAGTGCTATCATATTTTGCTATGAAACTGGCAAATTTCTAAGTAAAAAAATTAAATTTAAGAAGAGTAAAGATATGACTATTCTAAAAGAGAGATTGTTCCTTTTCTGATGGCAATCAAGGGCGATCAGGAAATAGCAGGAGACTGGAATGGACTGGCATTTAGCTGCAAAGATGAACGCCAAAGATATGCCACCAAACTACATTTGGAGGTTTACATGATTGATTAAGTCATTTAAGAGACGAAGGGGACAGTGTTTAGCAGTAGACGCATTAATGGTTGACATTCCAATTGTGTAATAGAATCAGCATAATTTAATTTTCTGGAGTTGCCTATCACCATCTACTCCAATGCATACCATGCCCCCCCCCTTCACAACCCGGCTGCCACAGTCTATATTCCAGAGTGGGACATCACATCAATCCCGTACACTAAAACTGTACAGCCAGGGTCATAGAAGCCCCTCCCCTGATCCAATTCCTATCCTCTACAGGTCCACCTCAGTCCAGCTGCCTTGCCCCGAGCCAAGAGAAAGCATGAAGTTGATTTAGTAATATTAATTAGCATAATTAATGGGACATCAAGAGCTCAATGAGAAATCAAACCCAGTCAAAACTACAATACTGGCTGTGAATTCAAATGACTTGAGGCAGAAAATGTTGCAGCTTGACAAATGATCTGAAGACATTACCTGTATGTCCTCTAGCAGCTCCTGTTTACGCCTCCTAATGTTCTCCAGCTCCTGCTTCTCCTCTGGCGTCAAGTCGTCCGGTACTTTGTTTGGAAACAAACAAAAGTAAACAATGAGCGTTCAGATGTACAAACGAGAACAAACACGTATGCAAACGGTCAAGCTCAATCATTTTTGTACATTTCTAAGAGGTTACAAAGGCAAAATATCAAAATATTGTCAGAGAAACAGAACTGAAGGGAAAAAAATTGGAGATTATGAGCAAGAGAAAAGAAGTTAATTGCCTGAGGTAACGCACTGCCTTTGAGACACAAACCAACTCACCAATCAATATCTAGAAAAAAAAAAATCGAGAACATCAGGAACATCTCAGAGCAAAAACAAAAAGTTGTTCATTTCATTAAATGCTTTTCCCTGAAGCTAAAAGCTATTTCGAAGAATTTGTAGTGGCCAGCCAGGACGAGGTCACACAAACTAGCTTCAGCCATTTCAGTCTCCATTTGCCACATGGTTTAGGGGGAAAAACAAAACTGTTATACACTCTCACACCAAGAACTTACATTTTTCATTATTACATGTATTATATGAATATGTTCTTATTCAAGAAATTCAGTGCACACGAAAAAAAACATGTCAGTAAAATATTGCAATATATTACAGTTTTAAATAACCATTAACTAAACATTTTTTTAAATGCAATACTTTCATAACATGACCCAGATATTGATATAATATGCCGCCAGGTCTCTGCTGATTCCACTCAGCAGTTCTGATGTTCTCTAGATGTCTGATGTTGGAATTTGCAGAACACAAATAATTTATATGAACCTTGCATCTATAAACCTAAAGATTTCTCTGAAGTAATTGAGTTTAAGTGCTTTGTTCAAGAGCACTAAAGTCAGCTGAAGGCCAACATCTCCCTCGTTCTACTCAGTTTAGCTGATGCCATTCGGAGAAAGACTTCAATCTTTGTGCATTATATTAAGCTTAGGGTTTGTGTTCAATTAAAGCACTTCTCACAAGGGACTTTTTTTGTTGATGCGTTCCATCTGAAATTCTGTAAAAAAAAAAAAGAAAAAAAAAGTATATATATATAACAAATAAATGAAAAAATGCTAGTAGTTAAAAAAAATGATGTTTTAAAATATGACAGTAAAATAATAATAATAATTCATTTGTTAACTGTGCACCACCATAAAATATTTGGTGAAAAATTACATTGATTTTTTTTGTTTTTAAAAGTATTAAAATATTACATTTTATGTATTACTTGGTTACTTTTTATAGAAAGTAATGTTATGTTACTTTGGCATTACTTTTTCTCATCTGGGATGGGCTTGATTGCTTGTTTTTTTGTAAAAAAGAAAAAGATCTATTTTAGTTTCAGGTCTTTTCACACCAAAAGGTATAAGAATAAGCCTCAGGCTGAAGGAAATGCAGATTTAGGCCTGTACAGTAGAAGGTACAACTCAAACATTTCAGCTGCAACTACAGAAGAACGTGAATTAAACATGAGTGATGTTTAAATAAAGTCATTTTTTTTAGTATGGTTGAATTGGATAACAGAAGTTCAGCAGCAAAAATATTAAAGCGTAAATCTTGTGTAATTTAACATAATTATGGCAGGTAACATTCAGAGTTTGCGTTTTACTGTTTTAATTAAATTTGAGGAATTCTGAATCTGTTTTTGTGCAAGTGAGAGTACAATAACTACAATAACCATCACGTTCACACCAACACCTCTGCACTTATTCCTGATTTCTCTCAACATGGGGACAGGAGAGGTGTCAGCCAATAAATAGGCTGACTTATTTGAAAAAGTAACTCAGTTATTTTGTTGTATAGTTAAAAGTAATTTTCCAAAATGCATTTACCTGTAATGCTTTACCCCAACACTGATCATTTTATTTTTATCTATATTGATTACTATACTCCATTTTTAGACATCCTTGGCAAGACAAATTTATGTTATCAACTGCATGTGAAACATGATTGGCAGCCAAGATTAGCCTCATGTCATTTTGAGTTAGAAGTCATTTGTCTAGATTCAGCCGTCTCTGTAATGGATTGGGGGTCTAAAAAACAACATGGGGCATTTGAGGCCACCCAAAATAAAAAAAACAACAACAAAAAATTCCTTTGGTACTGAAAAACGTATATATAAAAAAATATATATATATTAAAACAAAAGCATTTAAACTCAACTCTGACCTTACCTAGCCATTTAATCATCTGACCTCCCAAACAAAACAAAGCCACTCAGTCATATGATATGACGACCCTCACCTTTCATGTGACCTCATTAAATCCCTTCCTGGTGGCCCCGTATGGCAGCCTGACCCATCAAGGGACCTACAGAGACTCAGAGACAGGGGACCATGGAGATCTGGAGGACTAATTGATTCCTGGTCACATAAAAGTGAGGTTGTCATGGTTATCCCATACTGCAGCCATAGCAACAGTTCCCCAACCATCAGGCCCTGACATTACAGCACCATTAGCTGATTGTGACAGACACTTCCTCCTCCAAACCTAGAGCCTGGCCACCGATCGTCCACACTGAATCACATGGAGAGCCATGTTGCTGAATAACTTTTTGTTGCCATAGTAATGCACTGAATGCATTTCCAAACTGAACTCCAGCTGGGATGTTTGACAGGCAGTCTGTGAGCAGAAATCCTGCCCAAAAAGCAGTCCATCCCCCCTTATTTTGTAGAAATTGGTACTGCAACCTTCAGAAGAAATCCATTAGTCTCGCCTGCGGTGTGCCTGGTGTTTACACACAGTACATGTGTTCTTATCACATGGGTCGATATCACATAGGTGGAAAAGTTCGCTCAAGTAGAGAGGAGAGGTAAAAATGTGTGGGCAGCTGTATTAGTGGACATCCATCCCAGAGGAGCATTTCAGAAGAACTGAGATAAGATGTCACAAACATTAATCACATGGACTGTGTGGAGTTTCAACACAGACAATTGCACTATAAGCTAAATTTGCATTACAAACATGATTGGATATGGATTTACATCTATGGGAAAGTAAAGAGACAGGTCAACCAAAAAAGAAAATTCTCACTTTTATCTAATTACAAACTTATATGACTTCTGTCAAAATACATTAAAATTTTGGGATGAACTATTTCTGGACCGACTGATTTAGACTTTTTATTAAAAAGCATGAGACTTTAAAGTCATTCAAAAACATTTAAAAAAAATAATTTTTTTGAATGACTTTAAAGTCTCATGCTCACCAAGACTACATTTACTTGATCAAATACCATAGCAATAAATTTCATTTTAAAATATAATTTATTCAGATTATGGCAAAGCTGAATTTTCAGCATTATTATTCCTAGTAATAGTAAAAGAACAGCATTTATTGGAAATAGAAACTGTAAACATTAGTGACATCTTTACGGTCATTTTTAATCAATTTCTTTTAATTAATTTGCTGAATAAAAGTATTAATTAATTTATAAAAAGTAAATTTAAAAACTTACCAAACCTTTGAATGGTATATTATATCATATCATATATACCACAGCCCCAAAAGCAACTCTCTGAATAGGAAAAGGTTAACTGTGACTTTCTAGCTAGAATTGCAATGAATTTCTTGAATGAGTCTTGGTATTTAGGGCATTCAAATTGGGCAGACAACACTCAACAGTGAAGTTTAATCACCAACCAAAGCTAAAATATCATTTTTAAATCACAGAAACTTAAATTGTGTAGCTTGTGGGCCACTTATGAAAATGAGGGGTGAACAAAATGACCTAGTTAAATGAATACTTAATTTTCATTCGGCTAAAAAATGTGCAGTTGCAGTAACAACAACAACGGCCGTTTTAGACCTGCCTCATATTTTCAATCGTCAAACTCATTAAGTGAAGTCTTTTCCAGAACAAAGTGTTAATATTATGTACACACAAATTAATTTTGAAAACTCAGAAACGCATTAAGTAACTTTTCACTGCTGCTAAATAAAAATGTAAACAGTTTCTTTCTACCAATGGTTGATTTCAATATCTTGATGCTTTGTTTCACAATTGTTTAAAAGAAATACAACAGTGAATTGCGAAATCTCTCAATAATTCAGATAACGCTACCAATTACTGTATATGTAAACCAAACATGTTTTCGCCCTGTCCGAGACATGCTATGTGACAAAGCTGAAACACTCCAATTACAAATCAACAAATCTGTTTATACTGCATTATAAATCGACAGTTGCTTGCAACATAGACCATATGATTAACAGGACCTTTCTGGTTTGTCGCAGTACTCTCAAACAAAGTGTGGTGCCGATAAACACAGATAATCTCCCAGCAGGTCGAAGATTGAGTATTTTCATGCATACACATGATACTACAAATTGTGAGGCCCATTATGCATCTGCACACGTGCAGGTAGTTATTAGCTTAATGCTTCCTCATGTGCATACGTTAAACAGAGCAAAAGCATTTAATGAATGTAAATTAAGAGCGAGAATAAAAGCAAGCCTTTGCCAGGAAACATCACGCCAGTTGCCAGTAGCTAGTTGGATATAAACATGTTTATTTGTAAACTCAATATTGCAGCTTCTTGCCTGGCTTGAGTTACCCAAATTCATGAGCCAAAGCTGGACGTCAATGGTTCCATGTTGGGAGGTAGATGCACAATTTTTATCCAAGGTGGAGTGCTGTCAACCATGTGAAAGCTACCAACAATTTCCAAGTCAAATGTTGGTCCGAACTCACAGGCAGGTGCCACTATCGCAAAGACATGTCTGCCTTTGACATCGACAAGAACATTTAAATATATGCAATATATAAAGAGGTTATATTATGAGGTCTAGAACTATAGCGATTCCTCGATTAAATTCAAAAGCTCAATTTTAATCTTAAGTCTTATATTTTTATTTTGAATGCTTTTTCTCATTACCGCAACACCTTCCACAATTTACAACCTATTTTTTTTAGAATATTTCAATGAAACCTGACCAATTTTTTTATTATGTGACAAATCTGAAAGAACATAATTTGTAGAGTCTGCACAAGTGTTGAAAAGTAAACTACAATTTTTCTTTTAATTAAATTAACATTTATAGAACTGTTTCGGTAATGATACATAGGTTTTGGAAATGAGGTTGATTATCTTGGTAATGATAATAAGTATCTAAGGTTTTGTTAAAATCATAAAATTTAATGTAGAACATAGTCAAAGAATCACCCATATGGAGCCTTGGTGGAATTGCTGTATCATCACAGTCTTTAAGTACCATATACATTTCTAAAACGAGATATCAAACTAGGGCAAGCTCTCCTGGGTAATGTGATCCAGCTCTGGCTCAATGTCACCGGTGGTGGAACTTCTTGGCATGCTCTCAGCGGTGCATCACCCTGCAGTTGTCATGTGACTGTCAGAGCACAGAAGTTCTGGCAGGCCGTAATCACGCAAACTGCTGCTTGTGAGCATGTTGTTACTGAAAGAACAGACATTTTTTAATACTTCAAGAACTTTGCCACAGTGACCCACAGTGTGAGCCAGGACGCCATGCCTAACATACTCTCTGTGCTGACCAGGTCAATTCAACACACTCACTAAATACCAGACGTGTCACTCCGTCAAACAAACACCACAGGGGCAGAAGAATGTGCCATCATCAATCAAGTCACTGACTACGTGCTGTCATTTGGACATTGTAAAAGCCCGAAGAAAACATGGACCTCATAGGTTGTTTTCCAGAGAAAACGCTAACCAAACATTTCTTATTAGGCATTTCTGCTCTGACTAATCAAAGTTGAAGGGAAGAAGAGGCCGATCAAAAAATAAACAAAATGTGATCATTGATCCTAGAAGACCTCAGTTTAGATTCAAAACCTTGAGTGTACATAAGAAGCATTTTAGGGAATTACCTTCTTCTACCTTCATTTTGGCCAACTGCTAAGGCAACATCATATGTATCCTTTGTGAATCCCATAATACACTGTAACAAGTAAAAGAAAATGTATCCAAAATAGTGGATGGGGCTAGAATAAATGTTGACTTCAAATTCATTATACATTTTCAACATTGAAGCATGATTAAAAAGCAGTTCAATCTAACTGACTATCATGCTAATTGTGTAGCAACATACTAATATTCTAATAGCGAGCAAATAAATAAAATTATACATTTCAGACTGTCTTGCGCCCAAAACATACTCAAACGAATTGAAATTAAACACTATGCTGAAATATATCCAATTGCAATTCATGCAATTTAACATTGTCAACAGTGCAGCAAGGCGCTATAGAGAGTATTAGCATTAACCATCTACTTCTATGGCTTCATTTCCTTCTCTCAGCTCATCTACTGTCACGGTGGAACAAGAGTTAACAGGTTCACAAATTTTTTGCATTTACTTATGATAACAGCTAAATTACTAAAAAAGTATATTATATACACACATACATAGACGAAAAACAAAATATCCCAAAGTTAGCTTTTTTCAATATCGTGCAACCCTAACACCAATATATTTATATATATATATATATATATATATATATATATATATATATATATATATATATATATATATATATATATATATATATATATAAAAACAGTTTCACCAGATTAATAACTGAATAAATTAGAACTAATTCTCAAACGATTGCAGTGATTTTGTCGGGACTGAATCTGCATAGAAAATAAACTAATTACAAGCATAACAAAACTAATACAAAAAAATAAAGATGCAATTGAAGTAACAATTATTGAAATTACAGAAACTTACTAATCAAATGTAAAATAATACATAGGTTTCATTGTAAAAATGAAGTAATACACTTACAAAAGTGATTTCTCTTTGCATTTTGTTGTTTGATTAACATTAATGACACAGACAGCAGCAGGTATATTAGGCAGCTGTCACTAAGACCGAAGGCACAAATTCAATATTATGACACCCATTCATTTGCCTTTTCAATTGTTTACATTCACATAAGCCGTAAGTGGCTGTGCTTACAAGGACACTCACCGAGACAGGCATTTTGACATAATTTTGTGTCTGTGTCCTTTCAAGCATAAATACACAAGAAACGTATGTCTGAATTGAATTCACTTCCGCATCTTTGTGAACTCAAATTATTTAAATAGCTTGAATGTTTAAACTGTCAGGACCTAAACACGTGCAAATGATAAAACTTGACATCAAGTAAATCACAATACTTGGCATCGCACATCCTGCAATGTGACGGACGCAGATACAATATTTTGATTTGGTTTTTTTTTTTCCGAAAACTGGAATGACATAAGTGTGAGTAAATGACAGAATTTTGATTTTTATAACCTTTAAATCTCTCAACATTTTCATATCTAGACTAGCTATCTGAACAAAAACCAACTCTATCGCCCCCTTGAGTGTGGAGGTTTGTTATTGCCAATTATGTTCAAAAGAGCTGCACGTTTACAATGCGTTGTTCACATATTCACACTTGTGTTCTTGCATAGCTCACTAACCTATAAGCCAACATACTACATCAAGTTAATGTACGTACGACTGAAATAAAGCTGCAACATCAAGTATGTAGGCTGAAACATCAGTTGATACAAGAACACCCACTACTTGCTCCTCCTAAGCATTGTTGCTGCAAATACGCTGATAAGAAAAGCAGCTGAGGAACCCAAGCCACAGATCAGAAATACAGCGCAATCAAGTCTTCCCAGAAGCGAATACAAAGCCTCCATCTAAACATGCTACATGTCCTGTGGCTGCCACGAGTTTCCTGATGTCATACTGACTCCCATTCTACAATGACTAGTGAAGTCATCCAAAAGCCTCCAATAGAAACGGTCAATGTGTTTGTCAAAGTGTGCACACAATTTATCAGATGTAGATGTGATACCGCTACATTTAGAAAGAAGAATGAAGAGACAAATAACTGTAAATGCATAAAAAACAAAAGGACAAAGTACCTGAGTAAAATAATCCTGCAGTGCTGAATGACCGTTTTATGCCTTCACAATTCCAGCTTTCCAGTTCTTTTGATCCAATTAGCTGGATAAATACACCTTCATGTGTTTTCGCTAACCAGAAAAGCCAGCAGAAGCCCAACTCCCAAGATCTTCCAGTAATCTCCAGCGCTCCAGTGATGCTACAGGGAAATGAGGTGGCCAGTTTGAGATCTCGACTGCTCTGCTCTCAGCACAAACTCTGCTGTATCTGAAAATGACCCCCTCCTCTCTCCCGCATGTTTTTTTCTCTTTATGGCTGTCTGTAACCCTCTCCTCGTCTCCTCCCTCAGCACACACATACTCATTTCAGCACACTCAAGTGCTCCACCCAGTGGCTGCACAGAATTTTGCCCCCCCCATGATATTCTTTTATATACACAAAAGTTTGGGTTCAGTAAGATATATTTTTTTAAAGACTTCTATATGGCAGGGGCAAATTAAAATGAATCTAAAGGTAAGACTGTTGCTGTTATTTTTATATTTATCAAAACATCCTGACAAAAATTTTAAATCAACTTTTTCAACATTGAGAATAAGAAATGATTCTTGAGCGGTAAATCAGCATATTAAAATTATTTCTTAAAGATTACATGACTGGAGAAATGATGCTGAAAAATCAAGGGAACTTACAGAGCCCTGCATGTGACATGCCAACATACATATATTGTATACATTAAATAGACACACACACACACACACACACACATACATACTCATTGATCGTGGCTATGAATGAATAATTCTCACTTGTTTTACTTAAATATTTAACTTTTTTTGTCTGCATGCCATGTCCAGGCCTCCTTAGCAATTTATCATATATATATATATATATATATATATATAGTTACTTTAAAATATTTAAGAAATATTTCACAACTTCAGTAAACAAAACTACACATAAATCAAAACCAAAAGCATTATAGACAAAACTTTTTTTGAAAGTGTTCAAAAAGGTAACCTTTCATTCAGCTCAGCTTTTGTCATTCTTTTTCCATCCACAATAAAAGAGACAGAACAAACATATCTCTCCCCTATGGATATGTTTATATTTAGGCATGTTACGGTTTCTGACGAACACTGTCCGGTTTTCCTAACAGTCCAGTTTGGCCTGTTTTCATAGCTCAAAAAGCTCAGCAAGGAAAAAGATGGTATACTGTCTAGAAAAAAAACAAAACATCTGATCTAGACATGACCTGAATTCAGTCAGAATGTCCTCCACCAGACATTAATGGAAAAGAGAAAAAAACTATTTCGATCACACAGCAAAAACCTCTCTCGATAAAAACAAACAAACAGATCCTTAAAGAGAACCGGCTCGAGACATGCCTTTCTTAATCTAGAGAACTTGATTTGGGGTCGCAGCAAGTAAAGCCATTGCTGACCTGGATATCCAGAGTAAGGAGGGTACGGATGGAAAGAGGATTGGTCTCAACTCAAATGTCAACAGCCACAATGAAGGGACTTTAGGTCAAACAAATAAAAACTACATTATGTGATGATCTCTTGAAAGTGTAAATCCATTTTTAACTTTTTCTTGTTGATGAAAAAAAAAAGCCAAACATTAAAGAAGAGGAAAACAAGAAATATCGGTAAGACAACAAACGTGTTTTTATTTTTTTATTAAACAGAATTAAGAACATGTAACTATTACTGTACAAACTATGTAACTAGATGCAAATAAAGTTGGATAGAAAGCGGCAGCTGAAATATTGTATATTAGAATAGGAATAAAACATATTAATGTTTTATCAAATAGTTTTTATTGATCTCTGACCCGTGTATTACAGCAGTCAGTAGTGTCACTATGCTATTTCAGTACCGGGCATCCTGTTTGTCTCATATGTGACTGAGGGGCTCTGTCTCAGCACATGCTTAACTCTCATCTGAATGGACAAAAGGCACATAAGCCAAGAACACATTTTAAATGTATCTGTTTGCCATCAGAAGAAGCACTGGCTTTGCAAGGCACTAAACTCACTACCTGAAACCCATGTGCCCCTCCAGAAGCTTGCATTCTGGAAGTGATTGACACCTTGTGGTGCCATCACTTTCAATGACCTTTACCTTGACTGTTCTGTGCTGGTGAAATGACCTGCCTAACTCAATCTGAAAAGCCGAGTCTTTACACATTTTCAAGAAACACCTGAATCTTTTTCATGAACACGACAGACTGAGCGACTGACAAACTGAGCGAGTGAGCGACTAACAGACTGACTGACTGAGAAAGCCACTTTTTTCATCAGCTATCCAGCTATCCAGCATCTCGGTTGCATTAAAGTGCTTAGACCAGTCTTACATGTTTGTAGTCAAAAATTTTCTTTAAAAATGGTCATAACTTAATGCAAGTTACTTAATTTGAATAAAACTTTTATAAAAACTTGGTGCCTATGTTTATGCAATTGTCCACAGACCAGTTCATCATCGATGAAACAGAAGAAAAAAACTCTAGGTTTAATCGAGTCACTGATAAGATCCGACTCAAACGTTGATACAAAGCGATTCGTTTACATATCAGTTAACCTTCCCCTTTAGAAAGCATGGACGGACCTGTCGCATGTCAAAGCTGTTTCCGATACCATTCAACAATCCAAAAAGCAGGAGACAGAAACAAATTCACAACAAAGACATTTTTAAACACCACTGAATGATCCCCGCAAATCTGAAAACTTATCACATCCACTCACCGATTCCATCTTCTGATTTCAGCACCATGATCGCTTTACATCAGCTCATGCGCTGAGCTCGTGATTGGGACCAATTCCCCGCCGGCGGCTTCACAAACCCCGTGCTTTAACCTACCAACTTACTGCCGAAAACCACGTCTACAAAAATGAAGCTGGAAAGGGTGTCCGAAAGTATTTGCAGTTACAGCAGAGACCGGATGCCACTGCAAGAAACCCTCATGCTCTGAAAACGGGGCGTGGCCTAAACAACACGAACAGCCAATCAGCGTCAAGCTTTGATTTTATTTTTTTATTTTTTTGGTGTGCGAGCAGATATATTTAGGGAGTTTGGAAGTGTCGCTATTGCAACCCACTCATGTGGCTTTTTTCTGGGTGTCGGTCTAAACTGACACTTGTTGGAGGAAAGTTTGATGCATTTGGAAAAACGCAAACCCCATAAATCTCCACAAACCCCATAAATCTATCCAAAGTAACAGTAAAAACACTTCCCTATTCTATAAATAGCATAACATTCATACTGGTGTGTTTTTATTGCTTGGTAGTCAATTTGCATAACTGTTAAAATGCAATATGCTCTTTTATTGTGCTCTGATTAAAAAAAGTAAAAAAATAAAGTGATGAACTACCAATCTAGCAAGACACATTAAATTGATCAAAAGTGATAGTATAGACTTTTGCACAGTTGCTTTTTTGACATTTTTATTCATCAAACAATCAAAGAAAAACTGTATCAGTATCCACAAAAATATTAAGCAGTGCTTTCAACCTTGATTATAATAAGAAATAAGCATATTATAATGATTTCTGAAGGATCATGTGACTGGAGTAATAATGCTGAAAATTCATCACAGGAATAAATTACATTTTAAAATATATTAAAATACAAAATGATTGAAATTATAATATTTCACAATATTATTATTTTTTACATTTTTAAAATGCAGCTTTATTGAACATGAGACTTCTTTCTAAAACGAAGAAATATATTAAAGTAGCATATGTTTGTATTGGAATACACGCTATATTGTCGTCACTGGCTGTAGCCTTAAAACATGCCACAATTTGTCAACTTAGAACTATGAATCCAGGAGAAGTGCATAGGGTTTTATAAACAATCCACACACACAAGAAACACCAAACATCGACTGACAAGGCACAAGTGAAAAGCAAGGGTTATATAGACAAAAGGTAAGGAGACTTACAAGATACAAGTTAAAAAGACATACCTGGGGAAGACGATCAAGGAGCAAAAAACTACAAAGGACTACAAAAATGGCACAGAACGTATTTTGAATAAACAATTACTTCATTAATCTCACTGAAAGTAATTGGCCACCCGGGTACTTCTTGCCAACTCTTTTATGAGTACAGTGAATTTCAGACACACTACTCTTGTCATCAGTGTTTCTCACCTCCTATACGGTAAGATTTCGGATGGAACCCATTTAACAATTTGTCCAAAACAGCATGAAAACTAAAATTTAAAAACTAAACTAAACTCTTTGAAATGTTGCATATAGAGATTTGCACTGATATAAATTCCTACAAATTATATCAATCTGAAAGATAGAAAGCATTTTTAAATGCATAAAATGCATTTTTTGAGCCGTTTTAACTGAAAGCAACTTGCACTGACATATCTTAAAATATGTCAGAGCCATTGTTTTTGTCTCAAGATGCACACCAGTAATGTTTTTTTCCAAGGCACGTCTATAAAAGCTACTTAAATCCTAAATAAACTAAGGCCAAATCCTGGCTTAGTCTAAGCCATGTCTGTGAAACCAGGCCTTTGAGCCTAAGGATGTTCTAAGGTTCAATAGCATCAACCTTCCAGCTACTTTTATAAACAGAGGCTTCTTTTTTCTTCTCGCCCACAGGAGAATACAGTCACATCTCAACCGTGACTAATGGTTGATTATCCTCAATACGGGATGACCAAGCATTACGTGAACAAGTTCTTTGTTTGCGTGTTTACTGACCCTTTAAGGTGGTTAAGGAACAAATGTGGAACCAACCTGAGGATATAAAAGAAAAACAAATCCAAGTTTTCTTAATAATAAGTGTGAATTAAAGTTGCACACAGCACACGTTTCCACAAACATCTCTTTCGGTATCCAAAATTCATAAATCTGATGCAACTATGGCCTGTGTCGACAGTATTAGAAGCAGAAGGAGTACATCACGCTCATGGCGGTTTGTTTATGTGTGTTATACCACAGAGAAGAGGGTGTGGATGGCAAACGGGAGAGGCTCCCTGTTGACAGCACAGCAGTGTTTACCCGTAAAACCAACACTGACTTACAGCCTAATGGGCTGAGAAATGACATAAAGCAGACTAAATGACAGGCATCTTCCTCAAAGATAATCAGTCAAATTAAGTAATTAAGTAATTTGATAATAAAATAAGGGTAAATGCACTGAAGTTTTAGTCATGTTAGCAACGCATAACAGACATTTCATCATTATTTCCATGTTCAGAAAGGTTTGACTTGCTGAGATCGTACTAAAGAAAATAAAGTTTGTACTGCATGTCAAAGCAAAATTACAAGTGCTATAAGACGGGTTCTTCTTGTCTTTCATCCCACGCATTAAGGACAGACAATCTCACCATGATTAAAAAAACAACCTTGTATTTTAAGCTGTTTCTGAGATTTATAGAAACATGGTACTTGACATTTCCTGTGACAAATTGACACATATTTACAAGATTGCACCTGAGGAAATACTTGCTGTTCTCTTGTGCTTGCTTTGCTTCACTCAGACACATAATTCAATCATTTATTACTTACATGTCACCCTACTGATAATTAATGGCAACAAGTCTGGGTCATTTGGGGTCAAGTTGTTGTTGTTGTTGTTTTTTAAAGACTTGATGTACAAAGTGACTAATTTGAATGAATTCGAATTAAATTCAGGATTTAAAAAATAAATGTAAAATTTATTCATACAAAATATGAATAAACATCAAGTTAATTAAATGCACATGTCAGGGAATGCTGTATGTAAGCGCACCACGCAGGACAATGGATACAAAATAGTTTTTAATTCAAGGGAACACTCAATAAAAGATTACAGCAATGAAACATCGAGGACACGGAACAATAAGCAAACAAAAGAAGGCAAAGGCAAATGAAAACTAAAAATGTAATCATGGAAACTAACAAGAACTAATACTAAGAAGATACAACAGAAAACCAAGATAAACAGAAAATGACAGCACACTACCGGTGGTTTCAGTAACATTAAAAATTCATGATTTTTATGTAGCAAAGATGCATTAACTTGATTAAAAACGACAGTAGACATTTATAATGTTCCAAAAGATCTCACATAAACACTGTTCTTTTGAGTTTTACTAAGTAGAACAACTGTTTTCAACACTGATAACAATAAGAAGTTTCTTAAGCACCAGATCACATTATCAGAATGATTTCTGAAATGCTTTATGCTTTAAATGAGTAATGCTTTAACATAACAGGAATGAGTAGCATTTTTAAATATTAAAATATATGAAAATAGAAAATAGCTATTTTAAATTGTAATAATATTTCATAATATTCACATTAATATGGACTTGCTGAGAATAAGAGATTTGTTTAGTGATTGCAAGACTGAAAAATATCTGACATTCAACACTGAGATGCTTTGACACTTCTTGTAAAAAAGTTTCAGTTGTCATGGCAACAAGTGATTATTAAGTTTCTAATTCTGTGCAAAAGTAATTTAGATGCGTGGGTAGATTCATAACAATACCAGGATCACGTACACACACACACACACACGCGCGCACACACGCAAACACAATTACATACACACACACAGAGAGAGAGAGAAATATAAAGGTCATAAAATCCTTTGAATAAAAAAAAAATATTACAATAGAAGCAAAATACCCAGATGCATATTGAATAGAAGACAGTGTGTGAAGACAAAGTGTTTGAAATTGAACTCTGTTCCCATGAAACTCACCAGGAAGGGTTTTCAAGATTTGAAGCATTAACAAACATATAGATATGTGTGCTTTGGTCCTGTTTTCTGGGATGGGGTAGATCTAGGTTTAGGGGGATAGAGTATACGTACCATTTGTACAGAATAAAAATCATTACGTCTATGGAAAGACGTATTTTTGATTTTGATTTTGGCTTCCACGATTATAAAAACAAGATAATTGAGATAAAACATTTACTGTGCCACTGCATCGTTCCTCCCTAATCCACACTTAACATCCACATCAGCCGAATAAGTAAGTGTTGTAAAATGCAAACTACTATTGCGGATTACGATATTACGTGCCGGATATTAAATAGTGTCATTAAATTTGCATTAAGCCACGAAAGTGATCCATGCATTCAGTCTTAAAGTGACAGCAGCCCAATTTTACTACCTTATTGTAATTAATGTTACTCAAACAACAAAAGATAAAGATGAAATCTCTCGAATGAATAACTTTTGTAGCTTTAAGAAGGATCAATCTATATTTAATGTATACAGTGAAGACTATGCCGTGATCTCAATTTAAAGTTAAACTTAAGACTAATTTATTTAGAATAGCTTATCCCTCATGATTATTGTATTCCCTCAAGTCTAGCACTTTTGTTATTCTTACAGTGGTCATGTTTATATTTGCTGTTTTCTACTTATTTATGGTTTATTGACATTGTTATTTACTGTCATTTATTATTTTAATATTGTTCTTGTTGCTATTTCTTCTTGACGTATGGTGACCTTGGGTGATTTGAAAGGCACCTAAAATAAAATGTATTATTATTATTATGCCGTGTTATTTTACATTTGATTACTTTATTCTGTTTCTGTTGTGGGCTATCACTTATCTGAATGCCACTGTTAGTACATCTTCCTGAACAACTTGAAGCCCTGTTTATATCATTGCTATTTCTGTTCTGTTGAATTTATTTGTCCATTTTGTTTGTAATATGTTTCTTTGTTCGTACTGTATTGCTGACTGTTTACTTCTCCCCTGTATTGTTTTGAGGATCTTTTACTGATCTAAATTACTTAACTTAGTATTAGCTTTTCCTGAAGCAGACTATCGATAATTGTGACATTTTACTGATATCTAAAATCACTCATATCTCCCACCAATCAAATAATCGTGATTTCAGTATTGATCAAATTAATTGTGTTTATGATTTTTGCCATAATCAAGCAGCACTAGTGTGTGAGTGTTTGTGTCTAAAATCTCCCAAGTTGCCATTACTCTTCTGGAAGCACTATAACATGTAAATATTTAATAATAAATGCTCCTAATTAAACCTGGGGGGTTGTTAGGAATTAACAGGCTAATTGGAGTATATTGTAAATGTGTACATTAATTTGTCAGTTTCGATATTGATCATCACACTGAAATGGTCCTTGCCAAGAATTAAGAGCTTCATAAGATCTGGCCCTTAGCATCCTCTCACCTACCTTTCCAAAGAAATAAAGTGTCACGGAAAGTTAATGCGCTGTATCCCAGCAGCGACCTTCATATGCACTGCTGGAGAGACTGTTGCAGGAAGTTGTCAAAGACAAATCACGTCCTCTACTCTTTTTGAGTTGATACAACATACACACCTGCACTAAACTGGCTGAGAATGGTCACATGAGTCGCATGAGCTTTCCATCACTTTCTCATTAAAGGACATCATTGAAGGAGAACCTAAGGAAGTGATAATGGAATCGGTTTTCATGAAGATGCAAAATCTTCAAGTATCTCAAATAATACTGTATAGAACCATGCAAAGCTTTTAGAGTCACAGATTCGATTTATGAAATACTTTAAATCTACATAAACATACATTAAAGAAGTAATATTCCCCCAAATGTTGCCCAAAAGTGCTTTTTACAAACGGTTCCTAAACATTGCTAAACAATTTTTGATCTAATTTGTTACAGCTCTGTGAGCTCCCAGCATGCAATGCAGCATGAATAAATGATGTGTTAACAGTTATATGATTATTGCTTTGCTGTTTGATGACTATGCTTTGGTTGTTGTTTTGATTGTCATCATTATTTAGGCCCATGTGCATCTATGGAAGACTATTGCACATTCATTTTCTTCAGAAGAAATAATAGCAGAATTCGCATTGTATACATGAAAATTTGATAATGCATTATGCTCCAAATTTATTAGCTGAAGACATTTTTGCATTGACTAAACAATCAAATTCAAAATGGCTAAACAAAGTAGCATTTATTAAAACAAAAAAAATGAAATCCATCATGCACAACATTAGTTTTATACTTTTCTCAATATTTGATTAATTAATTAATTACAGTGTACCATGTAATAATCAAGCAGTAGCATATTAATTCCACTAGAAGGCACTGCAATTAAACCTACCATCCTTTTATTAGAAAATATTTTATCTGCTTTTTAACCCAAAGAGCAGAATGGCTGCATACAGTGTTTAAAGTACAATTGCTTATCACAATTTTAGGAATATGGGGGGGGGGGGGGGGGGGGACTTTAATTGCATTCTGTAAACCTGGTGTTGGATTATAAAACAATGAACATATTTCTGGATGCCAGCTTTTTATAATGACTAATGGCTTTATAATATTCTCTATAAAGGCTCTGTTATCTTTTGTTAAAGCTATTTTAGATTGGGGGAGAGAGAGTCGGGAGAGAGAAACAGAGAGCTACTCATTCACAACCTAATCCAGAATAGAAAAAATATCCTCCCTTCTTTCTCTGCAGGGCAAAAAAAAAACAATACCAAACAAAAATAACACAATAACTGGCCCTGTGGTAACATAAGTGCTTGTGCTACATCATTTTCCAAAGGAAAAGTCACATTTCTAGCAAATTCGGTACACTCTCTTTTTCTATATAATTTTCTGTCACCTATGTACTTTCCCGGTCTCTCCTCCTCCATGCCTCACAGAAACAGCAAACGGCTGCTATTAACAGATAATGCAGAAGAAGAAGAAGGGTGAAACACGTCCAGGTTATATTTCATCCCAAAACCAGAAAGAAAACATAAGATATCGTAACGTGCTAGTTATAATTGTGAATAACAGATTTGATTGGGATTATAAAGTCTGTTTATAAAACTATTCATAGAAACAATGAATTGCATTTTTACTTTTCTTCAAGGTAGCAATAAGCAAACACAACAATTCTGTGTAACAATAGGGTTTAAAAGTAGATGACAGAAGAGAGAATCAAATGTTTTATGCATTTTAATTAATACATCATTGTTTGTAATAATGTATTAAAGGGGACCATATCAATTTTTTAACAGTTATTTTCTGTTTTACTATCATTGTGTTTTGGTTTCCCTGTCTTCCCTAGTTAGTTTTCCTATTAATTAATTAGATCTGACACTTGATCCATTTAACATTGAGTACACACCTTATGAATTTAAGACCTATGTTTCCTTAGTTCCTTTATTTGTTCTCGTCAGTTTTAATGTTAATGAGTGTTTGGTTGTGGATTTGACTGTTTTGTTCTCTACTCCTTCTGTTACGCGTTTCACTACAGCCAACCGTGACCATATCAATTTATAATTGTATACATTAAAGTTACCAAAGATCAAAATGGATCATTCTTGTTTTTTTTAATGGAATACTGTAAATACTGTACTACTAATATGCTATATATATATATATATATATATACTATATAATACTGTATATGTATTATAACTGATTTATGAGCACATCATTTTATAAAAACTCTTCTCTGATGATGGGAAAATCTGTCACTAACAAGAGGTCACAGTCATAGCAAACAACAATTATGAAATAGACAAAATCCACTCAATTCCAATGGACAAAATCAGATTTAAATATAGTGATTACATTTTAAAGTATTTCTTTTTTTGATGTTCAATTCATTTTACATGCAAATAAGCCAATACTAAAACAGCATTTTCCCTGTCTGCCATTGGTCAATCCTTCGGTAAGCCCCGCCCCAAATTAACATCACTGATTAAGTTAGTGTTTCACAGGTCTGGATGCTCAGTGGTGATTTTGATTGTGCTGTGTTCATACTTTTAGGGGATATCTTGGGTTTTTTATAGTTGTCTCAATCATCAATTAAAAACGAATTCAGGTGTTAAATAACTACATATAATAAGAGATATGGGAGTTCAGTACAACCGGTGCACTGAAAAGATTAAAAAGTCGACATTTTGATTCAGATATGAAGTTAAAACTGTTTGTTGTTTGATCTGTGTACATAAGCAAAATAAATGTCGCCTTTGAGGTGAAAGTTTGTATTATCTGAGCTCTGATGTCGAACCCCTGCTCGCCGAAACTGCAGCAAACATCTTCTGAGCAGGAGACCAGACTGGAGGAATGAAATAAGATGAGATTCCTCTGGGAAATGCAGTGCCTTTATGTGATTCTGTTCTACCCAGCAGACACAGTTAAAATACAGACAAGACTCAGATTCACTATGCTGATTCGGTATTCTGATTGGGTGTGTGTGTGTGTGTGTGTGTGTGTGTGTGTGTGTGTGTGTGTGTGTGTGTGTGTTGTATAAGCCAGTTCTAGAACACAGAGTCTTCTGTTTAAAGCAAAGCAGATGTGAGACTTAATCACAATCCTTAGCAAGAAAGTCTGAATACATTTAAATAGAATTTCCACCTTATAACCTAAACACTAAAATCACCCTGACTAACTGTATGGTTTCCTAACTTCATCCCAAACAGATCTGTGCTGTGAAAAATACAAAAAATATGAAAAGCATGAAGCATAAGGATTTGATCCTTATGATCAAAACAGTTTCTGCAAAACTGGAATAAAACTCAAAGAGGCCAATATTTATCAACCAAACCAGAAACAAATTAACAAAAATTAATATTTAGTTCTGGATGGTGATTGGTCAAATACAGCGGGATTTTTAGTGATTCTTTCTGCAAGTTTAATATTTTCACCAGTAGATGGTGTCAAGTGATTGTCTTTATAAATAAGTCAATGAATCATTCATTCAAGCAATTCAGTTAAAAATGCATGATTCATTCAAGGAACAAAAGGAAAAAAACTTGATATATGTGGGTCATTGAATGCATAGAATATTTAATTAATATGATTAATTCTAATATGCTGATTTCCTGCTCAAGAAATATTTCTAATTATTATCAATGTTAAAAACAGCTGTGCTGCTTAAAATATTTTGTGGAACACTTATGATTATAGAACAGAATTTAGAAACAGAAATATTTTGTAGCATTATCATTGTCTTTAGTGTAAATTTAAAGCATCGTTAAATACAATGATTCATTTTTTTTATCTTATTGTAAACCTTTGAAAATAAATATTATAAATAAAAATAAAGGAAATATATAGATATTACTATATTTTTTTTAACTGTTATATAAAAGCAGCAATAAATCACCCTCACAACTTTGTTATTCTAAATGTATACATATGTATATTATATGAATGTGCATATATCTAGCATAACACATTACGCAACATCTTTAAAATGTATTTTCTTTTAACATTAAATAATGCAGCATCCATTAAGCCACATTCTTTCTCAGACGGCTGCCTTTAAATTACTAAGCACCAGGGTCGAGCAAACAACTCAAGCTTTTATCTTTTAAAAGCTGTATTTAAATGCCAAATGAGACAGCCGTCAGAGTATCTTATTAAAACTGCACAGCAGTCAAGAATTGTGAGGTCAGTCAGTTTATATCAAGATGCTACATTCAATACACTCCTTTAAAGTGGATGCCGAGGGGGCAGAAAATCAGACCTGGACTTTACTGCAGGTGTTACTACAGAGGAACTGTTGCTAAGACTGTGGTTGTAGAAAAAAAGGTCATTCCAACCCTATTTTGAACTCTAACCCTACATTCACAAACCTTTGAGTGCCTGCTATTGTCATTACACCATACTGTGATTAAGACAGAGAATCTGTGAGAATGATATGGTAGTACAGTAGAAATCATTCACACATTTCAATTTCACTGAAGAAACAGAAATGGCGACAGATCTTTTATTACATGAAAATGAATGAGAGCAGGTATGAGACTAATGTAATTTCCCTCAATTCATCCATCAATTTAAGTTTGTTGCAGTGCATTATGGGATTGCATTCTCAGAGAAGGTACACGTATTACTATCTTCGAATCTGTCCAAAAATGGTATGCCTAAAAAGCTTTAAAGTGCCACAAAAATGCTATATGAATATGCTATATAAGCTTAATGAATCAAACACTTTGAGGCCTCGGTTTAAAACCACAGTGTTTGAGGGTGAGATGTTGTTTGTGGGAAGCCATTGAAGACCATAGGCTGGCATAATGCAAATGCAAAGAAAGACTGGAATTGCTGTAATCTTTCTTTTGGTAGACAATAACTCCATTTGTCCTGCACTTTGATCTTTAAAACTTTGCAGATTTTTTATAGTCACACTATATGAAAGTTAGTATCCGCACAAAGCATAATGAGGACACTTTAAAACACTGCTTAAAAACATGTCCAAAAAGCTTTTCCTGTGTACAAGCTAACATTCATCAAGATTAAAGTCTGAAACACTTTCTTAAACATTTCGGTACATAACTAACTACCATCCAAAATAGACTGCAGAGCTGCATGGATTGGTATATATTTTAAGAATGAATTAGCACTGTTGTCACCAAGTGGTTTGAGTTCAAGGCATTTCAAGACCAGGTGGAGACAGACCAAAATAAACAGTTGTACCATCTTACCCCTCTCTCCCTCTCCCTCTCTCTCTCTCTCTCTCTCTCTCTCTCTCATTTTAGTATTATAAATAGATGCAGGATTTGGAAATCTTTGTATTATAGTGGTGTTTAAATTAGGGTTTGTTTTTTTTGGGTTTGTTTTTTTTTTGAGGGGGATTGCATTTTTTTACTTTTGCTGTTTTATTGTGTTTGTGATCTCTCTCTTTATTTCTCTCTCAAATGCCTCTGATTCTCTCATTCCTTCTCTCATGTATTTTTTTCCAGAACACACTGTGCTATGCAAAATGCAATCATTACCACGGCACACCTGTTCTAAAGCTGACAGAGAGAGGGAGCAGATGAGGTGGTGCCATAGAGGGCAAAGCAAAGATAATGATAAACTGCAGGAACAAGAAAATATGTGGTGTTTGTGAAGAGAGCCGTTATCTAATTTGTGTATATAATGTTTTTTAATGGCTGACAGCAATGCATATATTTAGGCAGAAGAGTGTTTGATGGGCAATATAACAAAACATTTATAAAACGTTGGCTAATGGGACCTTATTGTAAAGTTTTACCATATATATTTAACATTTATTTAATTGAAAATAATTTAAAAAAATGTCAAAAAGTAATTGTGCATTATCCAGGTTTCCCACAACTTTTGGCCAATGCATTTTCATACATTTCCAGGCAGATTATAATTAATGCATAAGAATTTTTAACAAACAGTTCATACAATTCAAAGAGAATTCATGATTTATTGCAATTTACATTTTTTACAGTTAAGCATCACATTACAACATTAAATCAAAATAGCAAAATTATGATATTTTCATGAGCCAATATGTTTTCCATGGTTTTCCGAGGTTTTCCATGTCTCTGATTATCATTGTCAGCTAATTTTATCACAAGGGGACAAGCTTTATAGTTAGAGTAATCAGAAACTTTAACCTACAAAACATGAAGCATTGAGAAAAGACAGGAGCATCCAATTTCTCACTCTTAACCAATCAAACACAACCATTATGACACTAGCAACTGAGAACAAACCTCACTAGCTAGACAATCATCGGAAGCATCTAAGCTGTCCGAGTGTGACAGTATCTCTGAGAAGTGTCCAGTGATGACTGAGGTAAGTGCAGTCATTTGCATCACGAGGACCTGGTGGGCTGTTCTGTTTTCAGCACAGAATTAAAAGTCAGAGCAAGCACAGCAGCTGCACGATTAAATAAGAAACCTGTTGAAATTGCCCTCTCAAGGAATTATGCTAATGCTCTCCATGTCATGATTAATGATTCAGGGCAAAAAACATTTTTCTGTCCATCACAGTATATGAAAGGCAATAACATAAGCATAAACGTCGCTGAACAACTAGAGACGAATCTGCCAACTAACTGAAGGGAGACAATATAATATATAAAATATCACAGTATTTATAATATATATATATATATGATATACAATGTTACTCATCATATTATTAAATATTATTACAATTTAAAATATACATTTTGTACATTTAGATTTTTTTCTGGATTCTTTAATAGAAAGTTCAAAAGAACAGCATCTATTTGAAATATAAATCTTTTGTTACATTATAAATGTCTTACTGTCACTTTTGATGAATTTAAAACTTTGGTTTGGGGATTAGCTTGCATATTAGTACTTATAAATTCTGTGATTCTTATTTTTCTTTAAATGTTCACATTTAATACAATAGAAAAAAAAAAGAATCTGAGGTTTTAAACATCATAAGAGCAAAGTCAACAGGGAAGCTGCAAAAGCCAATAAATCCTTCTGGACTTCCTTGGGAGTCTGATGTGACACTGCAATATATCGGTGACAGGGTGATGCATAAACCATCTCCCACACCTAATAAAACAGTTATTCTGAATTGTTTGTGTTACAGTTTAGATACATTGACCTATACTGTATAGTATACCTATACTGTATACTGTATATACTGTCATTGCTGTCATTGCCAGAACATACAAAATGAGGAGATGGGGGAAACAATAACAACCTGTATTTAAGTTCTATATTAAAAAAAAACGAAGAAACACAATAGTCCATCCTACAACTACATCCAAACCCATTTGCATTATGCCCACACTTCATTAGGACGAAATTCCACCGACAACACAATAATAATAAAAACAAAAGGATGAACCAACTCCAGGGTAAGGCTAAGTAGACCTTTAAAAACATGTTTAGACTTCCTTGAAATAGTTTTAAGTTTCGTGTTACTGCACGATCTACACATCCCAGCATAAACGTTAAAAGTAACGCAAGCACACTGTATGTGGGATTCGCATTTTATAATTACTAAAAAGCCGTGACTTATCTTAAGTTGTGAATTAAAGTTGTGTTATAATCAGTGAAGCTGACTGCACTATGAATCTCTTATTTGCATAATTGTTTGTTATAATGAGAGGATTTGTGAGAGTGCAGAACTTAATATGCCAGAGAGTATTTTTTGTACAGTGCTAACTTAAACACCTCTAATTGGCCATTGCATTCAAGAAATGTTCATGGCACTGCTTGGGAAGCTGACAGTCTGTTCCAATAAAGCCTGTGTCTGGAGCAGAGCAGAGCATCAGACAGTAGCAGAAACCCCAGAGGCTGCCTCTGTTTATGATGTCATTACTCATTTCTTTCAAATGCGCAGCTTCAGAACTCAACTAGTCAACATATTAGGCCACAAATGCGTCCATGGACTTATTTCCTACAGAAGTGGTAAGTGCTGGTCCATTCGGGAGGGTGAGCCAGACCTGCCTTCGAGGGTTAATCCACCCAAAAACTAAAATTGACATTATATACTTAGAAGTATGAGTTTCATTTTTCTGTGGAACACAACAGACTCACCTGAATAATATCCATAGTCAGGATTGGAGGTGTCAAGGTCCAAAAGGCAAAAGAAGAAGGGAAAAAGCACTATAAAAATAGAATAGAAACGCAACCCTGATTGCTGTATGATTCCCAAAACCAGACTGATTGACAAAATGTTGGTCCATTTCTCATAATGTTGGTCTGATTTCAGCTTCAAGAAATCAGAGGGCTTTGAAATTGCATGATGAAAGTGAATAACACAATTACACAATCACACATTTATTTGAAGTCAAACAACTCATTTAAGACACTTAGAGTAGAGGCAACTTGTTTTAGATTAAATTTCAATCCCCGATGAAGATCTGAGATGATAAGGTGTAAAAATAAGGGACAGATTTTAGGACAGGAGTTAGATTTTAAGTTACTTAAGACAAGTTACTTGTCAAGCAGATACAATAAAGGAGAGAGTCGACAAATAATAGATTTTGGAGAGGAAGAGCTCAATAAGACAATTGGAAAGCTAGTTAGAAATTTAAATCAAAGTACAGAAATACCTTGAGATACGAGTGTCCCGACATACGAGTATTCCGAGATACGAGCGAGCCTTTGAGCAATTTTTTGCTTTGAGATGAGAGTTAATATTTGAGAAACGAGCACGTTTACAGATGCCAACACTAGTGGTGGAGCACTCGGAGCAGCCCATGCTGCCTCACTCCTCACTTCACGTCTTGGCCGACTAAAATAAAAGGGTTTGCGCGCGCAAAAAGAGTTCATGCATGCGCAAGGGATTTAAATGACCTCGCGGGCTACCGTTTTTTTTGCGTGTAGATCTATAGGATGTATGTTATATACGTTTCTTTTTGGCATGGATTTGCCTTTAATCCCTCCTCCACACAAAAAAACCCACAAGATTTTATATTTCAAATGACATTTTAATCTTACATTTAACCCTTTGACGCGTACGATCACACCGGTGTGATTAGAACGTTTAGTGCATGTTGGCTGGCGCTGATCCAGAGACAGACGCGCTCAGAGCTGGTCTTATATTAACTATTCAGTGTTTTCAACCATGTACCTTTATTGTAGGTTTCAGACGTTTAAATACTCATAAGTACTTGCAAAACAATGCATTTATAGTTTGAAAAATACACACAGATGTCTATAAAAGCAGAAATAACAATCCGTTCAATTATAAATCGACTAGTTTTATTCATATCAGATAACTATATAGTTATCTACTATATATAACTATAAAGTTCACTATATTCTTCTCCCACTTCACCAGACACTTACTGTACTTATATATTATATATATATCGGGGGAAGTGACTGAATTTATGTGTTGTAAACTGCTGCGCAAACTAACACGGTAGCACCCGTGTTTTTCTCTGTTATTTCTTATGGGAAACAATGATTTAAGATACGAGCAATTTGAGTTACGAGCTAATAACGAACTACGAACTAATCTCACCAAAATATCTGTTCAAATGTTTTTTGTTTTTTATGATTCTTCATGTTCACACAGTTCTTAGGCAACGTGGAAAAGTATTTTTGAAAGGTAGGCACATCACATTACACTTTCCTCGACTAACAGGTTTATTGTAGCTATGTGGCCACTCAGCTTTTTCTGTCATTTGACTAAAAGTGCTACGCACAGACTATTTAAGACAGTATTGGCTATGACGACACGTGCTAGACTAAGATACTCTTCTCCACTCCTCAAATACATAAAAAATTAACCTTTATATATATGTATATATATCACAGTTCTTCTGGATTTGACTCCGTGTGGCACACCGGCTGTTGTCAGACTCCTTGTACAAATAAAAATCTCACTGGATTATTACAATTAATGGCAAAAGGAATAACTAATAATTCCTACTGACACACAGCAGCAAAATATATAAATAACAGCCATAAAACCCTATTTTGGGGGTGAAAATAATAACGTGGCTAACACTTTTGCACAGTACTATACACACACACTAAGTATCGGAGCATCTGAAGACATCAAGTAGGTGCACCCCACTGATCCACTGATCCCGGTCTGGGAGGAGATCCCCCAGGATAACATCTTTCATCTCATCAGGATCATGGCCAGATGTTGTTGTGAATGCACTCAGGCACATGGGGGCCATACACACTACTGACTTACATTACATTATGAGTTGCTGTGATGAACTTCTTGCAAGTTGGATCAACCTGCAACTTCAGTTTTTTATATAGATTTTTAATCCAGCCTTCAGTGTGTTATATATATATATATATATATATATATGCAAGCAAGCTGTTACACTGCTCTTTGTATGAATTTCTGAAAAGTGTCCAAAAACAAAATCTCTCAGCTGATGTCCCAATCCAGTCTACTGTCACAGAAAGCAGTTAACTGTGTGGGCAGTAAGGCAGTAAGCAGTTTTGGAAAAGAGCTTGAAAGAAAGATGTAAACAAGATTTGTTTTGTCCTTCACTGTTTATAAGCAAAGACGGTGACTCCCTCAGAAGAACTGGTGGGCCACCACACCGGCATCATGGGAGATCCATGAGTGGGCAGCACTGACTTGCTTCCAGCACGATAATATGGACTCACAGTCCAAAAATGAGTCATTTCACTAATATCACACCTCTATCCACTCATACAATCCTTCTCCTCTTCATAACCCCGTTACACTCTAGTCACTTTTGCTCTTCTTTCAATTTTTTCTCTTTATCCAGGAAGAGAGATGTGCCTGATAGGTTACTTCAAATGGTAATTTCACACTCCCCCCAGCCTCCTTTTTTTGTGTTAGTCACACAATTTTAGACACATAATGTAAAAGTTTCATGATCATTCTTCATGACCAAAGCTAGTTTTTTCTATATATGTCTATATAAGCACCCTCTATATAAATGGAAATGTTGATTTCTCATTATATGACATTTATATTCATTTTAAAATAATTTTGTTGTATATATATATATATATTTAAAATTATTTTATTTCTATTTTACTGTGTGTTAATTTTTGACTTATTTGTGTGCATCTACATATCATGGGATTTTCACTCCAAATTTGAACATATTTTAATTGTTTTCCAGCAGTAATAATTCATCATTATAATTCAATAATAATTCAACCAACTGCTGTTTGTGTGTCTGAAAAAAAAAGGAGTTTTTACAAATGTGCATAAACAGATTGCATTAGGCAAAACTGGCAGGTCATATTTGGTTCAAGCGTAGATGCTTGTTGTGAGGCTCATTTTGAGAGCAGCTGCCCAGTGTGAGTGTATTTAATCTAAAGGTTAACACAAAGGTTTCATTTTAATTTTTCATTAAAATACGTATTACTATCACAGCTTAATATGCAGCGATAACTATGAGTAAGCAATTCTCAGCAACATTGGATTTATGCAATAGATAGATGCATTTGTGCAACCTTGATTTTACACATTGTTGTATTACCAAATGTATCAGAATGCAATTCATAATGCAACGCAAGTATGCATTGTCATGTTGCAGCTTATTATGGCCCAGAACCTGCATATGTACACACACACAGACACACACACACACACACACACACACACCAGTACAAATACATCATACATTAAATCCTCTTCAAAAGTTCTTCATTAGCCACATGTGAATTTGGAGGTGGTGATAATAAAACATTCAGAGAAAGCTTGATCCACGTACTGACTCATCATGATTAGAAATCATTGAGTCGAACCATTACATCTGAATCACAGTGTGTAGTGCGTATGTACAGATGAAACTCATCCACGATCTCTTGTACGCAATCTACTTCCGCCTTACTGAACAGCAGTTCACAAGATCCCTCTTCATTCTCACGTTCCCACGTTCACAGTTCCTGACCTATTTCTTTTGATTATTCCTTCTTATCATTCTTATTCCTGACTTGGAGTGACCTTTAAGGTACTTAAGGCTTTTTTTTCACAGTGTGAAATCTCCATCTCTCAAAACACACAGACCAGCACTTTTACAGTAAAAAGCTTTAGGGAATAATGGGCCTCTCCTTAAGAAAGAAAAAAAATAAAGCCATGTTTCAAGGACTGGTCACTTTAATAGTAACCTCACAGATGGACTCCTCTAGAAAAAAATAAGTCTTGATAAATCTTGATGCTTTGCACCTTCTTATATCAATAATAACACTAGAGTCACATTGATGGCGTGAGGCTGTTTTTAAGACAATGATCAGCCAAGAGTGAAATGTCTAGGATAGAGTCAGTGGAGAACAGGAGAGCAGCTTCACACACATATTTGTCTTTTGATGCTCAGTGTCATTATGGAAACAGCCCTTAATACACTCAAAGTAAATGACTTCCCATTTCACCGAATTGAAAAATGCTGTAGTTTGGCAAACTCTGGAGAAATGAAAAAGCATGCAAAAGGATGCATTGAATTTCCTGTCCATGTGACTTGGTAATAATGAATGACAAATGACTTGCTACAATGGATTCACAGCAACTATATATCATTATTTAGATAAAAGAAGTCACAATTACCACATGGCAGATCTTTAACTCTTTTGCCTTATTAAAAAGGATAAAATGCATTTAATGTACAAATGTACAACAAAGAAACAAGGACACAGAGCCAGTGAACCCAATATAAAATGATACATATGTATGCATATGTACAAGATAAAAAAGGTAAATATGTATTCAGTTATTACAAGCGCATTTCGCAAACATGATATGATATTGCTTGTCAATAGTCAATACGCAACGTATAAATATTGAGTAACTTACATTTTAGGCACAATATTTCCAGTTACATCACCTGTTTTTGCTCCGCCAACTAAAATAATTCCACATTTCAAATCAGTCTCCAAACAACGCACAGTACAGATTCTGAATGAATCCGCGTTTTTGAATGATTTGATCGAGTGAATGATTCATCGACACACTCATAAACCCCTTTGCTGCTAACTACTGCCAAAACTAAGTAACCTGTAGAAAGAGTCTTAAAAATCCCCACAGAACATGCAAACACAGACAAACGGAGAGATGCTGTACAAAAAAAAACCCCAAAAAAACAATGCTGTTGCAGTGATATCACCACTCTAGGAACATTACATTTACATTCATGTTCTGAAGTCTAAGTGGAAATAAATACCTTACCAACTGATATTATTCTGATGAATGTGGCATAAAAACGAGGGAAGTGTCTCTGAAGTGTCCACAATTTTTCTATCCTGTTTGTCTGTGTATGGGTGGAGGGAATGGGTGGGATACTAACACAATCCAGGCAGTGTGATGTAAACTCCCAGAGGGGTAAAATATGGCCAAGCCAAATAAGTTAAGAAAATATCCTTTAAACAGACAGTGCATGAAGAAATCTATTATCCATCATTATAACAATAAATATGGCTAACATATTCATTCAGTCACTGCATCACCATTGAGGTGAATTTAAATGTGAAAATTTAGATATTTTAGTTGCGTTTATGAAACACCAATTCAACGAATAAGAGAGAAAATGAAGATTTTTGATAATGAAAATATTTAATATGCACATTTCTCAAAATATTCCTAATTTTCAAGATGTCCAAACAATCTGAGCTATACTACTATCCATATTATTTATTAAATAATACTAAATTAAATTTTTATAATCTACAAGCAACATCCTTACAACTATAACGATATTGACACAGATGGGCAGATGATATAACTGTAGAACAGAATATTTGTCCATTGGTGTGGATGCTATTATAATTATAACTATGTTATTATTAAAAGTGTTAATGGCATTTGCTTTATGGAAACAATAGCCTTATTTGAATCTATTTTTAATAGGATTTTTAAAGGAATTGTAGAAACTTTTGACAGGAAACACAAGTCAGATCTCCATTATGAGGAAGAGCAACTATTAAGAAAAAATTTTTTTAATAATAATTCTCTGCAAGTTTCTACAATTGTTCAGTAAATTAGGGGAAAGCACTATAAAATAAATACCAGTTTCTGTCCAAACAGGCTTTTGGTGTTTTCTGATGTGCTTTCTTTTGAGACCATAAGGGGATTTTGTCACCGAGTTTTGACAGATGGCATAAAAAAAGGAAGAAGAGAAAAAACATCTAAAATAAAAAGCAGCAGATCTAATCCCATCATTTATTTTCTCTCTTATTATGATGTCTAAATCAAAATCAACCAAGATTCAAATCTTCATTAATCCCACCCCTTCATCTGTCTCTCTCTCTCAAACATTTTTTTTTCTCTCTCTCAGAGTTTCTTTTCTTCAATCTCAACTAGTGACTGTCTCAGCAGCTCCAACACTTAATTCACACAAATCGCACTGATGAGCAAAAACCCACCAAGAGTGTTAAAGCAAACAAATAAACACACACAAATAGAAGAACGCAGGACTACATACATAAAAAAGAACAGTGCAAACGAAATCCACATTGGAACCTGATAATATTACTATAGACATAGGACACCAAACGTCAGTCAACAACAGGTGGACGTTTTAAGTCTCACAATCATCATAAGGAGACGCTATTATTAGTGTTGCAACCATATCTAAAACAACATTTGTGACTACCCAGCAACTTTCCATCAACACAACAAATGATTTGTCTCACATTGCATAAACATGTCTCTCCATCCAACACTTGCATGATCCAGGGACACTGTTTATCACCACGGCAACAACACTAGATTAATATAACATGCAGTTGCACGTGACTTTACTCAGATCTCAGATGGTGCCAGCTCTATGAATGCATCACTTCAAGAGGTCGTGAAATGGAAAAATCCAAATGTCCTTGACATTTACGCAGAAGAGTTTACTCAAATTTTTTTTATACCCTTCTGAAACGGCAGGATTTGAAATCTCCCCATTCACAATGTCACGGCTTTCCTCTATATGTCCCTTTACATGCACAAGAAGTTATGCTCTCAATAACTCACAAGAGTGGAAGTCTATCCATCACAAGGGTATCACAAATACTGCTGTGAGAGAATGTCAAGAAAGACTCCCAGACGTTACACCTCCAATCTCAAGATCAAACTATTACCAATACATTGCGGAAGTTTATTTTGATGTGCCAGAGCAATTGAACGAGAAAGCCGTTCGTTTGTTCATGTCATTTAACACCACTGGACTATTTTCATAATTAAAAACAGTCTGCTGATCTTTCTAAATATTTCAAAGGTCAACACAGGTAAATAAATGCTGATGATAAATCAGTACATACATGGTTTAACAATGCTTTCTTGAGTTTAATATTAATAAAGTCTGAAGAAAGCACACAAGCTCAAACATTTATAACTTTATTACGGCCTTGGCCATCTCAAGCATCAAAATATGTCAAACACACTGTGGTGCAGGGCATGGATATGTTGCCATTAAGCTATCCAATCATCGCAATGGGCGTTTACTGAAAGAAGCAATGTTCCCGAAACTAAGTGTTTTTAACGTAGTAAAAATGGGGTAAAAATTTGGTAAATAAAATCAAATAAATGTATAATCTAACCTCCAGAAACATAATTTAAAGATCTGAAAATACATTTCATGACCCCTTTAAACAATTTTGGACAAATTTGAACAGTTTTTTATGGATGTAATTCCCAAGTACATGCATATGACCCACCTGCGGGAGGAGCCGGGCAAACCGTGGGACACAGGAATGCCTGGAAGCTGGACGCACAGAGTTCGCTTACCGTCCCCATAGCTCAACTGTCCCTGTTTCACTTTGACAATAAGTGTGCGATTGAGAACTAAGTCCCTGTGAGCGATGAGAGAGAAAACACAAGCTACTTCCCCTTTTGTCCGAAAGCAGAACTGTTCATTACTTATATAACGCTTGTCTGTATAATTTGCGCTGACAAGATTCCAAAGCAAAGACCTCTGATGGCAGCGCAGATCCACGCCGCTGCTCTCTGCTCTGATGTGTGCTGGTTTCGCAATCTCACTCACTGACTTCTCTTCTTGTATTGTCTCTCCTCCTTCCCTCTCTCTCTCCCCCTCTCTCTTCGTACTCACCGCCACTTTGTGTTTAGCATCCAGCGCTTTCTAAGCTCCCCCTGTATTTCTCTGTGTCTACGACCCTGGTTTCAATTCAAAAGTCTCTGCTGTGGCGCTGAAAAAGCTTAGGTAGAGAAGGATTTACATAGACATAAGCACAGACTCATCAGCACCTCCCAGAACACCTCCCCACTCACTCCCACAAGCTCAGAGGGCAGTTTAGTCAGAGCTCAACCATCTCGGGCATCTGAGCCATGCGTGGTTTTGAAGGGCATGTATATGTTTACTCATGAGAATCACAAGATCACCCACCCCATCTATAAATGTACGCCTGCAGACACGTGTGCATTGTGTTAGGTTGAAACCATCTGAAACCCACATGCACCCAAATTGATGTTTTGTGTGGTTCAATGGTAATTGGTTGTCAGTATAGTGGCAAGAGCATTTGAATCCTTTTCTATTTTATATACTCTTAGAAAAAGTTTTAATTGGGTTCAATATAGGTTTTAACTTTAAATAACCTTTTAATAATTTCTTATTAACATAGCTTTCCTGTAACTCAAATGGTAGAGTGTGGCGCTTGCAATGCCAAGGTCATGGGTTCGATTCCCAGGGAAAGCAAGAATTGATTAGAATGTCAATGTGTATCTTGAATGCAATGCAAGTCACTTTGGATAAAAGCGTTTGCCAAATGCATTAATGTAAATGTAATTTCATGCTTAAAGGTCATTTCATTTTTTCTTATCGTAAGTTTACGAGCTGTTTAATTCATAACACTTCATTACAACTAAAATTAAGAAAATTAATTAAAACTAAATCCATGAAATTACCCCGTAATGAGAACCCTTAAAACGTTCTAAATACAGTATAAAGCACCTGACTGAACTCTTCAAGGTTCTATATAGAAGCTTTTTTTCTAAGAATGTATGACAATAAAATGTATTTCATAAATATTTTTTGGAGGACTTTGAGTTGATTGCAATTGCGATCTTTCTAAAAAGCATGCATGAGTTCAAAGAAATGGGTTTTTGTGCAATACTGTTGAATCATAAGACTGCTGAATATCGCTGTCATGTGCCATGAAACAGGAACAGAACACTACCCTCAAATAACAATCTCAGCTTTTCAAAATAAGAAATGTTTTTAGGATTTTTTGCATTCGGCAGTTCCCTTTCAAACGGAAAAAAAAAATTCATATTTTTTTTAAATCAACCTTTTTATCATTCAATCAATCAATCAACTTTTCCTCTTCTTTTTGCTCTTCAAAACATATGAATTATAGTGGTACATAGTGGTACATAGACTACATCCAAAAACCAAGCTGGGAAAGACGTATTCTTCCTCATGTACAAAATGTAAGCAGTCCCCTGCTACACTAGCCCAGATGTTTTAGCTCTGCAAAAACATCTGACCATTTTTTTTTGGTCACAGATTTTTGTATCTTAGAATATTTTGTAAAGATGTTTGTCCAAACCCTTTAACTGCCATCTCTGGTGTTGTTCGTGAAAACACTACTTTGTCGAAAAAGTGAAATGGATTATATACTATTAGGCAATAGATTCTGATCAACTGAAGACATTCTCCCCCTCACACAATTTCTTAATGTGCGGTTTGCGAGTCTAACCTTTCATAACTTATCTTCAAAATCATTTATAGCTGAAGGGGGATGAATCGATACTGTAGTCTGATTTTGCTTGTGATTCATTGATGTTGCCTGTATTTATTTTTCAGTATTGCTGTATAAATAAAAAAGCAAATGCATTGGATTGCACCTATAAAACCATCACAGAGGGGAGACGATTGGGAGATCCTGCTGGAAAATCCACCCAGTACTTTCCAGCTCACTTTCCTTATTTATCTTCTGACACCCTTCCTTTACTTTCATTCCACCCAAGTATTTATCAAATCATTCCAAATTAGACCTATCCACAATACTAAGCAATCAATTTACTACATTTATCTCGAAATGTATGCACTATTTGTAAACCTTTCTGATTTGTTTCTCTCCCTCGGATGATTTTCTGAAGGTGTTAGATTGTGGTGATTTGGCTCTGACACTTTCCACCAATTGAGTGAGATTAAAGACTTTTATCATGTTCAGAATATAGTTAACATGCAAATTATACCCATGATTAATTTGACATTTAGCTGAAGTTATTATCCACAGTGATTCATAGCACACTTAAGCACGTCTTTCTCAAAGACAATGGAGCTCATTCACAAACCTACAACTGTTTGGTCATTTGACCAAATTGTTAACCAATCGGCCACACCACTCGTAAGGAAGTGTGTGGGCTTTGATGTCCTTCTGCAGAATTTTTTAATCTAAACAATAATATAGTCATGGAACCTTTTGTATGACTTTTAATCAATTTAATGCATCCTTGATGAATAAAGGTATGAATTTCTTTAAAAAGAGAAGCACAGCTAATCAAATCAGGATCGTTTTATCATCCTGTTCATAGTCTTATCCATTTGCAGTGACTCAGGACTTTAGAGAAATCAAATATTTTTCCTTTGTCTTCTCTAAATGAAAGTTTGAGACTACACGGGCACCTTGCAGCCAGGGGAAAGAAAAGAACAGAGGAAACTGACATGCAAGGTGCATTTGAAAGGTTAGTCATCAAGACTTAAAAAACACAGATTTTCCCTGCTGAGTTGAGTGCCCAAATTTCAAGACCTAAGAGATTTCACGACAAGTCTTTGCCAAAGCCCTCTAACAAGACACAGTACTGTTGGAATCTGCAGCTGTGCTAAAATCAAACTAACAACAAAAGATCCTTCGCACTAACACAAGAAAATCAAGGGCGTTTATGAGCATACCAGCATGAAAATGACACAGAGCAAAGTCAATCAAAATACAGCCACAAATCCAGATTAAGCAATAGAAAACAAACCATTGCAATATCAACAGACAACTATGTCTTTACCTTTGTCTCAAAAATGCCTTGATTTCAGAATTACAGTAGGAGATGGGTGTGAGCTCAGGATTTTGATTAATTCTATGTCTGCAAAGCTAAAGTATAAGAGGCCCAGCAGAGTCTGGTAAGTTTTAGTGTCGTTCATTCGGCCACTTGGTTTTAAAAGCGCACCGAACTGTGAAACTGAAAGGTTGGATTCTGAAGCGAACCATAATGGTAAAAAGATTGGGTTTCCCCCAAAAAAAATGTATTCCAAGAATATTCTTCATCAACACATTTTTGGCCATATGTTCTAGTCATATGTGCCCCAAATACGTCCAGTGGCTCTGTTAATTAACTGAGAATACAGATGCACAAGATTTGAAAATGAAGATGAGGCTAAATTATGAAAAAGTACAAATGAAAAAGAGTGTGTGCTAAAGAAATCACATACCGTATTTTCCGTACTATAAGGCGCAACTAAAAGACTTTTAGTTTTTTCTCACAAATTGGTCGTGCGCCTTATAGTGCGGTGCGCCTTATGTGTGGACTCCGTGTAAAATAGACCCGTAATTGAGACTGCGCCTTATGATCCGGTACTTTTAAATACTAAAATACGGTACTTTTATACATATATATGAACATTACACACATACACATGCGCGCGCGCACACACACACACACGTATGTATTTTCTTTAGCAGATACTCTTATTTTTTAGTCTCAGTTACAGTAATTAACAGAACAGATATTTGAATATATTTGGGTAGATAAGAGGACATATTTGGAGCACATAGGTATATATAATATAAATGATAATAATTATCTATATTAAAAATAATATTAAAGAGTCTAAGATTGTAATGCTTTAAATATGCAGCAAACAACCCGACACTTGCTACCAATCACTGATAACAATATTTGCACATTCTGACGCTTTGCTTTTTAAAGACTTGGATTTTGAACAAATTGCAAAACCTTTTGTAATAACATTTAAATATGAAACTTTTACACCCCGTCAACACTGCAAACAAGCAATGTGACAAAACAACACAATTATAATCAGCAAGGCTGTCTACAATGCATTATAATGGACACGCTCACATGCAGTTTAGACAGATTCATTCATTATAATGACTGGCTTTCTGGTTTCTGGTGTCGTGATGCTCATTTATAGTGCAGAAACAGAAGCACAGATGAATTGTTCCACAAATCCGGACTGTTGTGATGAGCCAGACTTTGAGTATCCCTGCATTATGGTCATTTCTGTTCCCCCGGTGGATACGTTGTACATTAGGGGGCAGGTGAAATTACTGATAATATTACTCAAGCAAAACAATACAATGAAAGAACACACAATAAAAATACGGTTCAAAGGAAGATAAGTGTAGAAAGCTATTTGGCTGTAATGAAAGGCCATTTCCAAGCCAAAGAGCATCATATGCCAGCAGTAAAAGCTTTCATTTAACATCTGTGATATCTGCAGGTTCGTCTTCCAAAAAAGATAAAAGCACGTGTACACACACACACACACGCAATCTCATGTGACAACTCTTAAAGGAGCATTTCCCAAATAATTTACATTCTCTCACTTAATCGCACTCAGGTTTTTCAAAATCTATAGGAATTTCTTTCTTCCAAGAACCACAAAAGGATTTATGAAATGATTAAATGAAAAATCTTGACATATTGACTGATTCGGTTTTATTGACTGATTACTACATTTATTGTATAGTAATTGCATGAACGTGATCAGTACATCAATATCAATCAATAAATGTTCTGTAGATGGAAGAAAGTCATACGTTTGAAATGACATGAAGGTGAGTAAATGATGAATTCTTGAACTAAACTTTCAAAGTATGAACTGAATAAACATTTGAGGCTCTATTGAGAAAACATCCACCATATAGTGCATAAGTAACAACGACATTAAAATTCTATGAACAACTGTTCATTCAAATCTTTGTATTGTCTATTCCAGTAGTTGATCATGGCAGATTGAATCTAACCCTTTCAAAAACAGGGCAAATGGGAGGTGGTCGAGCTGTTGGTTGCTACTGACCTAACACTCGTATATTTCCAGTCCCAGTCGTCTCATGCAGAAAAGCTGCTATTTCATCTCAGTTGATCTTAAAACAGATCAGCCTTTTGAAGATGTCTCATTCTCTGGAGCTTAAGATTAACGAGAGAGTGCTAGAGACTTTAGAAGAGAGAAAAACAGCAGTATTTTTTTTATTATTAAATCAAAGGGTGCATGGAGAAGGAAGGGTGAATGATGGAAAACAAAAGATGAGCTTAATTCCAAGTAAAACAATGTAACAAACACAATGCATACTGCTTAACTTATGCAATATTAATGATTTTAATCTACTAAAAGTGAATTAAGTCACATTATACTGTAGGCATTTCTTGAACAAAGAGCAACTGACATAAACATATTAAAAATGTAAAATTAAATCGGTTTTAGTTTTCAAATGCCCTTATGTTTAGATCTGATCATTTTACACTTGCCCCTGACCCAAATGTTCACTCTTAATGAGCTCAAATCCATAAAAAATACACTACTCTGTAAAACAGAAGTGTCCAAGCTTGGTCCTGGCCACTGTCCTGCAGGGTTTAGCTCCAAATTGGAGGTTTCTAGTATGCGTAATGAGACCTTGATTAGCAGGTTCAGTTGTGTTTAATTGGGGTTATAGTCGGGGAGCCAAAGTCTCAAAAGCTCAATAAAATGGGTTGAACCTGACATGGTCTGCCATACTTTTTATTTGTGTTTTTTCTGTTAACTTTGACCCTAGGAACCAATAATTGTGGATATTTAACATGGTTTTTAATGTCCACATTATTAAGCATCATGGCCTAGGCATCTTTTTAATTTCAACATAACCCTGTTCTCCCAATGGAAATGTGTCACACAAGAAATATAATACAGCAAAATGACTTTCATTATTTTATTGCCACCGATGACAACTATTACTACTTTAACGAAAAAATAATTTAACATAACTTAATTAACTAGGTGCAGGTCCCTGTGAGGTGAGATAATCAGGAGGGTGGCACACTGCAGATACTGCTCTGGGGACAGACCTTCACCCTCACCACCTGAGGAGACACACACACGCGGCCTGCTTACGTGTCCCTATCTTCAAGCACAAGTTCAATCCTTGAACATCTGTTGGGGTCCCCGGTGCAGAGACATGCAATGCCACACTTCACATTGGCTCTTGCACAGGAGCATCTTCGTGCACACATGCTTTTCTTGCAGCGGCAGTATTGGCTGTGTTTGAGTTCAGAAGGTTTTGCCTCTTTCAGCATCATGGTTGCCACCAATTTGCCATTGACAAGTTGTCTACCAAAATCAGTGGCAGCTGGGTAGGTTGGCTGAACCATGTGTGCCCGCTTACACACAGCCAACTGATGCAGGGCTCGGCGAAGGTGTAATAGGAAGGCGTCTTCAGTTGGTGGAAGGCAACGCATGTCTCCTTTGATGCTCACAAAGAGATGGGCTCGCAGTGCATCTAGAGTACCACCAAAATCACTCCTGTCATAGAGTGACACCATGTATCGCCGTGCTGCTGTTATAACCTCTTCCTGAACATCCAGGCTTTCCTCAGGGTCACCGTACCTGCACAGCGGCAGAAGGTCTGTCAGGTGTTTAATAGCAGTTGTGTAGGCCCGCCTTTTTCCTCTTCTGTACAGATAGCTCACTGTGTCACATCCGGTAAGTATGTAGGTGCTGAGGAGAAGGGATGTAAGATCTGATGCTGCAACATCATACTTTCCCGCCAGAACTTCTGTGATGGCATGAACAGGTAGAAAGATATCCATCGTCTTTACCCACAGCTCCTGCAGCCCATCCATGTGTGTGATGTAGTACATGCACATCATGATCACATCTGTGTCAGTTGCTACCACTACAGCCCGTTTGTGATGTAGAATTTGTATCGAGTATGCAATGTGAGCAAACATCCTGGTATCTGCCTCCTCATGTTTCTCACATGAAAGTTCTGGAAGCTCAACCTGACAATCTGCTGACAAGAGGACAGTGCGACCAGGATCACAAAAGATTCCTCCAAGAATAAGTGTGCATCCTGCAGGAAGTGACTTGTTCTGAGCTGCCCATGCTTCCCCCATGTAGTTCAACAGATTAGCTTTATTCAGTGGATTGTGAATGAAGCCTTTCCATTCAGGTATAGGGAGAGTATCATGTGGCTTGTACTCCTTCATTTTGCTGGGGCAGGTCTTCATCCTCTTCTCTCGTTCCTCACCTTTCAGACTTTCAGCAGGGGAGACATCATATCGATCACCAACAAAGTGGATGCAGTCACACTTGTCTGGGAGGATTCCAAGGAGCTGCCTCAGGTACTTTCCTTGCAGTTCATGGAAGGTGCTACTCCCAAGATGTTGGTAACGTTGAATGAATGCCATGGCATCTACTACCATTACAACAGGCTTGTCAGACGGCGGTAGTTTGTCCTCTTCCCCCCATGAGCTGCCAAGGGCTGTCTTGATTGCAGCCAGGTAGTCTGCCTTGTTTCCTTTACGCATTGCATAACTTTGGTCAAGGGATGGATCTGGCTCAAACAGGGAGGCTGGGCAACTTGTCCATTCATGGCCAAACACTTCCACCTTCCTGTCTTCCTCTAAGTCCTGAACAAAGTACAGGTTCCGCACAACTGCACTCTCCTCCTCATAGACCTTTTTGGCTTTGAATGCCATGGACATTGACTTCTTTGGCTTTGCTGTGAAGTTTGAAAGTTTAATTTGGGCTACTTTCTCACTGTCTGTTCTTCTTGCTGCAGCCAGAGCCTCCAGACCTTTTTCACGAGCACAGATCAAATCAGCAGATGTGGCTTTGTGGCCTGTTGAAATGTTGATCAGCTCCTGTTCTTCACATGTGAAAGGATTGATCATCTGGTTGTTGATGACATCTGTTATTTTCCTTACACCTTCTGCCTCCTTTGCACCTTGGCTGTCCTTGTCCTTGTGGTGTTTGGTGTCATCTGCATCCAGGTGTGCCATAGCCTTTGTCTGCTCTGACACAGCTGTCAGAACTGGAAGAGCTTTCAAGTATTTCTCCATGGCAGCTGGCTGCTGACTGATGCCAGTGAAGAGTTTTGTCTTGGCATCACGGTTGTAGGTTTTCTCAAGTGCCATGTCTGTCCAGACACCATTGAACCGTCCTTCTGTTTGACGTACAGTGAACTTCCCATCCTTGAATTCCCTATAGATGTTTGGAGCCAGTGTAGGCAAGCTTCTCATAGCTTCTAGGTAGTGGGGCAGGCAGGATACATACTTGTAGTGGCCAGCAGCTACAAGGTATGGTAACATCTTTTCCACTTCAGCCAGGTGTTCCTCCCACAGACCTGCACGCTCAGCATGGACGAACCGTCTAAGAATCATCACCATATCCATGTACATTAGCCATAACTTTGTGGTAGGTGAGGTACGTGCTTCATCAAACTCAGCCATCAAACATGTCAGCTTTTTAAGTTGACAGTTGCATCAGCACACGCAGAAGTTGCCTTCTCTACATCCTCTTCTGACAGGGCATCTAGGAGTAGCTGAACATTGTTGCTAAGCACACACATGTACTCCAGGTCCTTCTCTTCATCGACCAACCATCTGGCAAATGCTTCCCAGTGTAGGGCAAACATGGCTGCATACACCATAGTGTGGGCGTGCAGCATTGCATAGTAGTCTTTCCCACTGATGATTTTGTTTGCTGTTCCACGGAGACAGACATCAGCTTCGACCATGATGTCTTCGATTCCAGTGGACTGCATCAAATGCCCAATGGCTCCAAGGAAATTCTGAGCAATATGGAAGCCACCCATGCGCAAGATAAGTTTGGCATACTTCTCTTTGTTCTTCTTTTGCATACTCAGAACCACCTCATAGATTGCTTGATCACATGTGATGATGGCATACTCTTGACCATGTTTTCTCGACACATCCATGCAGTACTGAACAGACTGTTCAACCACATCTGGGTTTGTTGGTGACTTGGGGAAGAAGGGACCATAGCTGATCACAGTTGCAGGGATGGTATCTGGGATGAGAAATGCTTGGAATGAACTCCATGTTGGAGCAGCACAACTTGGTTTCAGGTCCTCCAATAGTACAATAGGGCAGCTATGCACTAAATGCCAGAGGATGCTCAGGTGGTCAAGAGGTTCTGCTAGACACACAGGAAGCTTAGGCTCTGTTTCAACTCCAACCAGGGAGCGACTCTTTTGACGATCTTTTAGACTGAGGTGGCTTTCCTTGGTCTGAAAAGGCTGAGAAGATTCCAGGGCTGGTTGGCGGGTTTTCAGTAGAGGTAAACTAACCAATGGTGTGGGGTCTTCATCTGGATTCTTGTACTGGAATATGATGTGTGTTGTGCCATGCAGTGTTCGTCCATCCTTTGTGTACTCTTGGAAGTCAAGGTTATCAAATGCAAACTGTGTGAATCGTCCAACCTTCAGGTTCGTTGGTATGAAGGCACCATCCCTAGTTGTCTGCTCTTCAACTGCCATTGCCATTGTTGTAATATATCTCTGTGCTTCTTTGTAGCTGATACTGTTCCCAAATCTATTTAAGAGTGATACAGTCGACTTGCTTCTGGTTTCCTTAAGGATGTGCAAAGCTGTCCCAACGTGTTTCGGTGTTGGGATCTTGGCAACTGCTTGGCAGACATCCTGGGCAAGGTTGAGGACTTGTTCTTGCTGCTTAGGACTGATTTTCACACGGCCGTCCTCACCTAACTCTGGAGATGCATTTGTTATCATCCATGCCAGGTGGTTATATAGGTTAGAGCTCACTCTTTGGGATGCCTCCAGGTATGATATCTCTAGCTGCAGTGACGGGTCTTCAGTCATACTTCCAGGCATCTGGTGACTTCCACTGGCTTGAGCTGTTCTGGCTTCTCTTGCTTCCTTCAGGGCCTGCTTACGTTGGTCCTGGAGCTCCTTCCGTATTCTCTTTGCAGTGTTGTAGGAAGAGACTATGGTGTCATCTGGTGTCAACTCATCATCACTTTCTTCTTCATACTCTGCCAAATTTAGATTTACTGCCGATACAAATTCTACATCACAAACGGGCTGTAGTGGTAGCAACTGACACAGATGTGATCATGATGTGCATGTACTACATCACACACATGGATGGGCTGCAGGAGCTGTGGGTAAAGACGATGGATATCTTTCTACCTGTTCATGCCATCACAGAAGTTCTGGCGGGAAAGTATGATGTTGCAGCATCAGATCTTACATCCCTTCTCCTCAGCACCTACATACTTACCGGATGTGACACAGTGAGCTATCTGTACAGAAGAGGAAAAAGGCGGGCCTACACAACTGCTATTAAACACCTGACAGACCTTCTGCCGCTGTGCAGGTACGGTGACCCTGAGGAAAGCCTGGATGTTCAGGAAGAGGTTATAACAGCAGCACGGCGATACATGGTGTCACTCTATGACAGGAGTGATTTTGGTGGTACTCTAGATGCACTGCGAGCCCATCTCTTTGTGAGCATCAAAGGAGACATGCGTTGCCTTCCACCAACTGAAGACGCCTTCCTATTACACCTTCGCCGAGCCCTGCATCAGTTGGCTGTGTGTAAGCGGGCACACATGGTTCAGCCAACCTACCCAGCTGCCACTGATTTTGGTAGACAACTTGTCAATGGCAAATTGGTGGCAACCATGATGCTGAAAGAGGCAAAACCTTCTGAACTCAAACACAGCCAATACTGCCGCTGCAAGAAAAGCATGTGTGCACGAAGATGCTCCTGTGCAAGAGCCAATGTGAAGTGTGGCATTGCATGTCTCTGCACCGGGGACCCCAACAGATGTTCAAGGATTGAACTTGTGCTTGAAGATAGGGACACGTAAGCAGGCCGCGTGTGTGTGTCTCCTCAGGTGGTGAGGGTGAAGGTCTGTCCCCAGAGCAGTATCTGCAGTGTGCCACCCTCCTGATTATCTCACCTCACAGGGACCTGCACCTAGTTAATTAAGTTGTGTTAAATTATTTTTCCGTTAAAGTAGTAATAGTTGTCATCGGTGGCAATAAAATAATGAAAGTCATTTAGCTGTATTATATTTATTGTGTGACACATTTCCATTGGGAGAACAGGGTTATGTTGAAATTAAAAAGATGCCTAGGCCATGATGCTTAATAATGTGGACATTAAAAACCATGTTAAATATCCAGCATGTCTTTTGGAATTTTGAGAGTAGCATTCAATTCTATTGAGGTTCTGAGCCTGCTGATGAACTATTAGTGAAATCATCACAGATCCATTGATTTTGGTTGGATTTTTATGATTTTTTCTGTGGAATGAGTATACTGTTTGGTGAAAAGAATGACATATTGACTGATGTCATAACTTGGGGGAATAGTTGATTGCCAATGAAGTAAAGATGAAAATATTGAAAAAAAGTGAGAAAACGCCTAATTTTTTGCATTAAATTGATGCAAAATCATGTAGAAATGTGTTTTAAGAGTTATTTTTTCAGTGGATGTTGTCAGCACATGTGTTCTGTGTATCTGGAATGCATTTATTGACAGCCTACCAAACCCACTGAGGATTTGAGGAAAAAAAATTTTTCACAATTTTTCTGATAAAAAATAAAGGGTGCATACACTAAAATGGCCACAATTTTTTTTCGCAATATTTCCGGCAGAGCAGACCCTCCAATTATTGGTTCTTAGGGTCAAAGTTAACAGAAAAAACACAAATAAAAAGTATGGCAGACCATGTCAGGTTCAACCCATTTTTGAGACTTTGGCTCCCCGACTATTAGAGCTGAACTCTGCAGAAGAATAAAATCTCTTTTTTTTCTTGCATAGCCTTTTTCGAGTTTTACTTAATTCCAAAAGTCGAAAGAACTTTTTTAATATTTTGTCAATTCAAATCCTTTGGACAATATTTCTGTTTTTCTGTCATTTTCATCTAATAAATGCAGCCTTGGTGAACCTTAGAGACATTAAACACCTTACCAACTAGCAGGAAATGATAACAGACAGATACACAAAAAGAAGAGATGGCAATGACATTCCTAATATATCTTAATAATTTTATTCCACAGACTGCATGCAGATTTTCTATATGCTAAATATATGCTTCTAAATATATGCTTCTATATGCTAGTCCATAACACTAAAACTGTGTGGTTTGATGAACCTAGTTTTGGTGATACGTGAGATTCGATCTCAAACTTACAGAAGTGGGTAAGGCAGGGCCTGTAGTTTAATGGCTAAAATCCCAGAAGCATAAGGTACTTTAGCCTCGGTCTCACTAGAAGAGTGACGCTTAGTGCTTAGGACTTAAAAGCACAATATTAAAAGCAAATTCTTTGTTTGTGACCAACAAACCCATACAAACCTCAAACACTATGACACAGAGCGGTCAATACGCCAAACAGGAACAAACTCAGCACATTTAGGCACTAAATTTCTCAATTTTCCTTATTTTTAACCCTAACATGCATCCATGCATCAGTTTACCAGAGCAGGATAACAAACGTAATATTTAAGAGATTTCATGATTTATGCATTTTTAAGGCAATACAACTTAAATGTACATTTTTAAAATAAAACATTTGTTTTTATGTTACAATATCTGCCAAGTCCTAACTCATCCCCTTTACTTATTTAATGACTTATACAGAATAAAGAAAATCTAATTCTTCACACAAATTGGCATGACCACATTGTTAGATCATCTTATGACATGCTTGAATTTTGTGATAGTTTGCCTTTGTGCAGCCTTTATGTTTGAAATGGATATTTTGTGGAAATAGATGCCATCTACTGGTAATTTTGTGTTGGCGCACAATTTGTGACTAAACCTAAACTCCATCAGTTCATCTGCATTAAGAAATCAGACTATATCAGTCGATTTTGTGTTCCTTATATATATATATATGCACACTGGTATATAACCTTTTAATATTTCAGATATAATTACACTGACATGTATATGTATGTCTCAGTTAGGATCTGTTTGTTAATGTAATTCTGCTTAAGCGGTGGAGTGAGAAGTAGGACACTAGAAGTTTTAACTTTAGATTAAGCTAAAATTGGATTTTATATGTGCGGTCTTCTTGATGTGCAGCTCACAAGTAAACTTCAAAATGCACAGACAGCAGAAAGTTTGGCAGAGAGCGTACATCAAAAACAAAGCTCCGTTCAAACTCTTGCTGTATCTAACTGGAGCAACAGACCGCCTGGGTGGAGTTAACATCATTGAGCGACAGCTGAAAGAGGTAAAGTGAGGACGCACTCAGAGGTTTCCTGTGGAGCTTTGCTCTTTCCTGGATGTGACACTTTGCCACGTCTGCAGCTGTAACCATATTGAGAGACATATCCCAGTCCCACATACCTGCCCACATTCACAGGACTGGTCAGTGGATAAAAACGATTTTAGAAGCTGACCTTCCATTTGGTGTTACTTCTCTGCCAGGGAGGTGTAAAACTATAATTTAACAGCTAATGCTAACTAACTAATGCACAACTGAAAAGATTACAGCTATAAATATGTGCATGATGAAACCTGAACATGCAGTCAGTCTGAAATATAATCCACACATTCTTTTTCATTCAAGAGGATTACAGTCTGTTATCAGTAAACAAATATTAAGACTGATAAATTAAAGACAGTGAGGAACAAAAATAAAGATAAATAGAGAGTGAAAGTTCACTAGAGGTTGAGTTTCAGAAGACTTTTTCACTTTTAAGGAATAGCGGTTCTCCCCTTTTACAAAGTCTAAATTTTGTGAATTTTGTCTCTTGTCAGTAATGCTCTGTTTAGTTCCTGTCTCTATGAAGCCCCTCCTTTCAAAAACTGCAGTCTGCTCTGATTGGTTGGCTGGACCAGTGTTTAGGGAAATGTCACGTCCATACCATAACTTTGAGTTTAACTAAGTTTGTGTGCAGACCGATCGGCGGCTTAGTCCCGAGACACACTAGACGATTTTCAAAGTTTAACTAATATTAAAACTGTGAGAGACCATAGACATAAGGGCTTTTAGCATTTTGATCCTGCAGGTGCACACACTAGAAGATTTGTCCAGACCACGAGACTACACACCAGTTGTTTGTAACATTTTGACAGTGAGACGAGATCTCACAGAGACTCGCAAGATCAAATCTGACTTGAGAAGAAAAGAAAAATGGAGGCCGTCAGCTGGTTCTCCTGTTGTGAGTTTTGTTTTACAGTAAGAAAAGAATATGGGTGATCTTTCTTAGCAAGGTTGTGGCAGTCAAGTTTCAGCTATAGAAGCACACAACATCCGGTTGGTGATGTTTGCTAGCTGTCATTGGCTAGCACGATTAAGAGTCCTAAATATTACGATTTGGTATCGCTCGGGCTCCGACACGATCGGGAGCAGTAAAATAATCATAATGACACCACATAATTCAGATTGAGATCACTGAGGGTTGCAATCAGTCCCAAAATCAGGCTTAAAATCTTCAAGTCTGTAGCCAGCCTTACTTTTGTCTGACTTGAGACAGCGCTGACGCCACGTCACTGTGACGTATGGCATCAAAAGTACTGCGAGAGCGATTCGAAAGCAGACGTCTGACTCAGCCGGACCAGCTTCCCAAGAGCAGCTGCACAAGAGCTGATGGGAAAACATCTGTTCCACGATTGGCCAGATTCACCGCATGACATGACGTGTTTATTCTAACACATTCAGTTCCACTGATACTCACAAATCTGTATTTTTATAGCAGTAAAAGCTGTTTTCATGTAGTAGCGATATATAAAAAACGTAGACGCCACAACATTGTTTTTTTATGCTAAACTTATGCTTATGTTGAACTTTATTCTTGTACAAACAGATGCTGTATTAAGCAGTTCATAAGGTGTGTGCATTTGATGCTGCAAAGTATGCAAACGCAGTGGGAGCATCACTACAGGAAGCGGCAAATCTAGCCGATCAGTTACAGCCAGCTACAGCCGATGTCGAACACATTATGCTCTGGGTGGGATTTATTTAAATGAGCAATACTGTGACATGTTTGTTTCCTAAAGAAAACTCAAAACTACAATCGAGGCGTTTCAGGGAGTTCAGAAACAGTGTGCACTGATATAGAGGACTCCCATTGGATTGGACTTTGTAATTTGTACATTTTACAGACCTTTTTCATGCTCAAAAAGAAACATTGCACACTTAAGAGAGCTTAAAATGTAAAACAGCACAATAAGTCAGCTTTAAGTTCACTTCTAAAGGCCAAGGATGTAGCCTATCACTGTTGGTTAGGTCCTCTACCATCAACACGTTCAAACCCATCTTCTCTGGCCGCTGGAGTAATGCGTTCATTGTTAGGTTAGCAAATTGATCTGTGTTTATCTGATCTTAAAAATATAGTTCACCCAATAATGAAAATTCTGTCATTATTTACTCACACTCATTTCGTTCCAAACCTATGTGACTTTATTCTGTAAAACACTGTAAACCCTAACTATGGATGTTTTTTTGGAACACTTATTTTACACAACATATGATAAAAATGTATTAAACCAACTATCTTTAAAATATCCCTTTTTGTGTTGTGCAGAAAAAAACATTAAATGCATATTTGGTTATTTTCATATTAATTTAGAAGTACTTTAACAATGCATTTACTACTGTAATTAAATTAAAACAGAATTTGACTATTACTTTTTGCTAATAAGCCTCTTGTGACATATGATCATCTCAAATGACAAAATATTTAACAGTTTATCAGACTGGTGGATATATCAGTCTATCACTATTTTATGGTCTGTCTGACTGATCTAAAAAGAGAAATTTGAGAGACCACAAAACACTAACCATAAGAGGTGCAACAACAATAAGCTAATATAGGGACTAACGGACAAATGAGTAGTCGTTTCTTCTAATGACTCAGGTTGTTATGGAAATTACAAAATACCACCCTAAGAGTTTGAATTTAGGGTAGGTGTGGTGCATTTAGTTCCTGCAGCTGATGAAATCATTTATTCGTCTTCAAAAAGACTTTAAACTTTAGGTTTGTGCAAACTTCTACTCGTTTAAACTGCTTTTAAACAGGTGTCACTTTTAAACAGGTTTCACTCTAGAAGAAAATCAGACATTTAACCACTCTCCACAGGCTCTGTGGTGTGCCTGTTGTTTTCACTCAGGATATCCTGTAACATCATTTCTGCTACTCTGACATTCTACAAAAAAAAAAAAAGCGATGAAAAAGGCAAACAAATATCACTGTGGGCACAATATAGAACCATATGCCATGTCAGAAAACATATGCTTTGAAAATTTTTGTTTTAAAAGGTACATTAAACACCAAACAAAAGTCAAACCACATATTTATATATATATATATACATAGCATATAACTGAAAGAGATCAAGTTGGTTATGCTCACATAACACAACATATCTGAATTTATGACGTCCAAGTCTAAATGCCACTCTTTCAAAGCACACACACACAAAACCTTGACTAACTTTAACTTTAAAAAGATACATACGGACAGAAATAGATGCACACAAACCAAATATTTGGGTCAACAACTTGTCTATGTCATGTCAACATGGAGTCCCTAATAACAAACTTAAACAAACATTGTGTTTTAATATGTCACTGCCAGCATGCAAATGTTGGCTTTATTATTTAGCGTCGACCTGTCACTTATGTCTCATTTGGATTCAAATTGAACACAAAATCCTATTATTCTGCCATTGTTCATCACCATAATGCAGTTGGGCACGCCGCTGTCAGTCTTATTCGTTATTCAGTCGTATGAAAGTTTAATGACATAAAACTTACCATAATCGTCCGCCTCCATCCTGCAGCGGTGTTTCTCTCAGCTCTGCTCGTCCTCCGCTGGTAAACACACTCAACATCACTTGTCAGTTTCGCTCTTCTTCTTCTTTTCTTCTTCCAGGTTACTTCTGTTCTACTTCTCTTCGCCTCTTTAATGTTGTGAAAGAGCAAATATCTGTCTTCCTGGTGTTAATTACATTCATATTATTATCATTGGTCAAATGTATTATTATTATAATTTTACTTTATTTTCTAGTCAGTTTTTGATTTTCCAGAATGTCGTGTTTAGTAAACTTTCCTGTCTCTCTTTTTTCCGCCTTTTTTATTCTGTCCACCAGGAGTCTCCCCAACCTCTCGAGATTAAAATAAGGGCTTTTAAACTACACAAATGGTTTAAATGTAACCCTTTAGGTAAAATAAAATAAGTAAAATATAAAATAAAATCCATGTAGTTAGAACTTGAATTCTAAAAATATGCTGATGTCACACACCAGATACCATAAATACCATATACTGTATATGTATATATATATATATACTGTATATGTATATTTACTTTTTTTGTTTTTGGTTTACTTCTTTTTTCATTGCCATATTCAAATGTAACATTACGTTGATGTCTTTAAAAAATAAAATAAAATAAAACATTCATGCATTTGGAACACTGAACCACCAGATAACATAAATAAAATATGATTTATTTATTTTTTGCTGTCTTTAAAAAAATAAATACTGTACATAATAAAATAAATCATTCATGCAATTAGAACTTGAATACTAAAAATTATACCATTGTCTCCCACCAGATACCATACGATATATATATATATATATATATATATATATATATATATATATATATATATATAATTCATTTATTTGCTATAAAATTATGTTTGTCTTTTAAAAAATTTAAATAAAATAGATCATCCATGCATTTGGAACTTGAATGCAAAAAATGCAAAAATGATGCTATTGTCACTCAATGACACAGATGACAGCAAAAAATAAAATGTATATATATATATATATATATATATATATATATATATATATATATATACATATATATATACACATATACACACACATATTTATTTATTTAATTTTTTGCTGTCATTTTCAAATGTAAAATTATGTTGATGTCTTTAAAAAAATAAATATATAATAAAATAAAATAAAATAAAATAAAATAAAGAATTGATGCATTTGGAACTTTGGAAAGTTAAACTTTGGAAGGTTATGGTATTGTTAGTCACCAGATACCATAAATACAATAAGAAAAAAATGCAGTCATTTTCAAATATGAAATTATGTTGGTGTAGTTCTACAACATGTAATTTCTCCTACGCATTATTTTGTGAAGCATATAATTTTATTTCCTAGATGGTATTTGCCTATTGCTCAATTAAATAGGATGATTCAGGATGATACATCTAATTACAGGACTTAGTCTTAATATAAATTAAATTATGAGCCTACATAATAAGTGAATAATGTTCTGCTGTTCAGCTTTTATTCTCATTTCTTGAATGTCTGTAGCGTCACTCTCTATTCACTATTGGTAATTGTTTAATGATTGACAGTGGCAGTAATTGTTATTCCAAACTCTGCAAACACACAGAGCCAGACAATAAGAAAAAAAGAAAAAGAAAACCTCTGTTGGAAAAATGCAGCCGTATGTTGGGAAAAGCCAGACTGTAAACTTTAAATCATTATGTAAATATTCCATAGAGATTTGTAGATGAAGTTACTTTTGCCACTGTTTACAAATTGACAATCACACGATGGTGTTTCATTGTATAGCCCTGTCTGGGTAACTTGAAGATTTTTTCAAGGGATGCAAAAAAAATAAAAAATGGCAAAAACACTCCTTCTGGGCACCACATACACATTTTTGACATAGTTTCCTTGTTAAGTATTACCACAGACACTAAATTGCTTTTGTCTGTGCCGCACACCATCAAGCACGCAACAGCAGACCAAGTCACAAAGTTTCTTTCCTTCACAAAGGCAAAGCATCAATACCAAGATTTCTGCAAGGACTCAATCCAAACTACAGCCGAGATGACTAATCTCGACCCCTGAAGTTGATTATGAGTGTCTTGCAATTGGGCGTTAAGATAAACTAATACTCTGTGCTCTTTTAACTAAGCTCTGTATAAAGAAGCATTTTTAAAAATGCTAAACCGAAATAAAAACAAGGCAATGTGATATTTGAATCCACAGGGGCCACAGCCAGAGTGATGATGTCATCATAAAGATGGAGTCATTGCCAACAAACTTGCCATGAGATTTTCCAACCATAGCATAAATTTATTTATTTTACTTCATTCTCTCTCGGAGCAGCACATTGTGGATTTTTGCTTTTCCCTCTAGTCAGAGTGGAAACAATGAGAGTGTGCCAGCTGCAGACACAGCCTCATGGCAGACGCCGGAGCATAGAAAGTCTTTTACTGCTGTTCTGAGTGGGAAGAGAAACAATAAAGAGACTTCAGTCGGTTTATGACTACAAGAGCAAATTCCTTATAGATGTGATAGCAGCTAAAGTTCCCTATTCAGCATCTCTGGTGTGCTTTTTACATTAATATGAGGATTATTTTTATTTTTATTATGGTTCACAATAAGGTAAAAGGACGTTTTAACAAAATAGCGCGGATAAAAAAGGAACACAGAAAGGAAATGGTTTGAAAAATGTTTTATTCTACTTTATATATTATATTCTGTTATATTGAGAGATTAGGAGTAGTGCTACATCAGCCCTACCTCATATTTTCACGGTGCTTCAAGCTTCCAAAAGGATGGAAATCCATCATAAAAGTGGCCCATGTGGCTTTATATTTCAAATCTTCTGAATTCATACAAAAGCTTTGTGTGAGAAGACTGTAATTTAAATAAGGATTTGCAATGAACTAGTAAAGGAACGACAGTATTAGTTGTGAATAAAGACTGTTCAGGATTCTCTGGCTTTAGAAGACTTGGAAAAGTATTGTTCTACATTTACTATTCGTTTTTAAATAAACTATCAATTGTAATGTTTTGATTATTGTGTCAGTTTGTCAGTATGTGATATACCAGCTGTCAGGAAATGTTCTCACTTTACAATTGCTCCAATAAAAATGTTTGCTCAAAGTTATCTGGTCTTTAATAATGATCTCAAAACATTAGCACAAAAACATTATTTATCCATAATGTTTGCAAAATGATCCCAGTGAACACGCAACGTTCCCATATAGTTCCCGTTTGGTTATTTTTTGAGGGAACCAAATAAGAACTTTTGGGAACGTTCTGCTAACCTAAAGGGAACATTCTATCTATGTAAAGAAACTTTCCTGGCTAAACTACAGGGAACCAGAAACTAACTTTCCAATAACGTTCTGGGAAGCAAACATTGTTAACTGGGATAAAAAGCCATGTTTCCTTATCGTCCTAGCCAAAAAAAAAGAAAAAGAAAAAACGTTTTAGAATCATTTAAAAAACATTAGCACAAAAACATTATTTATCCATATTGTTTGCAAAATGATTCCAGTGAACACACAACGTTCTCATATAGTTCCCGTTTGGTTTTGGGGGTAACCAAATAATAACTTTTTGGAACGTTCCCCTAACCTAAAGGAAACGTTCTATTTATGTAAAGAAAGCTTTACTGGCGAACCTACAGGGAACGTTCTGGGAACCAGAAACTAACGTTCCAAGTACGTTCTGGGAACCAAACATTGTTAACTGGGATAAAACGCCGTTTCCTTATCGCCGTAACCACACACACACAAAAAAAAAACGTTTTAGAAGCATTTAAAAAACATTTGAATAACGTTAGAACATGTTTGTTACACATAGACACGCGAGTGGTTGTCTTCAATATGTAAAGAAAGAACGAAAATGAACAAACACTGTCGTGACATATAATCCCTTAGTCCGGATTTTGTTTAGGTCTTAAAATGTGTCTATCTGTACAAAACTCCGTACTGACAGAAAGATTGAAAGAAATTTCGAAGAGCTTCGTGAAGCGCCCACCTCTGGTTGAATCTGGTTTCAAAGGGAGGAGTCCACGCGCATGAACCTGGTCTCTCCACGAGAACACACCCATAGAAGGCAGTGGAAAAGAAAGAAGCCTGGAAAGACCATTAGATAGAGCAGCGGCGCACTTCCTTCATTACCGACAAGCCCGTTCGTCTCTGAGGAATTTAACAGCAATAGTCATCAATAGGCATCTTGAACGGCGGTGGACATTGTACTTTTCGGCTGTGTGAGGGACTGGACCATTGTTGACTTCGCAGAATATCGTCTACCTGCCTCTACGTTTGCTGTCAGATATTAAAGTGAAGCAAAAATGAAGAGCTGTATTGGCACACTTGTGGTGCTGGTACTGTTTCGGGTGGGAGAGATCGCAGAAGCGTGCAGTTGTTCCCCCGTCCATCCTCAACAGGCGTTCTGCAATGCTGATGTCGGTAAGTGCGTGTCAACAATATAAACGCTGCGACGTCACAATGCAACATTGTTACTATAGCCAATTTGTCAGCGTTAAAGTTCATCCGCAAAGGCTGCACGCGCAGTTTTCAATGCTGCGTAAATGCAAAGTAATTATGAAGATGAAAACCTGAAACTATCCTTTATTTATGAAATTAATAACGTCATGACAACAACAAAGTTCAAGGCTGCTCTGATATTGCTTTATGGATGAATGCAGCATCACAACCACTGGGGCTGAGGTGGATCAGAGTGAGACATTTTAGTACAGCTTTACTAAAACAAAAAAGCCTCATAAAAGCTGTACTAAAACATGCCAACTCTGACCCACCTCAGCCGTTACTATCAGAGGCAGCTCTTATGCCAATTCTGTGAATGAAATGCAGCTTCATGGCTGCCTTACATTTGCAGTATATTATTATTATATTCTTTAGAATTCATTTTTATTCAGCTATGTATATTTCCATAATCTCAGTTATTCACAATTTCATTTTTTTCTGCAATTGTAATTCCTCTGTAAATGCATTTATGCTGTCTCAGCACTTAGTCAGTTTATGCACCTCTGTGAGGCTTTAGGTTGTGAAAATTGGAAAAATTGACTCATTTTATTGGCTGTTTTTGTACCAGGATGTATTTTTCATTTCATCAGTGTGTTTGGGACCCGAGTATCCTATTGGAACTGGTCCATGTATTATTATTTCATCTTCTGCTTCTGTTCTATTATTTAGTTGCCCAGGATATCAGTAGATAAAGTGTTTTCTCTGTTATCTTCAGCACACACATTCAGTCCTGGAGCTTAAGCTGAATGACGTTTTGAGGCCTGTTTATATCTATTTATATCTGGCTTCTCTATTTCATTCCTCAGAAACAACTCATTATGTCTGGATTTCAAAAAAAGCTTTTAGTTGCCCTGAATACACAGAGCCAAAACATTTAGGATACAAAATCCAAAATGACACAGAATCTGCCAGTGTATATGTTGAAAGCAAAATGCCTGTTGCATGGGAAAAGGATGGCGAGATGTTTTTTTTTTTCAGAACAACAAATGGGGATGTGACCCTGATGTCTGCTGGTAGGAGATTGAAACTCAAACTACATAAACATAAAGCCAAATAGTCATACATCAATTAATGCACAATATACACTCACCTAAATGATTATTAGGAATAGCATACTAATACTGTGTTTGACCCCCTTTCACCTTCAGAACTGCCTTAATTCTACGTGTCATTGATTCAACAAGGTGCTGAAAGCGTTCTTTAGAAATGTTGGCTCATATTGATAGGATAGCATCTTGCAGTTGATGGAGATTTGTGGGATGCACATCCAGGGCACGAAGCTCCTGTTCCACCACATCCCAAAGATGCTCTATTGGGTTGAGATCTGGTGACTGTGGGGCCATTTTAGTACAGTGAACTCATTGTCATGTTCAAGAAACCAATTTGAAATGATTCAAGCTTTGTGACATGGTGCATTATCCTGCCTGAAGTAGCCGTCAGAGGATGGGTACATGGTGGTCATAAAGGGATGGACATGGTCAGAAACAATGCTCAGGTAGGCCGTGGCATTTAAACGATGCCCAATTGGCACTAAATTGTGCCAAGAAAACATCCCCCACATCATTACACCACCACCAGCAGCCTGCACAGTGGTAACAAGGCATGATGGAGCCATGTTCTCATTCTGTTTACGCCAAATTCTGACTCTACCATCTGAATGTCTCAACAAAAATCGAGACTCATCAGACCAAGCAAAATTTTTCCAGTCTTCAACTGTCCAATTTTGGTGAGCTCATGCAAATTGTAGCCTCTTTTTCCTATTTGTAGTTGAGATGAGTGTTAACCGGTGGGGTCTTCTGCTGTTGTAGCCCATCCGTCTCAAGGTTTTGCGTGTTGTGGCTTCACAAATGCTTTGCTGCAAACCTCGGTTGTAACGAGTGGTTATTTCAGTCAAACTTGCTCTTCTATCAGCTTGAATCAGTCGCCCATTCTCCTCTGACCTCTTGCATCAACAAGGCATTTTCACTCACAGGACTGTCACATACTGGATGTTTTTCCCTTTTCACACCATTTTTTGTAAAGCCTAGAAATGGTTGTGTGTGAAAATCCCAGTAACTGAGCAGATTGTGAAATACTCAGACCGGCCCGTCTGGCACTAACAATCATGCCACGCTCAAAACAGCTTAAATCAGCTTTCTTTCCAATTCTGACATTCAGTTTGGAGTTCAGGAGATTGTCTTGACCAGGACCAACCCCTAAATGCATTGAAGCAACTGCCATGTGATTGGTTGATCAGATAATTGCATTAATGGGAAATTGAACAGGTGTTCCTAATAATCCTTTAGGTGAGTGTGTGTGTGTGTATATATATATATATATATATATATATATATATATACAGGTTTTTACAGTGACGCCATAGAAGAACCATTTTTGGTTCTCCAAAGAACCTTTCAGTGAAGAGATCTTAAGGGAACCTTTTTTAATGTAAGGACATTTAAAAATCTATAGACTCTTTTTCCTCTATAAAAAACCTTTTGTGGTATGGAAAAGTTATGTGGATGTTAAATGTTTTTCGTTGAGCTATAGATGCCAATTAAGAACCTTTATTTTTAATATTGTAGGTTAAGAGACTGGTACAAAACACTTTGACATTGGCTCTAGACCGTCCTTCTTATTTTGCGCTAAGTGCATCTCAGTGACTAAGATCATAGATAATAATAATAAAGATTAAAAAGAGCGAGGGAGAGAATGAAGTATAGAAAAGAGAAAGGGAGGACAAGAGTGCTACTGACTTAAGGCCTTGATTTCCTGTGCAACTGGTCTGTATTCATATTTCTCTCAGATGAAGAGAGCTGAGACATAAAAAATTGCAAGAATGTTTTGCATCCCACTGGGGCTTTCCCTCCCAGTTCATGCCTAATTCAAACGTTGTCCAGAGATGATTGGCTAGGTGCGCCCGCCGCTGGAACAGAACCCAAGCCCTGTCTTATGCTGCTAACAGAAGATAAGATGAATGCATGCTCTTAAGAGCTTCAGAGGGCTTCTAGTTTGATTAGGACCCGCAGAAACCATCGGAGAGCATCCGACATCTGGTCGACAGCTCTGGATGTGCTAGAGAGGAAAAAGCAATGAAAGTCAAGGACCTTTAAGAAATATGCATGGCATTCTTCAAACAGTGAGAAAAGCGCACTCTTTGGCTGCACTGCCCGCCCTTGCCTCAGCTCACTGGCTTTGAACCAGTGCTTCTTGGATCAAGGGAGAAGGTCTTTTTCCATCTATTTGTGAAAAGTTCACTTTAAGTGGCTGTTCCGTGAGGCTTGCGTCTTTCCTGACTTGCTGTGGAAATGAACAGGCTATTAGCCGGAAATTAATTTACTGGTTGTATTTCATGACAGAACGGGATGTCAGCATATTAATAAAATAACCTAACCAAAATGTGGTCATTTGAACCTTTGTGGTCTGTAAGTGTTTTTGCCAGTATTATTTTTGAATCTGTATTTGGTATTAATAAGGATTCTACGTGTCATACATAAAAATCTTAGCCTTAGTCATATGGATCCAGTCTTCCGTTCCCTATGGGAGTGAGACAGCCCGATTATTTACCTCGCAGTTCACTGTTATTGAGTCATAGATGAGCACAACATGCTTTTAGAGAGTCTGAACAGTGACCGGATTGTTTTAAGACTGAAATCTGTAACATGAGCTGTGCCATTAGATTTTTTTTCCCCTTGAGCTTTTAAAGTCTGTTGTCCAAATACATTCCAAAGCACAAAATATTTGTTTGCCTGCAGAACCACAGAAGGAAAAAAAACATAAATTCTTTGTACAATACGAGAGGACAGCTGGAAAATTTTGGTTAAAAATAGTGGGAATAAGTCCAATTTGTCTCTTAGCAGTCAGTAGAACCTGTGAGAAGTTAACATGAAATCTGAATCGACACTCTCAAATTTTGTTGTGCATGTAAAATCAGGTCTCAACCTACGAATATTAAGGATGCATCAATATTACAAATATAGATACAGATAAGCCGATAGTTATTTTCATGCCATGGCAAAAAACAGGGCCAAAAGGATAAATAATAAAGTTCTATACTATTTTGTCTAACTATAAACTTTAAATTTAAAAACTGAAACCAGTCATTTTAAATGCCATAAGTCAATTAAGGCATCACAACATTATAATGTACAGTATAAAAAATAAAATCAGTATTCATTCTGAGATTTGCTTAAGATTAACTTTAAATTAACGTTAGATGATGGCTAAGGTAATCTAAATGTAAAAATAGACTAAATGTAATTAAATATCGAATAAAATCTTCAATATCAGCTGATCGTAATATGATACTGAGATGCTATATAGCCTGTTTTACATGGAAATGTCAATTTATGCAGATAAAATGGGTTACAATTGATGTTGGCGCTACAGGCTTTAAGGATTTAAACTGCCCCATTTTCTTTGGTGTACCAAGGGTTGTTTATACTGTATAAACTACCCAACTGAAAGCACAATTATATTGGTCATCTGCTCAAAATATTTATCCCTTCAAATGCTCTCAGGTTGGAATCGTCGTCAAGTCTGAATCCCTTTTGACAAACTGTCTAGTGACAAGCCTGGTTTCATGTCAAGGGTGTATATAGACTGTAAGGGTCACAAGGGTCAGCGAGAGGGATGGGGTGTGGTGCTGAACATTCCTGAATACAGAAGTGGTGAGGATTCCGTTGGTGGAGGCTGAGAAAGTTATAAATTGGGGGGAGAGGAATTACCAGTGGAGGATTCCAAGTGCGCAAACATTTTTCACAGGTAGCCCTTTGAAAAGGTTTAGTGTACCCAAAAGCCTTGTAGCAGGACCAGAGATTTTTTTGATTGCAGTACTTGGTCACACTAAAACAATGGTGGTCCTTCATGTAGAGCAACAAGGAAACGATGTAAAGGAGCAGAGAGACTAACGCTGCATCTGAAATCGCATACTACATCCGAAATGTTGTCACTGTTACCCACCAGCATCAGTTGAGTCACTTCACTGCTATTCGTAAACTTCTCCTGTGGCCTCATGGGTTAATAAAGCGTATAATCGAATGCTCACTCCTGGATCACAACAAAAGTAGTAGGCCTTCCAGGTACTTTTCATGTACTGGTACTATTTTGCGAATACTATGCATTCATACATGCTACACTGTTAGGGATACTGTTTTTCCCATACTACATAGTAGGAAAGCATTTGATTTTTTTGCTGTTTGACAGTTTTAACCTTTGCATGTTGTGTCTAGCTGTAATGATAACCTAGTCTCACGTAGACTGGCGGCAGAAGGTCTGGCTACGCAAGACTAAGGACTCCATAGCAGCTTTCATTAGCCAAGGATTGCCCAAAGGCTATTTGATTGACCGGTAAAGCAACCAATCACAGTTCCTTTTGTTCCACGTCATGTTTAGCGTGCGTGAAAATGTAACGTCAATGTCCCTACAATGACAGACTGGTGTATAAAACTCTTGGACGTATTTTAAAGAGTCTAAACTTCAAATACTTCACATACTTTTGAAAAAAGCGTTTAGTTGGTCCTGATAAGCGGTCATTGTCACAGTTGTAAACACAACAACGTTCTTCCACGAGGGGTTTGGCATCATAACATGTTTGTTCCCAGACGGACCGTTAAAGAACGCAACACACACATCGCTTGGACATCCTGTATAATTCAACCAATCAGATGATGACTTAGTTTCCAGTGCCATATGCATCAGGCGTCTGTGGCTGAGACTACGGATAACCCAGCTAAAAGGGAACGTTCTAAGAGCTTAATGGTTCAGTTCACTGAAGGAGAGTTGAGCTGCAAACCCATGTGCAGTTTTTTTTTAAGCAAAGCAAACATAAACAAAACCAGACAATGACTTGATTTGAACAGACCTATATTTGGCATTGAATAATTTATTCAAGAGATTGGTTCAGAATTGATGTCATTCAGTAATGAAACAAGTGTATTAATTGAGTCATTGAATCATTCATTCAAACCGATTTTTAAATAATAATTCATTCCAATTAATTAAACATTTTAAATCGACTGCAGCAATTAATATTTTGTCAGATCCTTTAGTATATTACATGTTATTTTGTTTTTCGTTTTCTGTTCAGAATCGTGGGTGAATAGTGATGTCTTTTTTTAAACAAAAAGAAATCATGATTCTCAATTTATAACTAAACAAGACACTCCTGAACGCAGTGAAGACACTGATCCGATAGGAAGACAACATATGAACCAAAGGAACCACATGACAAGAAACATGACTAAGATTAACTTCAAAATAAAAGTTACAAACTAAACCCAACATTATACAAACATAATGCCAGTAACATTAGTAGAATGTTTTGTCAAATTGAATAATGTTCTCAACAGTATTAGCACAAAAACATTATTTATACATATTTCACAACATTTTAGTTAAACGTTAATGCGAAAATTTTCAGAACATATTTTTGTTAGCTGGAAAGCCATACTTTTCAGGTAACATTAAAACCGTTTACAAAAGATAATCTGATGCATCAAAGTGAGTTTTTTACTGTACTCACAAAAAACTATTTTTATAATTATTTACTGTAAAAGTAATATGAATAAACTAAATGGGTGGAAATATGGTAATTCATATTTTTATAAACCATACATTTTACTGTAAAGGTTAACTAATGTAAAGCATTGTGGATTTCAGTGACTCAATTTTTAATAATAACCTTTTTTTAATGTTGTGAAGTAATAGAGGCTTTTGTGCAAAGGAAAAGTTCCATGAGCCTCTTAGATGCCAATAAAGAACCTGTATATTTAAGAGTGAGCATTTTTACAATTATTTGCCATAAAATTCCAAACAGTATTTGTTTCTTCTGCACTATTATAAACATGCATTTGTGTGTACAGATTAAATGATGTGTCCCAAGAGAACAGGGTTATTAGCTTGGTTATTCTATTCAAACATACCTTGTTCTCAAGTAGAAAATTGCTACTTTGATGTCATAACCACACCAATCAGTTCCACCTGATGCACAGAATAAAGATCTCATCTTATCTTGTCTGGAAACTGTCATCTTCTCAGTGAAATATGATAAAGCTCATTGCCACATGTAATAGTCCCAGACAGAAGCAATAAACACTGGAGAAGAACTCGTACTGCTTTTCTTTGAATCTTCTGAAGGTGAAACAGAGTTTGAGCGTTGTTTGTAGGTCCAAGCCAAGCACTTGGTGTCTCTTGGTCCTAAAGAACTAGAAAAGCCGTTATCAAAAAACAAATAGATGAAAGTGTTTTGAAAAAATGTAAGTCAGTTCCAGGAAATCTTCTAACCTCCCACAATCCCACGAGCATGATATGGTCGTTTAAATCACCTTGTGCGTCACGTTTGTTTACCCGAAACTCATATTTTTGGGTCACACACAGCATGCTGCCGTTTACGTCAGATCGTCGTGAGGATGTGACTTTTGAAAGCTGCATGTCAGACGATCTTCCCTCTTGTGTGGTTGCTCTACCTCACAGCAAATTTCTGACAAAAACTTCCAAATGCGAAATCCTTCCCCATATGTGTTTTGATAAAAATGGGAAATGAATGGGATTTAATTGCAGTCAGCAAACCTCACATGAACCAGCCTTTCTCCACATCCTGCCATGCAGCATCCAACCGCCCGTTGTCCAATTCTAACCTTTTCCATGTTGGTAAACCTCAGAATCTTAGAACATTTACACTGGCTTTCTTGTACAAGCAACAATGATGGTGCGCATAAATCAAGCAAATGCTTTTCATTTCCACACTGTGAAAAATATTGTGTCCGTTCCTTGAAACCCACTGATCTGCACATTTTGTGTCTCCCTTATCTGACACACTCCATTCAAGGTGCTGCATGTCATTTTTTGACTGCACTAAGGCATAAAATACCATAATATGTTTGCAGATATTTAGAAAACATGTTAATTTCACACACTAATTTCTCTGAAATCAACATTCAATTTGCCCAGCTACCATTCTAAGCAAGTTCTAAGCAAGGAATTCTGCATAATACACAATAAGCATGAAATGTGAAATAAAGCATAGCATAAACATTTCTTCCACAGTTCCGTGTCGGAATGTCTGTTTTTGTTTTGGTCTGTGTGAATCTACCCACTGCTAATTTACCCAATAGTATTTTGACATCCCAGGTTGCCAGATGGTGGAAAACCCATTGTATTGTAGCCATGGAAGCCAGCAAACACCTAAAAGCCTCGGCATCCATCTGCAAATCTCTAGGAACGGGAGTATATTAAAACACGGATAAATCAACGTGTAAGTCTCCTCACATTCCATTATCAATTGTGCTCGTTCCTGTTGTGTGTCCTCAGTCTGGCAACCCACGTGGAGGAGAAAGCTGGGGGAAAAAGAAAATATTTTGAATTTGGATTTCAGTACCCATTTCAACCACTAGCTGTCAATTTTACATACTGTACCTTTCAGTTCATAAAGGTTCTTCCTAATGAGCTGATGATCTGAATCAAGTGTGTTGAAAAATAGAGCTATACAAAATGTGCAGAGTAAAGGGTCCGCAACTACAATGAATGTACACAATCTGTTTTATGATGTTGCTTTGCTCTTTATATTGAATGTCATACACTCACCTAAATGATTATTAGGAACACCTGTTCAATTTCTCATTAATGCAATTATCTAATCAACCAATCACATGGCAGTTGCTTCAATGCATTTAGGGGTTGGTCCTGGTCAAGACAATCTCCTGAACTCCAAACTGAATGTCAGAATGGGAAAGAAAGGAGATTTAAGCAATTTTGAGCGTGGCATGGTTGTTGGTGCCAGACGGGCCTGTCTGAGTATTTCACAATCTGCTCATTTACTGGGATTTTCACACACAACCATTTCTGGGGTTTACAAAGAATGGTGTGAAAAGGGAAAAACACCCAGTCCTGTGAGCGAAAATGCCTTGTTGATGCTAGAGGTCAGAGGAGAATGGGCCGACTGATTCAAGCTGATAGAAGAGCAAGTTTGACTGAAATAACCACTCATTACAACTGAGGTTTGCAGCAAAGCATTTGTGAAGCCACAACACACACAACCTTGAGGCGGATGGGCTACAACAGCAGAAGACCCCTCCGGGTACCACTAATCTCCACTACCAATAGAAAAAAGAGGCTATAATTTGCATGAGCTCACCAAAATTGGATAGTTGAAGACTGGAAAAATGTTGCTTGGTCTGATGAGTCTCAATTTCTGTTGACATTCTGATGGTAGAGTCAGAATTTTGCGTAAACAGAATGAGAACATGGATCCATCATGCCTTGTTACCACTGTGCAGGCTGGTGGTGGTGGTGTAATGGTGTGGGGGATGTTTTCTAAAATGGGTTTTAAATAATGGAAGAGTAAATTATGACCAAAGTTTCATTTTTGGGTGAACTATTCCTTTAAAAGCCCATTTAAAAATCCAGAATTATTTTCCCGTTCATTTTCTTCGTATTTCAAAAAAATGTTGTCAATATAGGATCTTTTCATGATTTTCATCAGTGGAATTTAAATGGAAAAACTTTCTTTAAAAAAAACATAAATAAAGCCAAAATCTTCTAGTGGAGCATAAGCTATCGCTCAACAACCTCAGAGCTCCTAGTAGGTTTATATATTATCGTTAAAAAAACAGCTCCTCTACGGAGAAAATGAATGTGATTTTTAACTTCCATAACCAACTGTTGTACTCTATTACAGAGATGAATTGTGTCAGAAAGAAATGAGCAAAAAGAGTGTCCAGAGTGGAAGGAGAACCGTTCCATCCTCCTGTTCAGTTTTTACCCCTGTGGTGTAAGAGAGCCAGATCACACAATTACTTGTGGTTGTTCCCTATTAATTTAGCTAAAATTGTTTTGTAAAGCATATATTTTCCTTCTCGTTGGATCTTTGTTCATTATTGTAATGTATGATGCTTGGTAAGAATTTCACAGTTAGCGTGAATTCAAGGTAATCGGGACACTTTTTGCCATTTAATTCGATAGAAATAGTCTTAAATCGATGCCATGTGCATGGAAGAACTTTATCATAGAGAGAGAAAAGAAATATTGCATCTTTATGGATGATTGCTGCAAAATATTACATAATACATAAAATATTTTTAATATAATGTATATTTAACTGTGCACATGTATTTATTTTTATTTAAAATATTATATTTATATTTTAATGTTTAATTTTAAGGTCTATCCTTTTTTTTCTTCTTTTGGAAGAATATAAGAAAGAATATATATATATATATAAATAATGTTATGTTTGATACCTCTGAGGTGGAATATCCTCTGGTTGCCTTGGCTTTCAGTGAAGTCAGCGAGTGCTGTCTATAAAGGTAGCAGTGGAACATGAGTTTGGGGACTTTTGGTGCATTGGTCTGCCTGGGCTCCGAGCTGGTCATGATTGCTAAAAGCTGTGCAGGCATACGGAAACTCAGGATGTGGCTAGTATTTGTGGTGGGTATGTTTTCATGGAAACTATGACATTTTGATTATGATATGTGCATATGTAAGTGAGTGTGTAAGTCATCTGTGGAGGGAGCAGGCGTTGTGGGATATGCATGATTATCGGGCAACAGGAATGTGGGTCAGGCAGGAAAAATGAAGCAGTGGGAATAATGCTGAAGACAGACGCTGCAGAACATCCCTTCATTTGAACTGTAGAACTGTGAGATATAATTAGCTTTTGATGCTTGAATGATTAAATCACACTACAACAGCTACAGGTGACTCTCAGAAACCTTTCTACATACTTTAAGATAATTTAGATCATCAACTAATGATTTGTTCGATGTGAGGAAACCTGGGGTCAAATTGCATTTACAGTAATCCCTCGCCACTTCGTGGTTCAAGCTTTGCAGCCTCAGTGCATCGCAGGTTTTGCAAAAATATTCATCAAATTTTTTTCAAAAATATCGCCATTGCGGAAAGCAGCGTTGCTTCATCGTGACGCGCAAGAAAAACGGTTTCCCAGGATGCCAGACAAAGAGAGAAACTCTCCAATGAAGCTTTGTACACACTCAACGAATGAGAGCACGAGTGAATGTATCCCGTGAGCTGATTGGCTGATCCTACTTCGTGGATTTTTCACCTATCGCGGAGGGTTCCAGTCCACATTAACCGCAATAAATGAGGGATTATTGTAGCTTTTAAATTTTTTATTTATTGATTTAAATGGTAACCATGAAGTGAAGTTGAATGTATTTGGTCTTGGTCTGTGTTGCATTCATATTTAATTCGAACCGCACCAGAGTTCGTTCGCAAGCCAAGACCCCTTTTTCAGAGATCTCGATCCGCTTGTTCACACTTACTCAAATGAACCGCACTAACAGAGCAATGGCACCAGGCTTCTTTTTAATCGAACCAAACATGCCAAGTGTGAACAGGAACTTTCCCATGATAGGTTCTTGACTACGACTGTTCTACATGTGACACTTAAATAGCCAATAATCCTTTAGTGAAAAATTCTATTAAACTTTATTGTTTTCTATTTTAAATTAGTAATGCCCCTGGGTGGTCCTCACGAGACTCATGATGTTGAAAACAGAACGCTCTCTCAATCTAACGAGTGATGTCTGTAGAGTCAGGCAGTTGCCACTGTGTTTCTGCTCTTCACTGCAGGACGATCCCTGAATCCTTTGGAGACTTGCTTGATTACTTCACCAGGAGAAGCAAGGCCTCCTTGCCCTCAAAATGGTTTTAGCCATTTTAGCTTGACCTACTTTAACAATGGAACAACATTAAATTAGTTTTAGATTAAGACTATGCTGATTTTTTATTCTGCCACGGTGTCGGCATGCCCTACAGTTCAGGTCCTCCGGATAAACACAAGAAGTCTTGACATACACAGGAAAGCATGCAACTTGGACAGGAGGAGGGAGGGGGCTATCGTTAACTTTAAGAGCAATGAACCCTTCATATTTGTGTCTATTCCAGCCCATAAAGTGAACCCATGGGTGTATAATAATGGCTGTGTGTGTGTGTATGTGTGTGTGTGTGTGTGTGTGTGTGTATGTGTGAGCGTCCCCCCCCTTCTAGTTATTTTATGTCCCTGCATCCTATATCCCCGGGCTCATATTTTCCATGGTGAGCAAGTGCCTCAAAAAACTGCAACAGTTACACTTTGTATGTTTTTTCCATTTCTATCTCTGACTGTCCTGTGATATCATTCATCTATTTTTCATCCTCACATTTGGAGGAATAGTTCTGTTATCATTTACTCACCCTCATGTCTTTTGAAACACGCTTGAATTTCCATGAAGCACAAAAGGACATATTTATACCCAAGTTCCTTTTTTAGAGGGTTAAAATAAATGGTGATCACTGCAGACAAGCCATTTTTTCACTTCATGATGCATTTATCGAGCTTGATGGCACATGGTCATCCAGAGAGCAGCAGCAACATCCTTCACAGAAGAAAAAAAGTCAATAATACTTAATTTCGATGGTCCAGTAACTTTGCAGCTACACTAACTATTAGACTGTCTGCTTAATATCTTCTATCACTTTATTTTGATGTTCCCCAACAGAGATTCTACTAACCGAACCTTAACCTATGTAGTTGCAAAGTTACTTATAGTTATTAGAACGTCTAAAGTGGACCAAAATACAGTCATATGGGTTTGGAACAACATGAGGGTGAGTAAATGACAGATTTTTTCAATTTTGCGTGAACAATCCCTTTAACCTCAATTAGCCCTGAGAGTTTTAGAAGTGAGTTTAATTCAACTTAAAAAAACGTATAAAATCCAGTTTGTCTCATAAACTGTGCTCCATTTGTATAAGTAGTTTTGCAGAAATGTTCCTGAGCGTACCTCGATTAAAACAAGCTGTCCTAACAAAATACACAGCAGATCCAAACAGCTGGCAAAGCAAATGGATGCTACGGAAAGACTGGCTGTTTATGAAAGGACAGGGTGGGGTTAAGGAGGAGCAGCCCTGGCTAATACGTTCATGCTTCAGACCTCTTTAAACTGACCGTGGGTCAGTTTTCTGCATGTGTTTTTTCTGACTCGAGTAGAGGAGGTGTTATTGCTTTGGGTAGGCCGTAACTTCTGCAGCTGTAATTGGAAGCCAGGTTTACAAGACAGCTGTTGCGGATGAAGGCCTACTTGAGAAGCTGTCTCGATTCATTTTCATCTGCAGCTGATTAGCATGAAACTGCAGAGAAATTGTTTCTCCTTTTTTAGAGCTCTTTTTCTTTTTCCTGGGTTCAGTCAACGGGACTGCTTTCAGACGCTCATAAGCTCTCTTTGGGTGTTTCCAATCATTGAACAGGAGTTGGATTGTCATTTGCTCGAATGGGCCGCTTATTCACATCCGTTCTGAAAGAAGTGCCCAATCGTCAGTCTTTAATTCGCTCCAAAATAATTTCTTGCAAAAGTAATATTTAAGCAAATTTAAATATGCTTACCTTTGCATATTAAGTATCAAATTTGTTCGGTTAATGCTGAAGTGAATGAAGTGCCCAAACTAGTGTTTGAAAAATTCTGAGATTTGAAAGTTTGAATCAACTTCACTTTACAGTACCGTTCAAAGGTTTTGGGTAGGTGGTCACCCAGACCTCATTACTTTGATAATAATAATCTATTTTGAAATCTTAAAATGTATTCTTTTTCATTTCAAAGCTTAATTTTCAGAATCATTACTCCAGTCTTCAGTGTCACATGATCCTTCACAAATCATTCTAATATACTGATTTGATGCTCATGAAACGTTTCTGATTATTAGCAATGCTGAAAAACTTCTTTTTTGTGTGTGTGTGTGTATGTGAAAACTTTGAAACATATTTTCAGGATTTTTCGATAAATAGGAAGTTCAGCACAGCATTTATTTGAAATAGACCTTTTTTGTACAGTGTAAACTGTCTTTTTTGATCAATTTAATACATCCTTTCTGAATAAATATAAGATATTAATGACCCCAAACATTTGAATGTTAGTATACACCATTTAAAAATCACTCAGTTTAGTTTGATGGGAATGTATCATATATTTGAAAGGACTAAATGCAAAAAATAGATATTATATTGTAATACTTTCAGTATTTGTGGTTTCTGCCACTTCTCTGCTAAAAAAAAAATAGCATATGTTGTGTTTTGGAAGCTTGGTACCCCACCAAGCCGGCTTCTTAACTATCTTTACCGACAAGATTGACTTTACCATCTGTAAATTTTGATGATAAACAGTATAGTTATGATTGTCCACCAACTTGCATAACAGACAAATTAACGCTGGTCTAATCTGGTCTTTCCAGCAGGGTTGGTAGAAGCCGTTCACATTAATCAGATGTAATCGCATGCACTCACACAAGAAAGCTGTGAACAAAATTAAAAATAAAACACAGATTACATTAAATTTGGTTTGGTTCTGTGTTGGGCCCTCACTTATTTTTAATGAACTGTACAGAACAACTCCATTAGACCATACACATTTATAAATGATAACAGAATTCTGTGAAGTCGATTTTGTAAAATGTCCATCTGACTTTTGCATGAAATACCCTAGAAACTTAAAATATCTGTTCCCCTTTATTGTTCTTGCCAGAGGCACTGCCAACACAAATAAATGTGACATATTGACACTGTTTCTCAATTTAGGTCACCAAATGGCAATGTAAACTGTGGCCATGGAATGGACTGGTTATTTTTGGGTGAATACATTGCAAAAAGTCTGATTTTCAGTATATATCTGGACAACTTGGCAAACAGCGACGTGATCCAACCGTTTACTGAGACGAGTTTAGCCTTGAGGTCAACATTAGCCTGTAATTGCTTCCTCATTGGTTTACTGGGCAAATGTAAACACGGGTAAACGACAACAACAACATTTTATAGCGGCAGCTCATAAGCAGTCCATTTCAAAGCCCATTGATGAAGTTTGTTTCGTATATGGATTACACTGAATTTAGATAATATTATCACAAAACTTACATAAAATCATTAATATAGAAAGGTTTCCACTAACATTTAACAACTTGTTTAAATGCTTGAATAGAATATCTGTTGTTGTTTAATGTAGAAACTAACTTCTTTTAAAAAATTTACTTGAAGTCTGTTTATGCGCAACATTCATTTAAAATAAATGGCACTTGGTTTGATCGTTTGTTATATTTCACATATCTGTAGAATACTTGAATTTAATTGGTTGAATCACAATCCTCAGATAATGACCGCTGAACTGACCATTGTCCAAGGCAACCAATATCTTATACTGTGGTAGTTATATACTCATTATTACTATTAATATCAATATTTCTTATTCATTAATTTACCTATTTGGTAAACAGTCATATCATTTGGACATTATTACAAAATACTAATCACTCTGTCTGTTATTTGCAAAATTATCTGTTAATTGCATACATAATCCTTTACAAATACATACAAAGACACTCACCACTCTTTTGTGGTGTGGCTAAGAGTGATAGTTCACCCAAAAATGAAAATTTCTTTTCACCCTCACATTGATCCAAACTGGTATGACTTTCTGTGTAGCACAAAAGAAGATATTTTGATCAGTGTTGTTGTTATATATATATATATATATATATATATATATATATATATATATATATATATATATATATATATAATTATTTTTTTTATTTTTTTGTCCATACAATAAAAGTCAATAGGGCCCAATGTTGTTTTGGACCCTTAAACTGAGGATTTTGTCCTCACATGATCTTCTTATGTAGTTTTTCCCATCCATCAATAACAGATGCAATATATTATACAATATTACCTCATTAATAGCAAGGCCCATTCACATCAAGGACAATAAATATAACAAACTGCATTCTAAATTTGTAAGCATAAGCAACATCATATCTATAAAGATGTCGGCACAAAGGCTCAAAACACTTTTGATATGATTTTTTTATTTTTGGCTGATGAATGACAAAAACAATGTGAGCCCATCAAAATCCATCCTGCTTTAAAGAGATTTAGCACTTAAAGGACGAGAAAACATTGATGTGGATGCTAATATAGTTATCATTGTAGTTATTTTTCTTAGTGTGAATGGGACTTGACTATAAATGTCAAAATGTTCAATCCATTCGTAGAATTCTCCTTGAAATCTCAGTAGGCTTACATTTAACAGATCAAAGATCTGTTAAAGAAATGACTAGAGCTTATCACAAACAATAAATCATTGTTTAAAATGTGCTTCACTAGTTTAAGCAGCAAAGTATCATGTGATGCACAGTTTATGTTAAAAGGTTTGCAGTTCGGTTTACACTTCTGTCAAAGTAAAGCTGTCTATCACGAGGACAGGGAAGAAGTTTGGGGAGAGTGAGGGGTTTCGCTGAGAGGGAGTAGATATGCTTATTTTTGTCCCCTTAACTTCCTACTGCTATGTTTCCATGCAGTACTTTGGTGAAAAAATAACAGCATTTAAAAACGATTAAGGAAAATAAGGGTGAGTATAAAAGGCAAGAGAATGAATGAGTCAGCGCAAGGTTGTCATGTGTCAGCTTCTCTAGGAGAGGCGTCTCTGCCGCATGTTGGCTGACCTGACAAAGAGAGCTACAGAGAAGCTGGACAGCTGCAAATGCTCAACTTGCAGGAAATGGGATTTGGGTTTGAGGGCATGACTCTCTTTATATGAGAGAGATCGCTCCATGGTGTTTAGACAAGGCCTCAGATGAGAGGTGGCATGGAGAAAGTACAGTACAAGAGTCATGTGCCTTTTCATCTTTTCATGATGACGCGACAGAATCTCTACAGGCCTTTTGCTGTAGTTTATATATTTTACCGAGTCCAAGTATAGCGGTGGAAAAACATTGAGAAGATTCCACACTCAGAAAATGATTCTTTGGCTGAACTTAATTTAGATGTTGACAGTGGTTTCAAACATTGGAAATGGGTTTTCGTAGCATTAAATTAAACTGTAAACTGACACGGGAATGGAAGCCTAACTGAACCGAGTAAAACTAACCCAACAGAATCTCTTGAAGTTAAAGTCTAGGTAGCAATGGTGCTTGCTAAATGCAGTTTTTTTACCGACCTAAGCAAAAGCACCACAATGGTAACCCAAAAACACCAACATAATGAAAAACGTTCCCACTTTTCTCATTATAATTAAAATAACGCTGTTTCAACATTTATACACCACCTTCAGTCCTACGCAAAGCATGCTGGGAACTGGAAAAAAACCCTTTGTGATTTGTAGTTGGAAGGAATAAGAATCATAAAGGAAACTAGGTTCATTCTTGGCTATTTCTTTGGAAAATCTTATTGAAGACACAATGTATTAAAGAAATTTCATTTTTAATGTAGCATCCATTCATTGACAACCGTGTAAACGTTCACTGCACTATCTAGATAGTTAGCTTGCTGACAATTCTGGACAAATACATGACATTTATGCTGCGTATAAAACATGCAATGTGCGTCAAATGGGTATTAATATTTGGAAATACGCGCTACGTTGAAAACAAGACAAAGCGATGTAGCTGTTGTGGAAAAAAACGACTAAAGAATACGCGTCACAGCAACAATTTTTGACTAGAAAACGTGTATTTACAATAATTCCAATTGCGTGTGCTTCTATCGGCTTAAATAGAGAAAAACACAATTCTATGAAACATTTCAAATAAGGAATAAAATATGATTATATCTTTTAACTGCTGCAGTACTGAACACTACATTTTCTTCCATTCGTCTCCTCCACTTATGTCTCTGGTAAAGTTACATTTTACACAACTCACGATTGTGTGTGACATCTGTGAACAAACATTTTCGCAAATAAATCATGATTCATAAATCTTCATACCAAAATTTTACAAAAAATGTAGGAAGAAAATTAAATGCATGCAAAAATAGTTGTGTTAGGAGAACTTCACTTTTTAAGTTGGCTAAACTTAACATTATAGGGCAGCTTGAACACTTCATGTCATTAAGTTGGAACAATTTTTTCAGTGATATATGCTCTGCATAAAGACATGCGCGTATGTCATCTTAGTCTGTATTAAAGGTGTTAATTAATCAAGAACAAATTGATGTGCATACTTGTGAATTTATTCACCAGGCGTTCTCCTGTGTGTGTTAATACGAATAATTCATGAAATTCATAAAACCTTTTCATGAATCTTTTCCCTGCAGTAATCAGGGCCAAGGTGGTTGGAAAAAAAGAGGTGGATTCTGGGAATGATATTTATGGGAACCCTATCAAGCGGATCCAATATGAGATCAAGCAGATCAAGGTGAGCGCTCTCTCTCAAATGCAACCTACAATGTAAATGTCTTGCATTGAATTAAACGAGGATCTGTTGTTCTTTCAGATGTTCAAGGGTCCAGACCGCCACATTGACGTGATCTTCACCGCGCCCTCATCTGCAGTGTGCGGGGTGACGAATTTGGACACTAATGGCAAAAAGGAGTACCTCATCTCAGGTAAAAAGCTTGTCATTTCTCTGCAGGTCAAGTGAATGCACTGCTTAACCACACAACGCTATTGCTTACAGCCTCCACGGCAAAGCTACTTGCCAGTTGGCTCATGCTCCACTCAAGGTGATCCTTTTTCAAACAGGACAGAAGTTTACAAACTGACTTAGTGATGTACAATGTGCTGAATTTACAGCTGGGCTTCAATACTCTCTTCTTCCCTAATGAAATTGCTGAGCAGGCAACTCTGAAGGGAAAAAACTCAGAATATAAAAGAACGTCAAAAGATGAACACGGACAACTTCTGGTTTCCCCATCTTAGACCATTCCAGCAGAGCCCAAATTACAGAGTTGACAAGGCAGAGGTCTGTGGAGGGTAGCAATTGCCTTTAAAGCTGAAGTTTTCGAGGAGGAGGGGAGGTAAAATAATGAGAGAGCTGATCCTGTAACGTGGAGTAACTGCTGAGGTTGTGTTTTCAAGGCACACATTCTCTTTTCCACACAGAGCAGAAACTACCCAGGTTTCAGGTTGTAACCAGAGCAGACTTTTACTTAGAGACCTTTGCTTTGAGCAAAAATAGAAACCATCTTGAGGTTGTTTGTGTCATTGTATGTTCCCTCCCATTCGGTGAAGTCCGCGGTCCAGCGTCAAGATTTAGCATGTAGTGTTTTTCACCAAATCAAGGTTTTGACTCTACAATGACCTCTATACCGTGGTACAGCACAATAGATGACTAACAGAGGGGTGCCGCTTAATCCTTAACAAAACAATATTTGGCAAATGTGGCAACTTGTTGTTTTGTCTTGTCGTGTCCTGTGACAATCAAATGTTTGTAGAAGGCTCAGATTGTTTTGTCTGCACATTGTGTTTTCAGGCAAGGCGGAGGCCAACGGCAAGATGCACGTGACTCTGTGTGATCTCATCATGCCCTGGGAATCCATGAGTGCCACCCAAAAGAAGAGCCTCAGTCAGCGCTACCAGATGGGGTGTGACTGCAAGGCGAGTGTATTTCTTCTGTTGATGCATAGTAATCATTACTGTGAATCAGAGTTGTCCAAAATTGCAGTCCATTGTATCTATCACCCTATCATTTATCACTCCATCCATTGTATCTATCCATCTAACCATTACAGTAATACCTTGGTTTACGGGTGACTTTGTATACGAGCAAATCGGTGTACGAGCATTGTATTGGAGTGCAAGAATGTTTCCCTCGCCCGCGCGCATTTTTTGTGTGGAAAAGTCCTAACGCTCAGCATCTTTGCGCGCATTTTTACTGGAAATATCCTAACGGCAGCCTCTCACAAAGCCCATCACCCCTTAACTCGTTCATTCTCTCAGCGTCGCTCGGTTTGGTTGCATCATTCAGTGCAGACTTTTATTTGATTGATTTACAGCGGTTTTACCTCGTGTTGTTTACATTAATTGTGATCGCTATTGTTCACGTAGTGAAATATATACGTACAGTACAGCATATAGACAATGACCTCAAGATGTGTAAGAAAGAAGGGATGAAATTCTCCCTGTAAGCAGTAAAACCCTCCTCTCGTCTCCTTCACGCCAGCAGCGACGCTACTCAAAGCTAAAGTGCGCGTTACAGTAAATTGTCAAGTATTTTTAGAGTTTAATTGTCAATTATTAATTCGTATTTATATGAGATCTTAATGGTTATAATTTTAACTGTAATTAATAGGGTAAAACCCAAAAAATATTTAAAAGGGGCATTTATGGTCACGTGGAACAAATCGAGTAATTTTTAGTGCATTCTTATGGGGAAAATTGTTTTGGTGTACAAGCTCTTGGAACGAATTAAACTCGTAAACCGAGGTATTACTGTATATGTATATTTGCATCCATCCAAACCTAGTGTACTAATGTTGCTCATATGTAACATTTCCATATTTAAGCAACTCAAAGCCAACCTAACAACTTTGGTTAAAAAAATACTAGCAGTATCACACCCTGTTAACAAACATTGTTTTTGCTGCGCCCAGATAACACGCTGTGCAACCTTCCCATGCGAGATCAGCGCCCCAGAGGAGTGTCTGTGGACGGATTGGGTGACGGAGAAGATCATTCACGGCCGCCAGTCTGACCACTACGCCTGTATCAAGAGAGGAGACGGCTCCTGCGCCTGGTACCGTGGAGTCGCACCACCCAAGAAAGAGTTTCTGGATGTAGAAGACCCTTAAAGTATCTCCCTCTCCCTCTCCACATCACCCAATCTGAGATTCTTACAAATATCATAGATAAGGTGTAAGTTAATATCGACCGACATAAAGACAAAACTTTACCAAATTGAAATTGAAACGTCTTAAGGCTAGATTAGTGTACAGTCTTCATTAGATATCGCAACATGAGATAGAATGGAGCGAAAGTAAGGCATCGTGTGAGGGACAATCTTTTAAACGAGAGCACTTTCTGCCCCCCAAAACGGCTCTTAGATTTCTCTCTGCAAAAAGGACTGAACTAGCTCTACAATCTCCCACAACTGCAGTCTCTCAGCTCAATTCGCATTTTCAATTTCTGGTATTCTGGTCCAAACCCACACGGGGTGGTAGTGAAAGTATTACTTTTGAAGGTAGTGTAATTTCCCAAAGCCATGCCAATTGGTCCATTCAGATATATGGTGAGGCAGGACTTCCCAGATAGTTCAAAGATGTGCAGGGACCTGGAATGATCTACGACAGCTGGGGTTTGGGGGGGAAAAAAACTCAAATTAAAGACCAAAGTCAATGTCGTTAGACATGAATTTGTGATGGAAACAAAATTGTGCTGCTGACCAAATTTCAGAATGTTGAACTGTTGCATATGAAGCTGTTCTTCATTTCAGCTATACTGCTTTTCATCATCGTTTCATGGTGCATCCTTCATATATATACGAAAAATGAAGGAATAACAATATATTATTCTGACGACAGTTCATAATTAGTTAGCAATATACAATAAATGCACATTTTGTGCACATTTATGAATCAAACATCCCTTTTTTGTTAATACGTTTATCTTTCCAAACCTTTCATTTGTCTCAAACACCCACGATGAGTCAGATTTATGCATTTATTCCTCCGTTAATAGTTCAGTGATGATACTATTTAAACTTGTTGCACTTTTTAAAGACAAAACTAAGAGGACTGTCTCCTCTTTTTTGTAACTCTCATTTTCAATGCTTTCGTTCTTGTTCGGCAAATGCTTTAGCTTTAAGCATTACAGCATCAGTTATCTAAGATCCTAGTGAGCTCTTTTGCCTTCCGTATTGTTTTTTTATGTGTCATTACTTTATATACCCAAAGAGGTATGCAAGACTTTAGTTGCCATGGTAACGGGAAGACCCTTTGTTTTGCCCTTGAGTAAAACAAGGCTGATTGGATTGGCATGCAAAGACACAGGCCTATAGCATGCGTTGAGAAAGAGGAAGCACCGAGCGAGGTTCCTTCCTTCTGTGATGTCAATAAACTCAGGAGTTTATTGGCAGCTTGAGAGGAAGGCACAGAGTTGGGTTGTTGCAACTGTCCCCTGATTGGGCGTTGCCAAGTCACGTGATTGACCGAGGGTGAAGCGTTTGAATACTAGTTGCTAGGCGCTTCGTCAGGGTGAACCATGTGGTGGTCAACGATGTGGTCATGGTGTTTGAGAGAAAAAGAGAGAGGGAATAGACAGACCGCTTTGTATTAATTGTTATTGAACTTTAATGGCGTAAGTTAAATAATTTTGTTTCCACATTTCTACTTTTTTAATGTGTTATTACCTTTGATTTATATGATCATTGTGTTATTTTTACCAGTCTTTTTCTTTCTCTTTTATGATTTGCTGAAAAGAGCAGGAATGTGAGACCTAGTGTCTGAACCACATGATAAAAGTTGTGGTAGAAGAACCAGACTATGCATGTCTTTGATGCTTTGTGTAATTCCCATGTGGACGTTCACTCGACGGATAAATATACAGTATTACCAAATAAAACATTAAACTACATCAGCTCGTGTCTTTAGTATTTTAACATCTACCAGTAATTAAACGTATATGTGTATTTCTGAAAATGAATAAGGGAATAATAATTGTCTGTGTATTTAAGATGTCCGTAGTATTTCAGCAGACATACATCTATCTATACACACACAAACCAAAGGTACAACAATTGTTTTATGGATTTGTTATAGCATGTTTTCCCCCATCAGGGTGAACTTGACAAGTGCTGAATATTTACCTTCACACAACTTAAATGATCAGATACTGCCCTCATGTGGCAGGAATGAAAAGTGAGCACAAAGTCCTAGAAAAAATAAACAAGGTCCACTTTGGTTCAACTCCCAGGAGTTATCACAGATTGAGGGTTTATTTCGACAGCTGTCTGTTTATTTTATTATCTTTTAATGATGAAAACAAGTACATAACTCCGATAGTTCACAGTGAGGACAGGATTGTTTTTTTTCTCCCAAATTTAAGGCAACTGTGTAACACACTCTACACTTCATGATCGCAACTAGTATTTCAAATAAACGTTTGTTCTGACTGTAAATTCCTGATTGTCTGACAGTTTAATAAAAACCTGATAAAATAACTTTAGAGGGTGTTAAAGCGTTCAACTTTTAAAATAAACTTTTCCTGAGAGATGTACGGGGTAAATGATGGCGTTTGGCATCAGAGAGAAACGATTCTTAGCCATTACAATCTGTTCCCAATTATTCAAACCATATACAACAGGAACAGATAATAGAGAAACTGGATCAGGTTTATGCAATGTCCATTAACTCTCTGTAACTCCTCAATACAAATCAAACTGACTCTTTGCAGCAGTCGGGGCCAAATGTAAAAAAAAAAAAAAAAACTCCCCATAAATTATGTGCGTAAAAACTTTCTTTTGTCATAAGAAAAACTAAGCTCAAAATGCTTATTTTTTGCAACTTCTTTAGCAAAAAGTGTCAAAAAGAGCTTCTAATTGGCCGATGGCTCATGCATCCAGTCTGGATAGCACAGTCTGATTGGCTGGCACTCACAGGCCCTTGTTGAAGTAGATGTAACTGACACAGTCCCCGTATTGAGAGATGATGGACTCTCTGAGCTCAGGCTCCAGCTTCGTAACAGCCATAGAACTGCAAATCAATGTGCAAATGACTGATTAGTCTGGTATGACTCAGAAACCACAGTTACTGTGATAACATCTGAATGGAGAAAGATAATGGACGAAGCAGCTTCAAAAAAAAAAAAAGTGTGAGAATAAGCTTCATGGCATAATGAACCTGTAAAGCACCAAAATGATCAGCTCTAGACACTTCTGGTAATTCAAACTGCCAAACAATAAAGCTTTTAGGAGTGTATATACATTAAAAACAAGGTTTGGGGTCGGTAAGACATTAAAACTTTCATTCAGCAAGGATGCATTAACATTTAAAGTAACAATAAATAATGTCTTTCAACAAGAGATTTCTATTTTATGTTAATCTTTTGACATTTCTAAACAAAGAATCCTGAAAAAAATATCAGTTTCAACAAAAAGATTAAGCAGCACAACTTTTTTCCTCCATTGATAAGAATCCCGTGACACTGTAGACTTAATATATTAAAATAATTCCTTAAGATTGTGAAATACTGTTACAGTGTCACTGTTTATATTAAAGTTTGATCAGCCTTGGTGAGCATAAGAAACTAATGTCTTTTTTATTATTATTATCATTAATCTTACCGACCCCAAACATTTGAACGGAAGTGTATATTTGAGTAGATAATATTCCTTTAAAAAAAAAAAAAAAGATGATGCTTAATATGCAAACTTTACCCTCTCTGAGGAAACAGTGAACATGCTGCTGGCACCATGAAGATCAGACTGTGAAACAGAGCAAGACATGTTGTCATTTCTTCTACTGAAATAAGATCTCTTAAATTTGGCATATCAATCCTTGCTATTTTCACAAGAAATGTGTTCACTTACAATACGCCGACCATCATGACTTGCAGTGGCCCGTGAAGAAATGTGATTTTCTGGAACAGATTTAAACAAACACAAAGATGTTTTATATAAAAACCCTTCTTCTACAGCTAGACATTTCTAGCCTTTACAGAATCCCAATATAAAATAATGAATGATGACAGATAAGACTGTCTTTGTCTTTCAAACAGTTCGAAATGTTATGAAATTCTCTGGATCTAATTATTCAGCTGTATGCATTGATGATAACCAACTGTTATATGAGACCGACTCAACCGTCGTCTGCGTTGAGCGCTGAAAGAGAGTTAATTTACAACAGAAACACCTGCAGATCATAAACCGGACAATTTATTACTTCTCCATTCCCACTACATGCTCCCTGGACACAAAACACCTTAAAACTCACCTGCATGAATCTGTATTTTTCCAGCCTCTGCATAATAATGGGGAGTATGACTGGAAAGAACAAAGAAAACGGCTCAGGATTCATCATTGACCGGTTTATTTTAGCACTGAGATCTGATAACACTGGCCAAACTCTCTGCACTTACTCATGCCTGGCGCTGCCATGGTAACTCGAGAGATGACCACCTGTGTGATGCCCTTGACAGCTGCTTTCTATGACAAACACGGTATACAGTATTCATTCAGCAACATAAGAACAGAGAAATGCTCATACTGTGGAAAGACATCTGATTATTATAATCGCTAAACACATTCAAATCGGTTTAAACAGACGGATCCGCTCACAAGTTTACATGCTCAGGCATGTATGATGCAGTAGCAATAACTCGTTATAATAATAAAGTAGTATTAATTAGAATCTCATCAACCACCACCAATGTGCAGCATCCACCTGGACGACTCAACGGCAGCCATAGTGTGTCAGAACACTATGGGTTCAAATATGCAAAAGATGCTGGAAAACTAAAGAATTAGTAAAATCTGAAGGCTTTTCTGAAGAGTTTCACTGTTCAGGACAAAAAAGACACTAGAGAAAAGAAAAAAAAGTTGCCGTGGATCATCTAGGTAATGACACACAGTATTAAGAATCAGGGGTATGTAAAGTTGCATATTAATTCAGCTTTGTTTTGTGGATTTTGTAAACATTTTATGTAAGATATCTTATTCAGGACAGTCTTATTTTGTTAAAATACCGTATTTTCCCGCATATAACCAGTGTGTTATACCAGATTTTACCAACCCCGCAGGGGGGTGCGGGTTATATAAGGGTGCGGGCTATATCAAAAAGGTTTTTTACACATAATAATATTTTAATATATTTTTTACGTCCCTAAGGACGTAAGCGGTTTGTTTTTTTTTGCTGTATTTTCTTTCTGTTTTGTCATTCTTGCGAGGGTTGTTGTCTCTGGCGCTTGTACTGTCACTCTGACAGCTGGCGCTGATAGGCTGTCTGACCTGTCAATCATGCAAGAGGACGTGATTGGCTGTGCTGCCATGAGGGCGGGCTCTTCTCTTCTCATCCGATGATCAACACCTGTAGAATCGCTTCTTAAGGGACGTGCTGCTGCACAGCGGGAGAGACTGCTTTTTCTTTTGATTCTGACTTGTGTTTGTTTTCTTATTGTTTGAATTTCATGCACAAGCACTGCGTACCGAGCCTGAACAGTTATGGATAATTGACGTCATGCGAGCAACATTCGAAATTCGAAATGTGAACTTACACAAAAAAGTTAATTAATCTATGGGTGCGGGTTACGATTTTTTTTTACACAAAACCCCAAAAACCCGCGGGCTATATAAGGATGCGGATTATCGGTGGGTTATATGCGCGAAAATACGGTAATTAACATTTTAACTTTTGAGCATGACTGTGCATACATGCATCTAACCACAGTTGCAGACGCTCAGTCAACTTGCTCTCGAAAGTTCATGGACCACTTTTGACCGTTCCAATATGGCGACCGGCTCACATATATCCATATATATGACCATAGAATCAGCCACTGGGGCATTATGACCCACACAAACGATAGTGTGAGCACCCCCTGCTGGCCTCACTAACAGCTCTTCCAGCAGAAACCTAGTTTTAGCAGGAGATTTCTCATCCAGGGACAGACCAGGCTCAAGTTCAACCCTGCTTAACTTCAGTGGGCGAGCAGGCTCAAGCTGCAGAGTGATAGCTGCTGGTTGCATCACCCTGATACAGCCAATAAATGTGCCTCACCCTTGAGTGGCCCAGTTTATTTCCATCTTCATCTGTCACAGCAATGCCGTTCAAAATCTCCCTATATAAAAAAGAATAAAGCTGAAAATACTAATACCTAGACATGTGAACCTATTGAGTAAAACTAACAGAAGAAGAAAAAGAGGGTCTCACTGTTGTCTCATCATTGGAATGTTCACACAGTTGGCAGCAGCTACGGCAGCGAACGGCACCCAGCGGGCCACCAGTGGAGGAGCTTTCTGAGGACATACAGGTTAAAGATGCTAAATAAGAAATGGATGATGTATAACCTGAAGGACATAAACACTGCTATTAATACTGCTTTCCATTGTTTAATGATATTATGTACTTTTAAGGTGATTATTGTTTTACTTAATGAAGGTATGTTCATAGGCTTGAGCACGTGGTTAATTATAATGGGTAAAAGGAATCAATAATCTTCAGAACTGTTGAAACGTGACAAAGGAAGCAGGACGTGTCAGAACAGTTGACCACAAGGAATGTGTGTGCAGATGATATGCTACATAAAGGGATGTTTTCTGTATGTTGAGGCGTCTCCGGGCGCTTCGCTATATGATTAACCGCGAAAAGAGTTTATGTGTGCAGGTAAAACAGGAAACGAGATGGAGGTCTGTGTAAATATGAGGGTCTTCGGGAAGGCGAGCGTTGTCACAGACCTCCTGTGCATAAGACTCTCATAGTATTGTGTGACCCAGAGCTCTGTATGCTTTATTCATCTGACTTAATTGACTATTAAATAGTTAAACAAAAAGCCGTCTCTGCTCTCCTCGTTAAAAGAACACACGGACTTGAGGAATTGATGCCGAGTCCAACAAACCATTGCATATAAGACTGTCAAAATGATGACGAAACCTTTAAATTCATTTTTGTATCTTACAAAATTGTGACAGTTTTGTAAAATACTGTTACAACTGGTTTCTTTTTCATATATTTTAACTTGTAATTTATTCTTGTGATGCAAAGCCATTAGTCTAGTCTTCAGTGTCACATGATCTTTCCCTAAAGTGTTCATTTAAGCCCGAGTTATACCTTTGTGTAGAGGTTGAGCCCCACTGCAGTGGCCAGCGCTGTGCTTGTTGCTGTCACATAAGCAACTCCAATCTGCCTGGGCAGAAAAGATACACACACAACACAACCAAACCCATATGTTACTGAAGCTTATCTGTTACTTGAGACTCAGACATCGGTTAATAAATCGCTAGGTATCATGGGACAGTCACATTTTAAGTGGCATATACTCTGCATGGCTACCATATGACCCGATCCTTCTTATAAGAGAGCAAAGTTCAGGGAACGAAAGAAGTCAAAGGAACTTACTTTGGTGTGATGGGGGACGCAGCGTTGCGATTGGTGTAGTTGACCAGAGCATTGAAAGACTGGTTAACCCACTGCCAGAACACTACAGCAGGAACTGTCCTACATGACCATACAAAATAAGTGGTTGATCGTTAAACCTAAAATAATATTGATTATAAAATGAAGAAAAATAAGTGCTGACCTGTAAAACTGAAGCATGAACCCCGTGATTGCCATACCACCAGGCACCTGAAATGACATTCTCCCTATCAGGTTCATCCTGTCACCCGTGTCGGGGTGAAACGCAGAGTCGTACAGCTTCTTGGCATAGTGTAGCTGCTCCTCGGTTGTGCCAGGAGGAATAGAGCCAGCTCTGAGAGAGAGAGAGAGAGAGAGAGAGAGAGAGAGAGAGAGAGTGACAGAAAGTAAGAGACAGGAAGAAAACCATGAAAGATCACCTCATGAAATCAGTTTCTTCACCTGCAGCTCTCCACTAAAACTTTGGCTTCATCTAGTCTGGAGTCAGGTAGCAGTGCAGTGCGGCAGTCAGTGATGTTGAAAAAGTGTTTGAGGCGGCCCATAAACGTGGATTGATCCCAACGTGGGGCGTCGACATCAAAGCCCTTCAGAGCTTCCATGGTTCTCGCTCTCCTTCCAAAGAGCCTTGATAAAAAAGCAACAACAACAAATATACAACACATCAATGCTTTCCAGTTCCAGTCCACAGAGAACAGATCAAACCAAGTTCCACAGAGCAAAACAAATGTGACATTTTGGATGAAAAACATGTGTTGATCAGACTAAAATGGTCTGAAAGTGTGTTTAGCACATTTCAAATGCGATTGTTTCATGCACAAATGGTGAATTTACATTACTGGGTGGCGGCGGCCTATAAAACATGGGCTCTCTCTTCCTATTGCATTAAATTCTTGTGCTTCTTACTGTTTCTAACAAAACATGATGTCTCCAAAGGCAAAACCATATCTCTCACAGTGAGACCAGCTATGCAAACAGAAGTATGGCCTTGACCAATAATCTTGACTAGTGAAATCAAAAGCTGGACTCCTGAGAGTCTGACCTACTTATAATCAGTCTACTTCAGTATTTCAAGTCAAAATCAATGAAGTTTCTAATAATCCATAAGTAATTTTAATTTGTTTAATAAAAAAATGAAGATACTATATTTAAAAAAAACATTACACTGCAACATTAAATGTACTTTGTATTAAATAAGTAACACATGCAGATTTTAAGGTATGTATTACAAACAAATAAAAATGAAAGCAATGCATGATCTTACATGTTTAACATAATTATTTACTGCAGTGAATTGAAAGGGAATACACACACACACACACACACACAAAGCAGACAAAGATGGATTTGCAATGGGTTCAAACTTGTCGAGACCATTTTCATTCTGGTCATTTGTTCCCTTACTGGTTTAACCTGGTTTACTGGTATTTTAACAGAAAACATTTAAAACATACACTGTTAATAAAATAGAATAGAATATCACCAAACTAATACAACTATGCAGAGCAAACTACACCAACTGGGTTAGTGTTACCAACGAGCTTAAAGAAAAACTAACCTCTCCATGTGGCATTACAAAGAATACCTGCGCGTTTAAAACTAATAATTCACAAACATTAAAAAGTTTTCATTTTCATAAACCCAGCTCTGCATTAAAATGGCACTGAAATCATGTAAAGTAGAAAGAATGTAAGTTCTCCAGTAGCTTGCATCAGTTCATGTTCACTGTACACAGGCACCCGGATATGCGCTGCTAAAACAAATCAGAAAAAGCATGAATATGAAATATGTCACAATAAAATACCTCTATAAGGCGAATTGATACTGTTGTTTATATCTCGTGGCACAGCGGCAGTAGGAAAAACCAGTGCAGTGAGTCAAACACTATGATGATGTGGGCTTGCGACAGTGGACGAGCACGTGACCTCCTATCCGCCAATCCCTGAAGAGGAGACTCTCCCTCCCCTTACGAGAGAGAGAGAGAGAGAGAGAGAGAGAGAGAGTGTGTGTGTGTGTGTGTGTGTGTGTGTGTGTGTGTGTGTGTGTGTGTGTGTGTGTGTGTGTGTGTGTGTGTGTGTGTGTGTGTGTGTGTGTGTGTGTGTGTGTGTGTGTGTGTGTGTGTGTGTGTGTGTGTGTGTGTGTGTGTGTGTGTGTGTGTGTGTGTGTGTGTGTGTGTGTGTGTGTGTGTGTGTGTTGCTGTGTCGTGTGACCTGTGTTTCCCTTCTGTCCACCACAGTGACAGTACATTCGTGTGTTATATTGCGTGTTTTATAATGTGTCATATTTTCTTCCTAATAATTTGATATTTTTATTATTTTATTTTAAAATTATGTCTTCCAAGCTTTGGCAATGTTTGAACTTCTACAGTCATGCTAATAAAGCAACTTCAAATTAAATAGAGAGAGAGAGAGAGATTCTGATTTACCGATTCACTTATTTTTATTCGTTCTTTTTTGCTATTAAGTTTTATTAATATAATTTCATGCATCCCAGTTCCGTTTACGATACAGCTCAAACAAACACAAACCATATATATTTATATTTGTGTATAAATAACATACTATAGAGATAGTACTAAGATGCTCGCCTTTTCGAAACTGATGATTTGATGAGCTCTGAATCGAATCATTCAGATTCGTGATTGATTGATTCAAAAGACTCGTCTTATATATTTATAGACAGAATTATTACATCACATTAATCGTTTGGTTTAGTTTTAGTTTTTTATTGCATGTGTCTTTATTAAAATGTATATTAAAAGTAAAAGTATTTAAACTTTTGTAAGTTTAAATCTTTCTTTATTATTGTTATTATTTATTATTATTATTATTGAACATAATATTGAACAAAACAGCCACTTAAAAAAACTACAAAGACCGAGATTGCATTTAACTATCAGTTAGACGACCTCAAACGTTTTTTGTGAACCACGTCACTGTTCTTGGGAATGCACGTAGGTTTTGCGTACTACGTCATCCTCTCTTCCCCTTAGTAACCCTCCGCGGCGTCTCAGGGAGGCACAATCACAAGATGGTGAGTTAAATCGCTTACAATAAACCAATTCTTAACTGTAGACGTGTGCGTTTGATATTCAACAGTATTCTCTCCATAATATTGTGAAATGCAGTTATGTTCTCCGCGTTGTCCGAGAACAATTGAGGATCTTTTTGTAATCAAGTGTTAAAGATGAGCAGCGGGATGAGATTAGCTCGTTTAACTGTCACGAGTGTTCGAGAATCGCTTATGCGGACGTTATGCCTCTCTTTCATCCCTATTTTCAGGGAAACCTACAACAAGAACGATTTTCTTTATTCACAAATCCACCGACTAATAATTGCTTCTCTCGAAACCTGTTTGTTTGTTGATGCTCGTGCGTATGACGTCATGATGTGAGCTCTGCATAAACTCAGAGCGTTGTATAATCTGCTCTTTATTTGCTTGATTTTTAGGGTTTGTTATCAATTTTACGGAAACTGAAAAGTACCCCCGACCAGGAGGTGCGGATATTACTTCTGGGGTTGGACAACGGTGGCAAGACCACCTTACTGAAACAGTTGGCATCAGAAGACATCACTCATATTACTCCCACACAGGTGATACTGCTACTGTAACTACTCACGTCTCAAAGGAAAACATGTGCAAAGCAACTTACTGGATCGGCTGTGTTTTGTTAATAACTTATTCTTTTTTTTGTTCTAGGGTTTCAATATCAAGAGCGTCCAATCGCAAGGATTCAAATTAAACGTGTGGGATATTGGTGGTCAAAGAAAGATCAGGCCGTACTGGAGGAACTACTTTGAGAACACCGATGTACTGGTGAGATCATCTGTCCGAGTAACAGCCATCCCACAATCCACCTTGATTCCAAACACTTGATTAATAGGATTTTTTTACATTTCAGATCTATGTCATTGATAGCGCAGATCGCAAAAGATTTGAGGAAACGGGACAGGTGATGTTTTGGTTTCTGGTTTCTTTGCTAGTCCAAACTATTTCTGGTCTCCATGTTTAAATCAGCGAATTGATCTATATGCAGGAGTTGGCAGAATTACTTGATGAAGAAAAGTTGAGCGGTGTCCCAGTCCTGGTGTTTGCAAATAAGCAGGACCTGCTCACAGCAGCCCCTGCGTCAGAGATTGCAGAGGGTTTGAATTTGCATACTATCCGAGACCGAGTGTGGCAAATCCAGTCCTGTTCTGCCCTCACTGGAGAAGGAGTCCAGGTCACTTTAGAACACATATTGACAGTCAAATTTGACATTTATCAACTGTGACCGTAAATCAATTTAGACTAAATGACTCAAATGTTGTGTTTCAGGATGGCATGAACTGGGTCTGCAAGAGTGTGAACGCAAAGAGGAAATAGAGCACATTCACCCTGGATGCGGAGAAGGAATGAAAAAGGTCATGACTTTGAAAAAAAACTCAGTAGGCACAGAAAATGAAGGCACCCCTTCAAAACTTTTCAAATTCACTTTTGCCTCTCCTTATGGGTCTGCTATGGTCCTGTATTTATACACTGCGTTCAAGTTAATAGTATCCTTTCTTTTAAACTCAAAATTAAGACTGTACGTCCATGTGATTTCACATTATATAGTCAACCATGATTTGACTTGTTTTCTTTAGTACCGTATATTTCAGATCTTAATTAATTCTGCCTTCTTTCTTGAGATGAATGACTTGTGTTTTTATAATAAACGTTATAGTTATTAAGCGGAATTTAATAATGAGACGTTTATAGAGTGACGGCCTTCCTTCAGCTCAGCTGCTGTCTCTTCTTAGTTCATCTAAGGTCATATCTTCTGAGAGTAACCGAGATACGAATGAATTCACGGTGCGCAAATTCAGAAACATCAGTATGTACAAAAGGATAGGGAACCGTGAGCAGGATATGAAATACTTTTTTGATAATTAAATGTAAATAATGTTCCACATAGCAAATTATTTTCTGCATATATATACTGTTGAATTTTACAAATCCAGCATTTAAGGATTTCTTAGTGCTCTATACTGTAAGTGGCCTGTACAGCTGTAATCTATACACTGATAAGTGCAAGAGAACGTTTGTTATCGTCACAAGATTATTTCTGTAGTGTCATGTTGTGTGAAATTGCTTAAGCATACTGAGTAAAATACTGAAAATATGCGCACGTGTGATGTTTTATTGGCTGGAAATTTTTTAGAGTAAGCAATCATACAATTACAGCCTTGTCATATTTGATTTAAAATGAGTCGCTGTGCCAATGCTAATGCATTAGGATATCTGTCAGACACACACTCACAACATATGGTGTTGACAGAGGCACAGCGACTCGCAAAGACACACTTCACTTACACCTACAATCACATGAAATTGCTTATCCAATGCCATTCTGAAACCATATGGAGTATTATTGTATTACCAGTAAAAAAAAAACTGCGATCTTTCAGAATGCATAAATGTAGTATAGGTGGCACTATTGACCATGTTTACCATCTATGGCATTCCTGATTTTCTAGTATTCACTGGCCGTCCCAGGGTGAACATACACTCACAGTACTGTGCAAAAGTCTTAGGCCACTATTAGATTTGTTGTTGTAGAACTATAAAATTATTTCTCAGTCTCTATTAGAATATAACCAGAAAATACAGTCAGTTTGTATGCAGTATTAAAAAAATGGTTGGAAACAGCTTCCATAGGCTGAAATGACAAGTATTTAATGTGACCTCCCCTTACACTTGAGCAACAGCAGGACCCTGGCTCTCTTAAACATGAATGTAATGGAACCCTTATTAATGTAATTGATAACACCTGTATTTGTCGTACTATTTCATGTCAAAATGACTGCTGTGAAAAAGGTCTATTATGCCAGCTTTGAGCATTACATGCACATGTTGTATGAGTTTAATTTACTGGAAGCTTGCCAACCTTTAACCACGTCATGCAATTTAAAATGCTAAAGATCACAGAATTTGACAGACAAAGTCAAGAGAGGTCAAGGACAAAAAAAAAGTTTCTTCTCTGAGAGGCCGGAAGAAGCCCAGCAAGGATATGGCTCGGCAGCTGGCAGCTTCATCGAGTTGCCAAGTTGACCCTTCTACAGTCGGAAGAAGTTTGATCATGAATGATCTTTGTGGAAGGATAGCAGCCAAGAAACCACGTTTTTGGAATGGGAACAGAGTGAAAAGGCTAAGATATGTTGAAGGTCACAAAGATTGGAAATGAAAATCAGTGGAAAAGTGTATTATGGAGTGACAAATCCAGATTTTTGAGTCCAATCGTCGTCAATATTTACATTTATGCATTTGGCAGACGTTTTTATCCAAAATGACTTGCATTGCATTAAAGAAACACATTGACATTCTAATCAATTCTTGCTTTGACTGGGAATCGAACCCATGACCTTGGTGTTGAAAGTGCCACACTCTACTGTTTGAGCTACAGGAAAGCCAATATATAAAATGTTGAAGAGAAATGGAAGAATAAGGGGTTAGGCTTCAGCGAAACATAGTGGAGGGGTTGTGCTGATTTGAGGCTGCATCTCTAACAATAGTGTTGGAGATACTGTTCAAATTGATGGGTTTATGACTTATGAAATGAACATACAGGTTTTAATTGATTGGGAATGGTTTTATTTTTCAGCATGATAATGATCCCCAACACACTGCTAATACAGTGAAATTATATTTGGAGAGAAACAGCTGATAAAACATTGACATCACAAATATGGATTTCTCAGATTCTAGACCCAAATATAATAGAGGCAAGACAGTCTGAATCTAAATGCGTAAACAGAATGAGAACATGGATCCATCATGCCTTGTTTCCACTGTGCAGGCTGCTGGTGGTGGTGTAATGTTGTGGGGGATGTTTTCTTGGCACAATTTAGTGCCAATTGGGCATTGTTTAAATGCCACAGCCTACCTGAGCATTGTTTCTGACCATGTCCATCCCTTTATGACCACCATGTACCCATCCTCTGATGCTACTTCCAGCAGGATAATGCAGCATGTCACAAAGCTTGAATCATTTCAAATTAGTTTCTTGAACATGACAATGAGTTCACTGTACTAAAATGGCCCCACAGTCACCAGATCTCAACCCAATAGAGCATCTTTGGGATGTGGTGGAACGGGAGCTTCGTGTCCTGGATGTGCATCCCACAAATCTCCATCAACTGCAAGATGCTATCCTATCAATATGGGACAACATTTCTAAAGAACTCTTTCAGCACCTTGTTGAATCAATGACACGTAGAATTAAGGCAGTTCTGAAGGTGAAAGGGGGTCAAACACAGCATTAGTATGGTGTTCCTAATAATCCTTTAGGTGAGTGTATATTAACTATATATATATATATATATATATTACACACACACATATAGACTCAATTTTTTTCATTTAATGTGATGTCAATTGCTGTTTGCTCTCACAGACAACAAATGCATGTATTAATTAAAACCTTCGAACAAACCTTGATTACAAAACTGCCAGTCATCAGTACATTTTCTTTTGCATTTACATTTTTAATGGCCCAAAAGCGAGCCTTAATCTTAATTGAATCAATTCCAGTTAATTAAATCAAAATGATTTGGTCTGAGTGCGTTTGATCTTTAATGAACAAAACAGGCTCTGTCCCATAAAGAAAAGAATTAAATTTGTGTCTTTAATGCTTGTGTAAAATGCAGTCAATGACAAGCAGAAACATTTGTGCGACTATCCTCCACCCCCCCCCACCACCTCCTTTGCTCAATTCTGAGCGTACTTTTTTTAGACTGAGAGAGCTGTGAGTGGTGGCCATGCTAGCTGAATAGCTAACAGCCTGTGTGCTTGAATGAGAACACACCCAACCACTCCCTCCGGTTCCTGCACTCGGCATCTTTGAGTGACATTCACAAGCTGACACGTGCGCCTACAGTGAAACGGGCAGGCTCTATTAAGCCTGAATAAATCCTCCAACAGCCAGCTCTTTGAGACAGGCAATTAGACAGGCCTCCATACCTCCTTCTGCATCCTAGTGTGAAGGACCCAGCCCTCATCCAGCATTCTTATCCACAGGCTTTTCCTTCCATCTGGCCCTTAGACAAGCCAGAGTAGAAAGACATTGGCTTTTTGAATTCTGCTTATTGAAGTGAGAGGCCCCTTTCTCTCTGATTTAAATTGGTAGTCTGGAAGTGTGGGCGTTTTTGATGGAGGCAGCCAGATATCTTCGTGATGGGTAACAAAGTTCTGGGAGAATGGATTATCAGCGAGAGTAAAGCGAAATGTCAGGGAAAGGGGCGTAATTAGCATTATGCTGGTGTGTTTGGTTCCTTTTAATTAAATCTGACTTCAGATAGAGACAGAAATGAAATGTGCAGCTATTCCAAGCATCATCTTTCAAAAGAGGCCACAGTTGAGCCAGTAGTTCATGAAATGCAAGCCTTTTAGATCAGGTACTGTATGTCATTTTTATGTTTAGTCTTATAGTTTTGCCATTTAAATTGTATAACCACACTCTTGTGAACTATTCAAATTTAAACTTAAGTGGAAATGTTTTTTTTTTAATAAATACTTAAAGATTTGCCGGAAATTAGTGATTGTGATGACAAAGTCATGCGACCGTGGTGTAGTTCAGTAGCCTGCCGTTAGCTTTTTACTTCTGGCAATTGGATTTAGGTTGTGTATGTTTGTGTTAGAATCATAAACTTCTGTTTGTCTCACAGCTTATTTTCTGCAATAATTTAAAGGCGAATGGAAAGATCCTATTGGGTGTTTTGGTGCGTAAAGTCATGTGGGAAAGATCAAATTTATAGGTTGGGAATATAGCAGTGACATTGTCAGGCTTTTTGATTTTAAAACAAAATATGATAGTGCTGTAATATACAGTAACAATATAATATGTAAAGATAAAGCTTTCTAAATGAATTAAAACATAAAAAGTAAAATAAAAGTTAATTTTCTAAGTGGAGTTAAAAAACCTTGCTGTGTTTTTGTGTAGTTAATTATGAGAAGGTACTTGCTCAGATGACATACTTGAATGCACATAAACACGACTTCCCATCTCATAAATTCCCAACTCCTTTCCCTGGAGGAAGCACTCTATTTCCATCTGTAGGTGGGATGATTTTGCCTGCACAAGTCATGGTAAATGTAAACTAAAAAATGATTTATATTTACTATTATTTAATTGTATTATTTTTGGTTCAGTTTTTTTTTTATATCTCCATTTCAGTCAGTTTACTGAATTTTTATTTAGTTGTGTTTTTCAAATTAATAGTTTTGTTTAGATTTTGAATACAACATATCTTACTTAAACCACAAGTTTGTGCAAATATCAAACCAATATTCAATAAATGTTGGTAGTTGGTTGGTTCTCCACAGCATCTGTGTTCATATGACAATTGCAATAGTCCAGGGCTGGATTAGTGGTCGATCATACCTTATCTAAGATCAAGAGGCACAGACCAGCTTTCTTGCAATAACATCCTGCAGTCTATGTAACCATAGCAACTCAGAGGGACCTGATTGTGCCTTTAAAGTTACACAAATAAAAGGGCAACATTGATTTTTATCTCCTTGATGGGATATAGTCCTCTCATTTGGCTTCATTTACTGCTATACTGACTATGCTAGATTTAATCACACTCCGTGAGATATTATCTACAAATGGTTGGTGAAAAACTTGGATTCATTCAACACACAAAAATGTACAAAATTACTATCCATATATATATATATATATATATATATATATACACACACAGTATATATATATATATATATATATATATATATATATATATAATATGTGGACAGAGATTTGTTGCATGGCCTTATCAGCACAGTCACAGACTCACAGTGGTTTAATCGTCAGTTCAGGCAGCGCAGTAGCATCTCTGTTATTGAGTGCCATTAAAATACTGGCTGTCAGAGGGGTGCAGTGAAGGAGACATAATTATGCACCTCAGCCAGACACAAAAGGCCCAACACCCACACAGAGCTCTTCTTCCTGCACAGTGCAGTCAAGCTTTGCCACACGGGACACGGTACCGTAGATCATCGGGATCATCTCAGCAGATTCAGATGTGCACCCAATGGCAGCGTTATCATTCTGGAAACACATGGAATGTTCTTTAAGTACGCGCCTTATTCTGGATGTGTCGTCTAAGAGGGTCGATAGCTGTTTTTCCTGACCGTGTGCCACCATACATAAGTGTGTGTGGGGTGAGGGGAAGGAATTAGCACAGTAAATTTTTTGTTCTTTCCTCTTTTTTTTAACTATGCATTTTGATGGGAATTTGGCAGCTGTTTTGCAGCTGCCGCATGAATAGAACCACCCTGGGGCCTTATAGGAGCTGTTCACACAGAGCTCTTTCTCTCATTCAAAAACAGCGAGATGCAGCGGAAGGTGATAGAGTGCAGGGATCTGAACTGTTTTTGACTTAACCGAACCAATGGAATCAAAATTAGAGTTAATGAATATAAAATGTACAGCCAGAGCATCTATATTGATGACTTATGCAGCACTGCCCACATTTCTGTCGAATCGAATGTTCTCTAAAACTTATTTTTGCAATAAACTTACAATGTGTTGCTATAAATCAACAACTTTTAAGGAATAATTTCAGTTATGTCACTCTTGAATTTGTTGTTCTTTCTCTCTCTAAAAATGTTAAATTCAGTCTTATACCTTTGTCTTTTTGTTTTATAAAATTGTTTAGTTGCTTCATAGCTGGTTGGTTTGGCTTATAATGCATTTTTTAAATTATGTTCCTGTGAATGTACTCTTTTTATATTGCATACTGTATTCCCTATGGGGAGAATTAATGCAAAAATACTTTTAGTAATGCCATTGAAAAAGTGATAATACTTTATATATTACTAGAGCATTGTGTTGGATAGCCACACCCACTGGCACAAAATCCTGCAGGTATGACACATTTTTGTTGCCAAAAACCCGAAAACGAGTTAGCAATTGAACACTTCTGTTTCCATTGTCTTGCAATCAATGGATTTTTGGTTAAATGCCGGAAAAAAGGTATGTGGTTATTTTATGGATAATATGGATAATGGATAATGGCAGACTCAAGACAGAAGATTAATAGAGAAGTGGTGGAACTATATTACAGCAAGTGAGCAAATTGGCAAAACTTGCAAGTAATTCAGAAAAATAGCAGTTTCTGGGGATGAATGGATAGTAACTTGATGTACTGTTTTGCAGGTAGCAGTGGAGACGATTAATTAACCGGTAATCTTATACTCACACTGGTAATCCGGACTGAAGATGCTCTAGACACAAGGGAGTAGAAGTACACAAAGGAGAATCATACACTGGAGCTTGGGTGTGCAGGCAAGCAGCCCTTGCTCAAACGAGACCAGACATTAGCGGGGTCCCAATTCAGAGGATGCATCCTTCGAAGGCCATGAAGATTGAGCCGAGCGTTGTTAATTGGGACAGTCTAGCCTACAGAAGATTGTTCTTGTCGCCTAAATGTGACAGCTGCCGTTGATGTGCAACAATAATGTTGTGACTTTTTTGAAAGTTATGTTCAACTGTCTACAAATAAAACAAGGTTCACAAACTGTCTAAATATGTTCACCATGGTCCATTTCTGTGTATAAGAAATACTGTAGTATAAGCTATATATGTCAGGGTTCTGCCACATTCTGTCTGGTAAATTATTGTTGTTGTGGCAGAGCTCTGACACTACCATAATGTCTCATGTTTGGTGTGTGTGCGCGCGACTTTGACGGTTCGAGCCGTGCGCACTCTTGTCTATGTAACGTCTTGTGTGTGGGTTATGATGTCCGATCCCCAGACGGTCTTGTTCGGTCTCGGTTTTGTGTCAGGGTTCGGGCATTCATGACCCGTGTGTTCGTCCGTGTCGTGAGCGCGTGAGTGGTTGCTCGTTCTCACGCACTCTACGTTATGTGAGTGGGCGCGATTTCAGGCTTTGTTTGTACCGCGTGCTCTCTTGTCTCTGTGCAGTGTTGTAAGCACGCGGTTCTTGTTTACTTCGGCCGCTTGCATTCATGTTGTGTTTTGGTGTCGTGCGCACAGTTTGATTGTCACCAGCTGCTCGCCATCTTTGTTTAATGGGGCGACACAGCGATGCGCGTTCGCATTGGCTGTGTGTTCATGTCTTGTCATTGAGAACCCCACCCTCCTTGTTCTAGTGTTTTACTTTGATTTGCCCCAGCTGTTTCCCATTCAACTACCCTTCCTCCTGTGTGTACTTAATGCCTCCGTCGTCGCTTCAATGCTGTGTCCCTGTATTCTTGTCCAGTGTATAGTCTATTTTTCAGTCAAGTCCTGTTTTTGTTCAGTTTTTTCTTGTTTTTGTTTAATAAAATCCCCATCGTCTTGCAACATTGAGTCCTCGCTTCACCCCCTTCCACACACCCTGATAATATATAGTCGTATATTAGCATTTTAACAGTGTTGAAGTGAGGTGATGATCAGTGACAGGTAGAGGTGGCTGAATCATTGCAGGTGGAAACCAGGAGGGATGCTAGGGAATGTAGTCCAGAGTGGGAGTGAAGGAGTGTAGCACTGAAGGAGGACCGTTGCAGGTCGTGACAGGTTAACACAAGCTCAAGATATTTTCTTTTTTATTCCATGACATAAAATGCATCAGTAATACCCTCTTGTGAAGGGCATTTTTTAAAGCGGTTGCTCACAAGTGATTAAATGGGACTGCAGAGGTTGGCAAGGACATTAAATGTCATCAGCCGAACAGGTAAACTCATCTAGAAACTTGTTGAATCGTGCCTAGTTAGGACACTGCGGAAAAGCTCATTCCCGCAAAACCTGTTGGGTCACATACAATGCCAGCAAATTTTACCTTGCGTACATGTAGGATATGTGTACTAGCATTCATTATACAGACCATGTCTTTAACCTGCACAACATGTCCCTTTTTCTTTCTCTTAGTTTTCTGGCTAGTTCACCACCTTTAGCATCTCTGAGGCTGTCAAACAGACAGAGGGAGAGGAATGATGAAAGAGATGCTGGGGGAGAAGAGTTGGGAGAGAGAAAGAAATAAAAGCAACGCCAGGAGAGACACACAGGTGTCTGTGTCAGATCATTGGGCCCGGTGAGAGTTGGCAGAGGGGAGGGGTGCGGGGGGGAGTGGCTGGTGTTAAATTACAGTGGGCCTGTGTGGAGGGATGATCTGGGTCACAGGGTTCCCAGCATCTCCACTGACACACACAAGGGAGTGGAGCTCATCACCACCATCCTGCTGTTCATTCTTTCGGTAGACAGAAAAACAGGAGAAAATAGATGAAGCAGCGCTGGCAAGCAGGTACGATATGAATAGAGCTCACTCACAAAGCCCAGGCAAAACTTTAAGTGCCATAAATATATATATATTTTTTTTTTTAAATCTACAGTGACATCAATGGAAAATTGCAATACAGACACTAATAGGCTAAAATGCATGCTCAAAGTATAAAAACGTCCGATCTCTTTTGGAAATCTGTAAAATACTGTAACCCTTCCATGTGCTGGAAATAACTAATCCCTGTCTGTTCAAATCAAACAAGAGTCACATTTATTACCGTCTGAGAGGGAAAACAGCCACCGTAAGCAGTAGCCAGGACATTAATCCAGCCAGGGTCACAGACAAAAAGCAGAGATCTATTAAGTATTAATGACAGGCTGAGCATTGCCAAATCCCTTCTTCCCAAAAGTAAAATGAGGCAAAAACTAAACTAAAGCTTTAAAACGCTAGTATTAATTGAGTCTTAAAGTCGTTGTGAAATCAAAATTGACTCTATTAATACACACTCATGGTTTTTTACATGATTCATCTTTGCATGTTTTTTTCATAATCTTTCATCAAAATTTAATAACTCGCTCAACCTCTAAAACAACTTTCCTTGGCCCTGTACCAAATGCGTCTCTCAGCCCCGTGGTCCTCCTTCAAGTCCACACTTATTTGATGAAATACTGCAAAGACTATGGGTTAGCAGTCGGTTGTGGAGCCCTCATATTGTACAGGCAAAAAATTTGAAAGTTAATCGGTAGCCTATACTTAAAATGTTAATGCAATACTGTATGTTTCAGTGTTTTTAACATTCATATCACTGGTCATGAGATTACCGGTAATCGCAATTGTAGTATGAAAAGTCTTCATTATAAAATTTAGTAGCTATAAGCTAACTAAAACTATTACATATAGTTTTTGCTAATTGAAATAAAGCAATAATAAATTATAAATATTACATAAGCTTAAAATTTTTTGAAAAAATTTAAATCAGCAACTAGCAGAAATATAAGCTGAAGCACTAAAATTACTAATATATATATGAAACTTAGTTTGGATATAAAACTAAGTTAGATTAAGGAAATAAAATGGCTTGTGAATGCTGGGTTCATAAACCAGTCAAAAATGTTTCATCAGTTTCATCTTCTATTCCTTGCGGCTATTGGCCCCCTCCCCGCTGTAATGTTCAGCGTTTTTAACATTGCAGTATCATCACTGCACATTTATGACAAACCAAAAGCATCTCTTTGATTAATGTCATTACCACTTCTATAAAGTCATGTCTTAAATCATTAGCTTCAATGGCTTAGACATCTGTCCTAGAGCTAGCAAATCACCAGTTAAGACATCTGGCAAACTCACTTTCATCAGATCCGCTGTCACATCCGTGAGCCATCAGATCGGCTTTCTCAGCCTCTCTTGTCATGACAACCATCTCCCCCGTCATTCTTCCAGACTCTGATCAACACATTCCCAGCATAAGTGGGCAGACGGCAGACGTGGTGGCATGACAAGTTTGATCGTTCAAAAGGTTGCAACCGGCCTCTAACTAGCATTTTTTTTCTTTCTGGAGACAAGAAATACCTCATTGACATATACATAGATTCATTCATATGGAGAAACACCCTGAGGTTATAAAAATCTCTTTTGCTAATGCCTTTCCACACACACACACACACACACACACTGCAAGCAACTCACCGCAGGGGCTATAGGCGAATAATTTCATGGTGCCAGCAGAGACAGATTCCTCTGAAATATGACCAAAGGCATTTCAACAAGATATGACACACACTCCCTCCTTCAGCGCCGTTCAGGGTCGAAAAAGAGCACATGGTGAAGAGGACTGCGTTTAGGACAGGCATCAGCAAAAACAAAATAAAAAAAAGGGTGCACACTGGAGACCGGGGTCCAAGTGTAAACCTGAGCTCAGCTGGACTTTCAGAAAAACAACCTGTGCCTGCACTCTGAAACACAGTTAAAATAGCCCAATGCACAAAGATATTCTGGGCTTTGTGGGTAAAGTTTCCTCCTTTCAAATAGTTTCAGGATTGTTTCTTTCTCGTAAGCACAGCTAAGGGAGCCTATAAGAACACTGAGAGCCAACACACACACAAATCACAGTGACAGTGGACTGCTGAGGTATTTTGGACTATGAAAACCGGTTTACAGAGAAAAGAGGGTATTATTGCCTAAGAGCAAAACTTTCCATTAATCTAAAAGACATTCAGCTTCCTCTGAGACCTTCTAATAGAAGGTCTGGTTACAATAAGCCTCAAAAGCAGCTACTGAATATAAAACCATGAAAACCATTCGAGAACTCATACCAAAAGAGCGCAATGAAGTCGCTAGTGGCATTAAAACTGCTTGCGAGATATTTCAGAGTGCCACACCCAGGGAAAAAAAGCTGTAGCCTGTGATTAATCACGGCTACAAACACTAAAGGGCTGATTCACACCAAGGATGATAACTATAAAGATAACTATAAAGTTTTAATATTCATTCTTATTCTTTGAACTCAACACCACAGCTGTAATTATGACGACACAGAAGTACGATATGATGAATCCATCCTAGGTTAAAGAGCTTGAACATTTAAAATGGCAGAGGACAAAACTGCAGCTCCTGCTTATCAAACACAGGATGTTACACGTGTTTTTGTGAAAGCTAAGCTAAGTTGGTTATTGTCTGTTGGTGTGAACGCTAATATAGAACCAAGAAATTTAATTATACATTACAAAAGGATTTAACTGAGCTCTGGGTCAACTTGATAACATAAAAATTAGTTTTTTTTTGTAACTAGCTTCTAAAGATACAAGCTACAGAAAGTTTGGTCAAGCTAACCCTTTAAAAACATAGCTACACCACAAGTTAAGCTACTAAAAAAAGAAGCTAACTACACTGAAGCTATTTAACAATACTTTCATAACAATTAGAAACATTTTATGCATATCATCTTTTGCATGAAATATTTTAAATTGTCACTAATCATGCTAATTTACTGTTATACGTAGTCAAAGTAAACATTTGTCATTTTCTAAAATCTAACTATATAATAACATCCAACTCTTAATATTTTTTACCATATAAAAGTATAGTAAGAGCAGTATGCAGTTCCAAACAGTTTTCTTTCAGCCTAAATTAACAAGTAATAGCCAATTCAACTAGCTTTACATACAATTAGCCTGCTATCTTAGCATGCTTGCTATGCTAACACATTAGGTGATGTACTTGTGCACTATTCTATGCCATTTTGTATAGTTTGAGTAGTGTTAAAAGTGTAAATTCAAAATAGTTCTGTATGATGCCGTTTATTAACCAAAAATAAAAAACAGGAAGTGTGGAATGTTTGACATTTCATGTTAATTTATGATTGCAGCTTTAATTTTGCTATTTGCTATTTTTCGATTGTGATGTTGGATGACATCTGGATAACCTTACAAACCTTAAACACTAGATGGTAGAGCATATATTGTGTAGTGTATATAAGTATAATGTATAGAGAATTTAAGTGCATAGTGTCATTTGGGACACACCTACTGCTAGCCTGTTAGCTTACTGCTGCAAAAGTGTTATTTTAATCATCCTCGTGATATAATCATTTTACTGTACTTTTACTAATAGATGCACAGCTATTTCTTGGATAAAAGTGTTTTGTTATTGGACAAACATTTTGAAAACAGCTGTAGCTACTACTGCCATGCTAATAAAAATGGAGCTAAATTAGGGCTATATTTTGCCAATTACTCCCTTAAATTGATGAAAAGTCATGATTGTGACACCCGACTCGCCTGCTATGGCATTAACACACAGACATTGGCCTTTATCTCACCTTGCATCCGATTGAGAAGTTCTGCATTGGTGTGACAGCTTTGGTCTTTGCTAGTTTTTGTGGAGTGCATAGATAAACAGTGCAGCCTTCAGCGAAGCCAGATATTTTCTTATTCCATATTTTGTTTGTCTATTCTGTGCTACAGCCTACAAATATATATATGCCTTTCTTTTTTGTTTGCCTTGTGATGCACAAAAAAACGCTGAGCTACTATTTAGAGTCAGGCATCTGACATTCTTTCAAGAAAGAAAACCGGAGGAGAAAGAGATGAAACCCTGCTCACTCTCGGGTTAAACAAACATCACCAAAGACTTGTTCTTGCAGATACACACTCATACTCAGAGCACCTTGTTCCACATGTAGCCACATGTGAGCAGCAGGCGTCCAATTCGCTCGGCTTTAGTCACGCAGATCATTAATAAATCTTTGGTTTCTCTTCATGCACACATGCACAAAAAAACTAACTGAACAACAGGCCTTCATTGTTGTCAGCTGCAAGAAATATATTAATTATTTCCAATAGCTTAGCAGAAACAACAAATGTCAGCATATGCAGATCGCAACCATGTTTTTCACTTTTTGCCTTTAATTTTTCACTCGCCATTGTAAATACACTGACAGGTGGCAGTGTCTATATTATTCTAACGCTTGTGAATCTTCATAAAATCTCACATTTAGCTTTCAAAGGAGAAAAATACATTTAAACAGGCTTTTATGAAAGTGCTTTAGTCATATCAAGACTGAGTGGGTATATCAGTTAAGAGATGACAACAATGAGAATCTAACCACCGTTGACCTAATTCTCATGTCTAGAAATCAGTAAACGGAGGTAAAGAGCATTTTGACTGCTCATTTGCCTGTTTTCGCTTTCGTCTTGTTTGATTGGTTTTAGATTTAATCCCCTAGATCTTATTCACCACAATCTCTGTGCACCGAAAATGCTTGACAGTCTTTTTGGAAAAGAAATTAATTCGCATCTGTACAGCTAGTGGTTGGTAGGCTGGACGTGTTCATGTGTATGATTTGGTTTGCACAGAAACAAATTAAGTGTTAAATGCTAGTGTTACCATAGTGATGTTTGCAGTATGGTCTATTTTAAGTCTGCATGAGGAACTTTACCTTAAGATTCATGATACAAAAAAAAAACCTTGAAAATCTTGAAATTAGCATTTATTTGAACAAGTTCTTTCCAAATTACAAGTCGGTCTTTGTCATTTCACAAAATATTTACAACAGAAAATCCCTCCATTTCATCCCAAGTACTTAGTTAGTTTCATAATGTTCATAGGTCAATGTTTCTTTTAACTAAGTGGTTCTTAAAAAAAGAAAAGTAAAATAAAACAAAAACTTCGTTCCCTGTTTCAAAAGTCATTTTTTAACCGCTAGAAGTTTTATTATTTTTCTACGAGTGCTCAAACTCTTTTCCACATGCACTCAGTAACAAACAGGAAGTCAGAGGCTCTGTTGCTTGGAGCCGGAAATGGCATGAAACACAAGGAAGAACAATTACAGCATTGACAGTAAATGCAGAGGCATCAAGTGCACCACATGCCATTTCGTCTTCGGCTGACACGATTGAGCTAAAGCCACCGCTGAGCCAGATATAATGAGAGGCCACGGGTAAACGAAAGAATGTGAAACCAATGCACCCTGCGTTTAACATACAGGATGTAAAGGGGAGCGTTTCTGTGGCATTGAAGGGCGTGAGAGAGAAAGACATGGGGACCAGACTGAACGGTTGTGGGTGGAGGCGTGTTCTCGGTTAGCCTAAGGAGAGGACTTCGAACCAAGGTGAAGGGCATTTCCATTAAAAGCTGCATTCAGTAGGGAAGGTCAAGCCCAATGAACAATGGCGGCGATGACAATGCTGTGCTGTTCCAGTTTCCGGATCTGTTATAAACTGTTAAAATCAGAGTTAGTGTGTGCTTGTGCTATTTGTGATGAATAAAAAGACCACAGACTCCAATTTAAACAAAATGAAAGCTGAAGTATGGAAGGCTGGAAAACTATACAGAGTTTTTGCACATGGGTGTTCTAACAAATGACGACCATGTGAAGTTAATAAAACTTCGTGGGCTACAATTCTCTCAACAGTAAATCGCCTTAAGTTTCATTAAAAACTGACTTAATGGTTTTACTGCTGACTTCCATCGTCTCGCCCGATGAGTCAACGGCAATTGTGAAAATTTGGATCTTACAAAGAAAGTGCAACGTTATTGATGATTCAACAAACAACAGCGTCATCCGTCATTTCTGCAAACAGTGAGTGTTATTTTTAGAAGAGCAATTTGCGTTCATGGTACATAATCACAACACTATTAGTGCCTAAATAATGTGCAAAGCTATGCTTGACTTTGTGATATTAACTCTCTGACTTCAGCAGTTCGTTCTAAATGATTGATAAGATCTGCATACAAAAATGCCCCACATGCTTCTCTTTAAGACTTCTCTCAGCAGAAAAAGACGAACCAACTGGTGACTGGCAGCAGTCACTGGAGCAGGCGTTAACTGGTGACGTAATGCTTGGTGGAAGACTGGCCGTAGAGGCTGTAGAAGTCAGTGTGCCTGTGCGACTGAGAGGCGTCGATCCAGTCGCGCATGGACAGGCTCTGGAGAGACTGGGACATGGCCGGGGCCGAGGGCAGGGGGGCGTGGGAGTACTCCTGCGAGCTCACCGGCCAGGGAAAGGTGCTGGAGCGAGGGTAGGGTGGATGTCCACGGTGGTTGGACACGGAGGGCACCCCTGAGCAGTAACAGTTATCAACCGTGCACATCAGGATCTTCCGCGCACCATACTGGGGCAGCTGGGAGGCGCTGCCGTTTGGGTAATGGGAGTGCGGGAACACCGAGGCTGAGTGCGGTAGGGGTTGAGAGCCGGAAGCTGAGCTGCTGCTTCCGACGTGCTGGGATGAGCCACACGGCCCTAGAGCTTGCTGGGAGGACTGACCCTCGCCTGGGGCAGAGCCCTGAGTTAGACTCAGGCACGGCTGCTTGGCAGCTGCAGGGCCTGATGAGGCGGAAGAGTCCATGAAGCTCGCGCCCGCTCGGCTGCTCCCGCTACCTTCGGGGAACGCCACAGAGTGCCTGCGCTTCTCACACAGATACGCCGGAATGCTCTGGAAAAAGTTTGCAGGAGCGCTGAACGGAGCTGAGAATGAGAGGGAATGAGAGTAAAGTATTAAAAAATGATTATGGAAACGATTAATTATTCAAAAAAAGAGCATACAACATCAGAAGGTTTTATATAATTAACACTTGAATGCGTGCACCTTCCAGCATCTTGCAGAGGTTCTTCTCTCGTTTAGAGATTTCAGACAGAAAGAGTTTGGAGTTGAGGCTGCCCACTTTGTACGGTGACAATGTGATGCCCACATATGACTGAGACCTAGAATCCAAAACCATGGAAGTTGATGTTTATACTTGACACAATAGCAGGACATGAATGACTAATGAAACATGTTAATGATCCGTGTCTGCAGTGACTCACCTGTCCATTAGTATTTTCACAGATTTTGTGTTCTAAAAAGAAACAAAGAAATTGTATATCAGTGTATAAAATTGTGTATCAGTACAAATAACGTCAAAGAACAAGCCTGGAATATATTTTTGCATGGCTTCCTATCTCCATTTTCATTCTCTTTATTGACAAAAAACAAATGTAAAAGACAATATGCAAATAATATATTAATATTATATTAGGGTGCCAATAGTATCAGTTATTATTCACACTTTGCCTAGAAAAAATGTATCTTTGCCCAACCAACCAGTGTTATCCGTGCATATTTTTCACACTCAAAATAAAGCCCCACAATTTTTTTGCCAGTCAACTGAATGCAAGAAGCTAAAAAAGGCTGCAGTGAACAGAAATGATTCAAGGACAAGATGATAAGAGATGCATTAGAAATGTGAAAAGACATTAGAAAATACTTTTATTTAGTTTGTGAATAGCAAAAAAACAACTCCATCTTATTTCCAATTTCTATATTTCTTGTTTTTTTCTATAGAAATAGTAATTATACTATTTCTAAACATTTGATGTCTTGTTTGATGAATATCTCTAAAAATCCTATTTGTCTATTGTCTATTGTGATGTCTATTCTGCACGAGGCTAAAAATAATCATTTTCTGGCATAAATACACTATTACACTGTTATAGTTTGCTATAAATCACCGTTAGCAGCATCAATTGCAACGGTCCACCAATTGCAAAAAACTCTTTATCATCCTCACCATGATAAAAGACAAAGGCATTTTAAAACACGGCTAAATGTCACCCTTTATAACAAACACAGGCCATGTAGTTTTGACAACAGCAATAAAAGTCAGGTCACCTTCATAAAACCGATTTCCTCTGCCTTATCAAAAACCATCTGAATGGAGCTGAGCAGTTTCTTTGCTTCTTGCTGTTTCTGGTGAAGCTGCAGGGCCTGTGCCGAGTTCTCCTGGCAGAACTTGGAATGGGCTTTATCCAGAACCTCCAGGGTCTTCCCCAGATCTTCCTCCAGGAGCTGCTGCATTTTCTGATACTGCAGCTGCACCTCCTCCTTCAGGTGCTGCACTTTGTCCTGAGGATCCGCAGATCAGCACAAAACCATAAATTATTATGCAAGTCCTGCGGTGTCTTAACAATGGGGGTTATGCAGAGACTGCATCTGATGTGGATGATTAGGAAGAGCCACTGAGGAACTGGATTGGTTATGGAACAAGAACCAGGCGTAACCTTTATCACAGACCTGTACGAATGTACTAATGTGGTCATTAATCACAGTAATAGAAAGAGTGTCCTGTATCAAAAAGCTAAGCGTTTAGTTCCAAAGCAATGGATGCAGTTGTTCTGCTAGCAATAACGGGATTCAGCTTATCGAGGTTTGAACGTATCACACTTACTTCCATGAGACATTTGTCAGATTCTAACTTGTAGAGTTGCTCTTCTATGTCCTGGACACGGTCCTCGATCCGATCCTGCTGTTTAATCAGCATTTGCTGAAATACAAAAAGAAACGATTAGCTAATGAAAGAATTTTTTGGCTAAATTGGACAAAATCAGAAAATCTGGCAATGCTGAGAAGATCAGAATCTAATAACTGTCCTGTAAGCCATTATAAAAATAGAAATAGTTAGATTTAAAAAAACAAAAACAAATGAAATAATCATATTTTCCACCACAACCAACCCAGTGAAGATCACGCTTCACATCTTTACTATGACTTGCAATACAATTTTTTAAATTGACATTATTTAACATAAAATGCTAGCTACGAAATGACCCAAGCAATTGTATTCCTCGCTTTAAAAATGTAATTTCCCCCACCATCATTTGTTATGAAAAACATTACATGACCTGAAATGACACTGGTCAATTATTTTAGAATTGTTGGACTGTTTTAATAAAGCAAGGAAGAATCACAGAACTACTGTAATGACATTTTTAAGGAAAACCTAAACTGTGCACTTAATAAATCACAATATTAACAATGTTGCTGAACTATACATGAGCAGTAAAATTCATGAATATTCAATATTTAGCTCAGTCCAAAGATCACAATGAGTAGACTGCAAACTATGCGCAGAATATGCATAAAAGAAGACAAGATCCATGTTCTACATTACTAATGCTGCAAAATAAATTCAGTTTGATCTATAACCTAAGAATTCTTCACATTTTCGCTTTATTGCTACACAATGACATAAAATAAACAATCTAGTATTCATATTAACTAGCGTATTCTTTCTAAAACTACATAAAGAATATGAGAATGTGGCACTGAGACAAAAAGATCGGTTGTGTTGCGAGGGCGCAAATGTAACTTTGCTAACTTCCTGTTTCTTTCTTTTCAATGAAAGCAATTGTCAAAGCCCCGCAGAGAAGGACTGGTGGCTGAAGAGGAATTTCAATTATTTTCCTTTCATATTCAATGGCAAACAAAGGGGGAAAAAACACAATCAACAAACGACTTGCGACGCCTGACAGAAGTTCAGTGTTACCTAAGGAACAAACCAAATTAGTTTTAATTAAACAAATGCCGCGTGCAAGAGACAGTCACCAAAAAGAAGGTGGGGGTGCTGTCATGGCAACAAAGCTCTTTTTTTCATATCTGTATATTCAGAGGGGAATATGAGGGAGGAGGATGAGAAGGAAAGACAGCATAGAGAAGGAACGAAGGCTCATTTCACACCGTCTTTCCCCATTTTGTCTTTGTCTTTGCGTCCAAGGCAGAGACAAATCGTGTTGACCCTGCGAGTGTGTATTTTGGAGCAAAGCTCCGTAATGAATGCAGGCAAGCTCACAGATAAAACTGCTTCCTGTAGAAAGAGGACAAACCTCGACCACATCAAGCCACTTGTGCTCAAAAGCTTACAGGCGAAAAAACAGGGCTTGCGCTGCCAAAGTTGACTGAGAGCATGTCTAGTGACGTCAAATTTTAATAACATCACATGCGGGACGAAAGCTTAAACAAAACAGGTATTCTTCGTAGAAGCCAAGGAGTCAATTTTGGTATTTTTCTTCACACTTGAGTGTAATACTCTTATATAATTCTGATTCATCTCCGCTACAAAGAGTGAAAAACAAAGGGAATCAATGTCAGTCTTCAGAATGCAGCGGTACAGGACAAACGCAAGACCCAGAGAGGGATGCGCTGCAAACTAATGATCTTCAATCACACCGTCTGACAGATGCTTATAACAGCTGACTGTACCCTCGGTGCCAAATGAACTACATCAATCACTGCCGATGATACGCACAGCCAAACCTTTTCCTTTCAACAGATTTTGTTTGTTGAGCGTATGACAAATTGGATCCACAATCACATGGTACTGGGTAAACGGGCTTGTTTTTGTGTGCTTCTCGATTGTGCATCAACCGCAAATCCATTACTAAGATTTGGATCCAAGGAACTGGAATGGGCAAACATAGTCATACAGACTACACTAACCTCTCTGCATGACCAAAAACACCACGTTTACAGAAAGACGTGCAATATTCACCTCAGTACGACTGGAGATCCAGCTCATGTAAAAGTTTTACAGTGATGGCACTTTATTAAAAGCCACTTTCACCCTACACTGTAATTTAAAGGGATACTTCACCAAAATGTGGTCATCAAATTTATTTACCTTCATGTCCCTGTATGAAAACTTGCTTGACTTTCTTTCTTTTAAGGTTGAATCTCTATTTTTGGCCATACAAGTCTTGGAAATTACACTTTGGGCTTTGGGAATGACAGGAGGGTGAATAAATTACAACAATTTTCATTTTGGATGGACGACCCCCTTTTGATCTGCATGAAATACAGTGTATTTAGCCAACGATACACGATTGGTTTCTGAAAACACAAGTTCGCAATCTGCTCCTTTACAGATTGAATTGGTGTTTATCTACATCAACAATCAGGACCAGAAGAAAGGTCAAGAAGCAGAAAACCGCATGGAGACAGGGAATGTCTTTGAAGCTCTAGGATCTAAGACCATGGCCTAATTGTAGTGACTGATGAGCTCGAGCTGCCGGCAGAAGCCTGGAGGGTGGAACCTAATACCTCATGGCAGCGGTGCTGGCTTGCCATCCAGGACGGACCTCTCTCAAGGGGGTATGGGGGTAGGGTGCTCAAAATCACTGTCATTTCAAACCAGCGTCTCTTCCGCCAAGGTCAGAGCGAACGAGGCAATAGCAACCTTGCCCTGAGCTACAGCCCCAGACAGACCCATTTTGCCTTGAACGTGGAAAGACAAATGCTGTCCATCTAAGACAGCAAACTTAAAATTCACAAACACAAGCTACCTGTGAAAAAGAAACTCTGGAAATCCCAAAATATCCCAAACAGACATGGTTTCAGTTTCAAATAGCTTGGACTACATGATAACAAGGGTTCATTTTGTAGATTGATTGGTCTTTGCTAGCATGTCCTGTCGCAGAAATGTCTGAGATAACTGATGGTGTATGATTTATGCAAATCAACGTAAACAGAAATTATGCTGACTGCACAAACGTGAATCAAATTAGAGGCACGCGAGGACTGCTCGACACAAAGCTGCTGTACAGGAAAAAGCATATGTAACTCTCAACCACATCCAGTACTAACCAAAGAGGTATGTTTTAAACAGAAGCAGCAAATGTAATATTTAAGCAGAAAACCCCCACTCTGGCTGTCTTTTATTTGGTTTTGGGTTCATGAATGGCATATAAAAGCATGAAAAACATCTTCTAGAGGATTGTGCTTTGCTGATTATTTAAAGCAAGAAAATCCAGGTTGTTTTGTTGCAGTGTGCCGTGAAAAAGCGAGGGGTTGTTAAGGGTAAATTAAACCCAAATCTAGCCTTTTCCCTCATCTGTGCCACAGAAAATAAGACTCATCATTAAATTCTCCAGTCGCAGTCCTCCCCCTCTCCAAAACGCCACGCAAGGATGCACCTGTGCGGGGAAGATAAGCCCAGAGGAGAGCTTCGGTATTGTTTGCAGCTCAACCCAATTGTTTATCATTCAAATGGGAAGGAAAAAAAGGGGGAAGGGGGCTGAATAGTTAGCAACTACATTGATAAACCTCACCGTCTCATCCGCCAACTCCAGGAGTGAACCTCAACCTTTAGCTGAAAGTAAAAAAACATAGCATGTGAAGAAGCGGCGGACACTTACTCTGATATCGTTACGTCGGACTTCTATATCGCACACCGCATGGCCGTGGTTGGTGGCACATCTGGAGAAGCAGCAGTATTGGCAGACGGCCACATGCTCGGTTTCACAATGATACAGTCTGTACTCGTCGTGCTGCGGACAGCTCCAGGCCCGCACGTCCTCGGCATCCACCAGTAAGTGTCCGGCGTTGGAAGAGGGTTGTTGGAGATGGGTCTGTACATGGGAATGGCAGCAGGGAGCATTGCACCTGAGGCAAACCTTCTGGGCTTGAAGCGGAGGACCACGGCGGCACAGAATGCAGTGCAAGACCGCCGGCGTCTTCTCAACGTTTAACGCGTTGAACTTCTCAACGATGTTGGACAGCTTGTGGTTCTTCTCCAGAGCTGGTTTTTGGCTGTAGGCATGGTTGCATTCGGGACAGCGAACCATTCCCGCGTCTTTAGACCAGGCCTCGTTGATACACACGCGGCAGAAGTTGTGTTTACAAGGGAGCTGAACCGGCTCAGAGAACACATTCAAACAAATTGGGCATATGAGCTCCTCTTCAAGACAGTTCTTCCAGTTCTCAGCCATCTTTAATTCTGGGTAAAAACTTGCATAAAATAGGAGCTCTTTGGGTGAGAACTGAAATGGGTGGGAACCGCAAGGACCTTGTTTTATCCCACAAACCTCAACTTTGTATGAATACTCCAGGAGAAAATACTTTCAGCTCAAGGCAACATCATTAGACCACCCACTTCTTCATTCGTTCGTGTCAACTGTAGGCGTTGCGAGGATTTTGTGTTGCCACAGAACTAAAAGTGGACTTTTCTTGCCTTGTGACATTAAATGCCAACACACTAGTTCATATTCTACATGTGTGGCTCTGATTTCCTGTAGCTCAAACAGTAGAGCGTGGTGTTTGCAACTCCAAGGTCATGGGTTCGATTACCAGGGAAAGCAAGAACTGATTAAAATGCCAATGGTTTCTTGAATGCAATGCCAGTCGCTTTGGATAAAAGCGTCTGCTAAATGCAGAAATGCAATCCAGACTCACTGACGACCAGTTTGACAGCTTCTCGTTTAACTACCGTAGTAAAAGACGCGTCGATAGGTCGTTTTCGAGAAAAGCCTCAAGCTGAAAAGCTTTTAAAAGTAAATTATAATTATCACGACAAGGCTTTGTTGTTTTTTTCTCGCTGCTGTTCACACTGACATGGATTTTTATTCCCAAAGAGGATTATAATGGTTCTCCATACAGACGTGCGCTACACTTTACATTAAAATATTCATACCGCACATCCACGCAACGTGTTTTACAGTTGAATTTCATAGAAAATAACCATCTTAACCAGAGCAATCGGTTAATTGTTACACATATGTGTAGACTACGCGCATACTAGACTTCCCCCTCATTATAACAAAGGAACATAGAGAAAACATGTAACAGAGTCTAGAGAAAACTGGACCGCCAAATGCCTTCACTTTAATCACTACAGGCGAGAAAAATAAAGTCTTCACCTCCAAAAATAAACAGACAGCCTTTCATATTTTAAAGCGAAACGGAGTGGTTCTCGCGTCTGTCATCTGCCATCTTGCGTCCCTCTTTAAAAATGAAAAAGAAAACGTCTCTGTTTGGCCCCCATCAAGCCTCTCTCGCTTTAGTGCTTAAAAGAAATCAAAAGTGGATTACAGGCGTCCGTTTCTTCGCTGGTTCCAAATCCTATCGTGGCCGATTCCTGAGAGCGTGCGTCCATGGGTCGATCCTCAAAACGGGCCGATATCACCATGATATTATTTATGGGTTTTCCCTCTTCTCTCGTCCAGGCTTTTGATGAGGGTTGGAATGCGAAGACAGAAAAGAGAGTTTCGATATACACACACAGAGCCTCGCTCTCGCTCCTCCTCTCTCGACGACCGCTCCGCCAATCACGTGACTCGTCACCGCTTTGACACGCAAAAGGGGAGGGGCTTCGATTGAGTGGGCGGGGCTTTGGTTAAAAGGGTTTTCTAGGTTGGGCCACGCGAAGACTGACTCGAATCTTTGTAATCAAATTATTAAAAAGAATAACACACTTACTCGTTCAGTAATCAGTGTTATTTTAGTATTATTTATATATTATTTTAGTTATATTAATATAACTATTATTTTAGTTTTTATTAATATTAGATTTTCGTTTTTTTGTTATTTTGTATGTGGTTTATTTTCATTATTTTTTAAATATTACTATTTAGGCTTAATTGATTATTTCAGTATTAGTTTTAGAGACTTATGCAACTTTCTGCCAGTAGGCGGCGACCAGTTGCGATCGTTTATACGTGTGAGTGAGTGAGTGAATGTGTGTGTGTGTGTGAGAGAGAGAGACAGAGAGAGAGAGAGAGAGAGAGAGAGTGTGTGTAAGTTAGTGAGTCAGTGTGTATGTGAGTGTGTGTGTGTGTGTAAGTGAGTGAGTATGTAAGCATGTGTGTGTGTGGGAGTGTGTGTGTGTGTGAGAGAGAAAGTGAGAGTGTGTGTGCATGTATGTATGTGTATAAGTGAGTGTGTATGTGAGCGTGTGTGTGAGCGTGTGTGTGTGAGTGAGTGAGAGAGCGTGTGTGTATGTGTATAAGTGAGTGAGTATGTCTATGAGCGTGTATGTATGTATGTATGTGTGTGTGTGTGTGAGAGAGAGAGAGAGAGAGAGAGAGAGAGAGTTGACGTGTGTATATGTGTGTGTGTGTGAGTGAATATACATGGAGCAAATCGTTTATAAGTCTTATTATCGTTTATTAACATTTGCATGTCTACAGTATGAATGTTGTCTTTGGCTTCATAACGGAGATATAAGACAGTCACTCTTTATCAGAAAACTGTCAATCATTTTGCGAATTTGAGTTTACTGACATCGGGACGGATGATTTAATTCTTAAGAGACCTTAATCGTCACACACAAATGGAAATTTTCAACCAATTCCCAACTCTACATCTCCATTACATTGATTGAATAGTTTCCATTGACTACATCAGTTGTTGCCCTTTTAAGAGGAGCTTCGTCATAACCAAAAACATGATCAGTTCAAGGAATGGTGAGAGAGGGGATGACGGGGATTTCACACTCGAGCTGGAAGTTGTTAAATTCGCTGACATAATCCAGTCCTTCCCACATAGGAAACTACTCAAACATCCGACAGGTGACGAACACAGTACAGGGGAAAAAACAGTCACATTCGAGTGTTTTTGAGGGGACGAGCATTTGCGAGTACTGTACATGTTCTCACGTGATCAACATAATCACAGTTTATGATGAACTACGCTATATCTCACAATCTTCTAGACAAAGAGCAGAAAGCTGAGATCTCTCGTGGCTTTTTTCTGTATGCTGTGTCCTCGTGGGAGGCAATTATACAGAAGTCATTTGGAACCTGCTCCCACCTAGTCACGTGGTGCCTTATTTTTGGTGGATCATTCTGGTATTTATACAGGCTTCCTGCACCAAGTGTATGGTTTTGCTATTATAATGTATGTTAAATGACTAAAGCAGGGTCACAGCTTTTCTTTAAGAAACAATTTATGGATGAACTGAATATTCTAAAAGGTTGTAGGCCTTTAGAATATTTTAAGATAGGTCAATGCTGAATCAGTCATTTCTTAAAGACAAAAACCATCAAAAAGAGACATTACTGTTATAAAACATTTATTTGCAAGCAAAATCATTTGAACAATGGACAAAAGCACTAAAATATTTCGTATATCCTAATCCAAAGCTCAATTGTGTGTGCTTGAACATAACTCAAATATTTCCAAGAATAAATAACGATAAAACAAGACAAAAATATCGGATGTGCCCGTTGTTAACCAACCAGTAATTGACAAACAGAATGTGGAACCATCTAAGGCCTAAAATATTAAAATGTGTCAACAATCATACCGTTGATATTATGCAATTTCACAAATGTGTCAAAAATGGTATCTGTACTAAAGGTTAAGAATATAAATTTGTCAAAAATTAATTTGGAAAACCTCTATACAAAACTATTTCTGTAACTCTTTCATTTGAACGTAGACCCCACCAAGGAATTGATTCAGTCAAATTGACAACTCCGCCTCAAAAACACAAAAATAAAGTGAATTTGGACATTTGGTACAAAAATAAGTCAGTTATACATGCTAGTACAACACACAGTCTGCATTTACGTTCATGTGAACTACAAGATGCATACGTTTTCATTAATTATAATCATTGACAGCAATGAGAAACTGAATAAATCTCAAAAAGTCATATAAAACAGATGTTACTAGCCACAAAACAACTTTGACACCTGGCCGAATTACAAAGACAATGTAGAAGTCCTGAAAGTATTAAAAACACCACAGACATCCATACAATTCCATATCACGTATCCGCAGAATGCCGCTGAAATCAGTGTAAACATGCCTTTCTCAGAACACAGTGTTGTTGTTTTATTTTTTATTACATATAATTAAAACAGAGTCAAGGGAGATGTCATTAGATTTGGCTTGATTATCAACCCATATAACTATACATTGAAACTTCATAACAGACGGTTTGGGTGGCAGTACTGTTCAATATGGTCCCAAACCACTAGATTGTTTGAATGGTCCTTTCATATTTGGTCACATACTTAATATAAATACCCAATAGTTAGCAAATATAGCAAATTAAGGCATGTTTCAATAAGACGGGACCCTACATTCTCTCTCGAGTGTTTTTTGCAGTATTTGGCGTCACCATTCTCCACTCAGGGTCTGTTGGCAGAATGCCTGGATTCGGGGAATGTCCATGGCTCATCTCTCCTTCCTCTTCCACTCCCTACAGGAGTATTAGATAGCCTTGACATCAATGAGGTGGCTGTGTTGGGCACCTTGCCTCAGGGACTTGATGTTTTGTAGCCTTCGCCCATGGAGGGTGAAGCGAGACCATGCCAGCAGCTGCAGAAGGGCACAGGAAATGGGCACAAACACCAGCAGGTAAAAGCAACCCTGACGTAGTGGTACAGGGAAAGAAGGAGCCGCAATCGGTGCCTCTCCCACTGAGTTCCTCTCAAAGAGGTCATATCCTGGAAAAAGATAAAGGGAATGATGAGACTCCCAAGATACACCTCCATTCAATTCAAAAGGTTGGGGATTTTTATTCTCAAGGATGCATTCTATTGCTCAAAAGATCAAATCAGTAAATCATTTACAACGGTACAAAAGAGTTGAATTAAACGCTGTTCTTTAAAGGTACAGTAAGCGATTTTTTTTTTAAACGCTGTTGGATCACCAAAACACACTTGTAGCCAATCAGCAGTAAGGGACGTTAAAGACTCATGATGGGGGAGGAGAGAGAGCCCGGTGCACAAGACCGACATTAGCAGAACAACTATAGAAAAAGAGGAAAAGGGCAGGGGAATATTATTTTAAAAAGAAGGGTTACGATCGTTAATAATGAAACTTTTCACAGATTGAGAGACCTTAAGCGGCGGGAAGTCTTTAAGACGGACGCCGATGTTGCTTTATTTCTTCTCTATATGAGAGTAACGTTGGTTTTGCTGTGTTTCACAAAACTAATGTATGCATTATTATTATTAATAATAATAATATTAATATAAGTCGGGAACGCTAAACTTCCTCCAACTCCCATTTCAAGCACACAAAGTATGTCTGAAAAGCGAGATAACACTCCTAAACCATGTTTTTTCTTTTGGCTCCTCTTTTAGTGATTGGTGTAACCCTTTAATCTTGTCACAAACGCAATATTTTAGTTACTTCTATCTACTATCGTGTTATGTAGGGAGCTCTGTTCATGAAAACTGTGTTTATATTTGGGATGGAAGGGAAGAGGATTTAAATAACAATTAGACATGCGACCTGAATTATCATAGTAACACAACAAGCACATCAGACTCAATCATAGCCATTGCCTTTGTTGAATAGCGTGAATGTGTGAGCGGAGGCATTAAGACAGGCATGTGCACCTTTAGGGTAAGTGAGTTTGTTCTGGTGATTTCAAATATCAACGGCATTTACTAGACATTAGTTACTGCACCTTTAAAACTGTTTATTTGAAATATTTAAATATATTTGAAATATTTCTTTACAGTTTAGCACAAATGTTTTCAACATTGATAAAAATAAGAAATGTTTCTTGAACAGCAAATCAGCATATTACAATTAATGATTTCTGAAAAATCGTGCGACTCTGAATTCTGAAAGTTTTTTACATTACATAAATTACTCAAAAAGAAAAGTTATGAATTGCAATAACATTACTGTTTTTACTGTATTTTTAATCAAGTAAATGCAACCTTGGTTTAATATTTTGCTTTGTAATATACAATTTGGTCAAACAAGTGCAATGCAGGAGAGAGATTCTTGGTTGTTGTCTCAAGAATCTACTTGTTTTCCCTAATTTGTAATTGACTCTAGATAAAAGAATCTGCAATGCAGGTTTATTCACAGCACACACACACCTGTGTAGAGACACAGCAGCCAGGTACCAATGAGAGGGGCAAAGGTCTGACCAGGCTTGGTTACCAAGGCAACCATACCAAAGAGCAGGGCAGAAGCTGCTTGTTGCCGGCGATTCAACACAAAGTCCTCATCCACTAGGTCTGTGATCACGAGGTTCAGAAGTTTACAAGTGCCCTCGGTGAAGACGCGATTACTGCGGAGAGATTCAAACAACACAATATTAAAAAAATATTTTTTGGAATCTCTGCTCGGAGGCTAATAGGTATTTTTTATGAATCGGTGGTCAACTTGTCAAATAGCAAATTTGTTCTGTCAAAGAACAATAATACCTTGAGATATGAGCATAATCCGTTCCAGGACTGAGCTCGTAACTCGAGTTGCTCGTATCTCAAATCATTTCTCCCCATAAGAAATAACAGCAAAAAAATTAAACCGTTCCGGCTCTCTAAAAAACGCCCTTATTAGTGCTAATAACAATGGAAAAAACATGTTTTTAATTGCTATAGAGACATACACACACACACACAAATTATAGTATATTAGGATTCCTGTGATATAAAATAAAATGTGGTTTAAATTTTAATTTTTAGGAGTTCTTATCTTCGAGACACACGATACAGTAGTGGAGGAGGGAGGGATTACATGGATAACGCAAACACAATATGAAAGACTCGCGGGAGATGCATGCAGAAGTCGACTATGGCGGAAAAATCCATGCCAAAAAGAAACGAGCGAAAAACTAATGTTTGCACGTGCATAAATTACATTCACGAGTGGATAACAGATGTACACGCAAAAAAACGTGAGCCCACAAGCTCATTTTAATCCCTTGCGCACGCCTGACATCTCATTGCATGCGTATTGCTGCGAATCTTCTCTCGACTACCGTTTTTTGCTCGCGCGAACACTTGTATTTTAGTCGACGAGCGCGTGAAGAGAATGAGTGAGGCGGCGTGGGCTCAGAGTGCTCGACCACCTGTAAGCGTGCTTGTATCTCAAAGCAAAAAATTTGCTCAAAGGCTCGTATCTCAAGGTATTTCTGCATTCAAAAAAACAATAATTAACAGATTAAAAACAGTGTATCTAGTGCTTTTTAACTTGTTCAGATCTTTGGCTTTTTTCCCTCAGTTTTAGAGTCGAATAGGTTTTGCCAAATATTTATTTTATATTTAAAAAAAATACACTTTCATAAAATTACATTTCTAGTTTCACTCATAATGTTTCTCACTTCTACAATAATTTGCCAAGTATCTACTAAAAAAAAAAAGAGACCAAACGTCTGTCTGCTCCAAATTATTCAAGATTCATATCAATTTAGGTTGGAAATATCATTTTCAGATCCATGCTCAAATGGGACTGATAGTTAGTTTGCTCATTTCTCACCTAGCAATAAAGATGCATAGCAGGTACACCTGGTCCGCCCCGGCTAGAAGCATGACAACGCTGAGCCCCAGCTTTAGGAAGAAGAGCCAGCGGACAACCTGGTAGACACCAAATCTTTGGCAAAGTGTCAGGAAATAGAGATTGTTCAGATGAGGCGCAATGTAAGAAAAGCCTGTGTCACAGGAAAACAGAGAATTAATATAATACAGATATACACACACACATGTATATATGGGAAATCATACTCTCAAAAGGTTCCCACAAGCAAGTTGCTTCTTTTTCTCTTACCCAGCAGGAAGGAACCAGTCGAGGCAGAGATACGGTCTGACAGGAGGTGCTCCAAAAACAGAGGAAAGAAATTGTTGTTGAAATGGCAGTGGAATACCTGCAGATGGTGGGGTAGAGGAATATATATTATATTTGGTATATAACCGGTATTATATAGAATCAGTTCTCTAATCGGATCATTATAGACAATAGCACTTTATGTGTCTGGCATGTTCACATTTACCTGTACAAGATTCATAGAGACAAACCACATGAAGTTCTTGTGGTGCGACAGCTGCTTTAGATATTCTCCAAGAGTGACTGACTTCTCAGGTGAGGTAAAAGGAGCTTGACCGACACTCAGTCTATAAGGAGGATGGGCAATACAATGTGAGGAAATAAAACGGAAAAAAAGAGTTAAAGTGACATTTACTCCCCAAAAAAATGAGTATCTATGTTAATAAAAGCCTCATCAACCCACAACCATATATAGTCTACAGCTAAGCTAATTATCCATCTATAAACTGTGTTACAAAATCAGTATTTAGGGTCTAGAAACTCTATGTTTTGATATTCTATCAAATAAGTAATTTAGTGTTTCATCAAAGAAAATAATATAGGTTGGAAATAATTATGGGTGAATAAATGAAGCCAAAATTGATATTTTTGGGTCAAATATTCCTTTAAGACGCTGGTAGTGCAAACATTGCATGTTCATATCCAGTGCTATCAGCATCTCTCCCTTGAGCGAGACAGTTAACCCCAGGTTGCTCCACGGGGACCGGCTCTGCAATTAGTGTGGTGTAAATTGCCTCAGATGAAAAGTAACTGCTAAACGACAAGTAATATTTAGCACTGAAAAGGTTCTTACTCAGTGAGTGCTTGGCTCTCATTTTTGTGTTGATGAACTTCGTTCTGGAACCGGTGCCGCAGGAGACGTGAAACAACGAAAAAGCCTAGCATTGAGAAAGCGGCTAGAGTCACACAGAAGAGCCTGAAGGAGTAAAAGTCTTCCTTGTTCCAGAAGGAGTAAGAGAGGAAAACGGACAGCGAGCCCATCGCACTGAATAAGGAACTGTGGAAGTTGAGGCGTGTGCGGTCATGGGCAGACACAGCCAGATCAGCCAGGAGGGCGTTGTGGTTGAGGTCGACCACTGTGAGGAAGCCATCATAAAGGCACAGGCAGATGAGGAACTGCAGTCCAGGCCAGGTCCAGGACACCCAGAAGGCCAGGAACGAGAGGGCAAAGAGAGGCCCGCTACGGGACAGTGCCTGCAGACGCTTTAAAACCACTTCAGGGGATGTGATCTGGGACCCAGACCTGAGCAATCAAACACAGAGAGATTCATTGGATATGTACTCATCCTACCTATCAAAATGTGGATTTCAGGTTCGAAGTGAGGGAATAATCTTACTGAGGAGAGCTCAGGAATGAGCGGTCACTCAGCCAGCCGAAAAGAGGGTCGTTCAGGCTATTCCATATCAGAAACACAGTCTATGGAAAAAGAAACAACAAAATGAACCAAGCAAATACATAAATGCTCTCATACTCTGTGTACAAATAAGTAATATATATATACCAGGTCAAAGTCTTCCGACTAATGATTTATTAAATCCTTTCTGGACAAAATTATTAAAAAGTAATTCAAATAATTGAAATATACACTACTCTTTAAGCATTTGGGGTTGGTAATTAAAAAATAAATAAAAAAAGTCTCTTATGCTCAACAAGAATGCATTTGTTTGAGCAAAAACAGTCAAAGTATTTTGAAATTTTAAATAATTTTAATATATTTTAAAATGTAATGTATTCCTGTGATGCCAGTGCTGAATTTTCAGCATCATTACTCCAGTATTATTTATGGTGCGTTAGATCTAGCATTCTGCTCACTTTTGATACAGTAGAACAATAAGATTACATTTATTTAAATGAATGAATTATAGCATTTATTTGAATTATCGAGAGAGAGATGCACATCTTCCAGCCAACCAGAATAAATATTCAGACCATGGTACAATTGAAATAGAAATCTTTAGCAACATTATAAAAGTCTTCAATTTAATGCAATCTTGCTGACACAAAACATTTGAACCATTTCAGGATTTTTTAAACAGATACTATATATAAAAACCTACCTCTCCCACCCAAAACGATAACTTGTCAATCTTGTAAACAGACACAAAGGTCTCCACGTAATACAATAAGAAGACGTTGTGGAGAATGGAGACAAACAGAGCCAGGGAGCCGTAGAGCACAGCTGTTGAGATGCCCTGGCAGAGGCCCCATACCCTCCTTCCCATCCTTTGCTACTTCTCTCCTCTCTTCTCGCAGCACGCTACACGTCCCACAGCCAGAGCGGGGTGGGGTCATCGCTCTATCCGCCCCTGCAAACAGACAGACACCAACACAAACCAACCATTTTAAAACCATGCAATCCATTCTGTAAAATAGGAGGCTGGGTAATGTCAGTCTGGAAATTACCATTACTTGATTTAGATTCAAAGAGCATAATTGGACAATGGCCAACCTAGAGAGAAAACTCATCTGTACTACATTATCAAGTGGCTTTGGCTTCGTTTTAATGATTCAGCACTTTACTCGATACGAATTTGGTAAAACAGGCTAATGTGAAACATTCTTCTAAGCTAAATATTAAGAATGTGGGGGAAAGCTGAGAAAAAACAGGACCGACATCATCAAAGACATTTAATACTTAAGTCATGCAAATTGTGGGTATTTTTTGTATTAAATTCTAACTTAATTAGTTTCAATCCAAGTTCATTCTCAAATAAAAAAAGAATGGGAAAACACCACTATAAAAAAAAGTATTTTCCATGGAGAGCGTAGTGGGGAATTTGGGATGAAAGCAGCCAATTTTACATATTCATAATAACAAAAACAGCCTGGACTTCTTCACAGACTGTCATTTGAGCAGTTCTTCGGTACTTTCCGGTCACATCTCCATTTTGTGCCTGTAAAACCATTTCTAACAGGAAAATAAAAATTAAATAAATCCCAGTGTGAAGTGTAATTGATCATGAGATTTTAATGAGCTGGATGAGCTCATCCCAGCTTCAAAGCTGAGAATAACAAACACCGTTATTCAGTCCAGAGATTTCTCAGGGGTGAATGAGAGCAGTAACCTGAGCACAATTAGTGTAGGCCGAGGCCTGTGTTTGCTATCAAATATTGAACAGTTTCCAGCACTAAGGTGGAGTGGACTTTATTGAGTCATGTGAATTTCCTCATGCACAGAGAATCCTCGTTGCTTTAACGCCAGACATCCGTGACAACCTTTCCCAAATATCTCTAATCTTACTTTGGGACACGTGGCATACATTAAATTCAAATGCTTTCTGGTTTCTGGTAGGCAGCACACCTGAAGTTCACATGCTTTGCAAGCTCACACAAGTCTTGGACTTCTTTGAAAGCCCCTGTTCTTTATAGTTAAAGCAACATTAAAATAACCTTGCCCCCGGCTCTTTGAGAGAACAATGAATTACAGTTCTGTGTGGTTAAACTACCCTAAACATATGATTTCTATCTGATCTAAGCAGTGTAGCAAAACGCACCTCACTGGATCAGGTTGCACGCAGTGATTCTCATCTCATCTCTGAAGGACAGGTGGCTGCTTCCCAGCGGATACGATTCAGCAATCTTTGATCCAACAAGAGATCAAGTGCCACGGAGCAAAACACCAGCATTTTGGCAGTGCCGTGTTACAGTGACAGGCTGCCCACCTGTGTCTGCTCTCCAGAGCAACAGGATGCGTGGGAATTATTCTCATTTACAGACAGAAGAACCTTTTATTGGACCGAAACATTCACACCCTTCCTGCAGAAAAGCTTGTACCGTAAAACCAACAGTCAAACAGCTACTTTTCACAGCTACTCTCTTTGTTGTATTCGGACAGCACGAAGATGTTAATTGCCATGACCAACTTAAATTGAATTTGAATTTAAATTGAATTAAAATGGCCATTAGGGTCGAGTAAGATATCTTACAAAATTTAAAAATTAATCTAGATTTATTAATTCATAGGCACATTTATACATTTAGAATGGAGGCAGAAAATAAGTATAGTTGGGGTAATAATAATATTAAATATATATATATATATATATATATATATATATATATATATATATATATATATATATATATATATATATATATATATATATATATAATATTCTTTTTTTTAAATAACTATATTTATTTTCCTCTGTTCTAAATGTAAAATTTAGAAATGATAACATGACTTAATAATTCCACACACACATGTACATATTATATATATATATATATATATATATATATATATATATATATATATAAAATAAGTACATTTCAGACATTTTTATCATGTCAACCTATAAATGAGTAACATGAGGCCATATGTATTTACTCATTGTTGCTATTGTCAACTCATTTCCTTGTTTCACAATATTTCCTAAGTTTGTCTTTCATAAACCATGTATTTTTTTTATTTTACATAATGATAATTATACAATTAAAATTAGATTATATAAGAATGCAACTCATTTCATAAAACGCTCTCCATCTTTCCCCTGTTTTGAAAATTACCCACTGAATCTCCAATAAAAGAGTCCATTATCACACTATCAAACACCTGTAAGTATATATATATATATATATATATATATATATATAAATTCATCCATAAACATATCCAATATTAGTTCCCGAATCAAAACATCAATGAAACCCAAATGAAAATGAAAGGAGAATGAAAAAGCTGGAATGACTGCTTTAACTCAACAAATATGTTTTCAAATTATATTTAATATTTTTGAACACAGGTGTTTAACTTTATAACACATCGAATGTTTTCTCATGACACTTTAAACATATGATAACCCTTTCAACTACTAATCCTGCTCTAAGTCGAGATCGCTAGCAGGCTATCCGCTCCCGTATCGAGCAATGCGACGTGTACCGAGTCACAGCCCGCACACAGACACACTTCAACCAGTTACATCATATCAATAATATCAGTCGATTTTACATGTTCAGGCTGTTAGACGCTTACCATGTCAACGCTGCCGTCACCTGATGCTCAAAACAGACGCTATAAGCGTTTGTAGGGTTCACGGTTGTATCGAAACATGTCATGTGTTGGAGGAAGCCCTTGACGTCATGTGACGTCACGACTCTTCCCTCCTCCCCATCACTCCAGCTGCCATCTGTACACGTACACACATACAGGCACTTTTGGTAAATGGCACATTATTCCGAGTAGCAGTAAAGTTTTCATTCCATTTGAAATGCTTTCCTGTAGCTCAACTAATAGAGCATTGGTGTTTGCAACGCCAAGGTCATGGGTTCGATCCCCAGGGAAAGCAAGAACTGATTAGAATGTCAATGTGTTTCTTGAATGCAATAAAAGTTGCTTTGGATAAAAGTGCCAGCTAAATGCATAAATGTAAAAAATTCCAAAGGCTGATAATGACACGATTCTTCTTGTATGGACACGCGAGCAAGTGGCAACTGAAGCTGAGGGCTATTTCTAACAAACCAAATTACATTTAGATTGTATGTGATGAATGATCACTCTCATAATGCGAATCCAAACAGTAATAATGTAGCAGTCTTCGATCTGTATTGTAGTACAATAGAGTAAGTCATACTTGCTTAAAAAAGCTATTGGACATATCATATTCGCACGCTATTTATTTATTTATTTTTATTTATTTATTTTTTTTGGGGGGGGGGGGGACTTCTAACAATGATTTTCACAGATAACTTAAAAATATATATATTTATAGAAAAAAGATATCTTCCACAATTCAAATAGGCTAAATATTTCATATGTATTATGTGCACAGCAGAGTTTAAACTGATTAAACAATTCTGAAACAACAATAATAGAATAATGTGAATGAAGTGGAGATGACTTTTTGTTTAAAAAGATCAAATTTGTATTTAAAAATGTTCTATTGTGTTTGTTTGTTTGTTTGTTTGTTTGTTTGTTTATCTAACAGATAAAGACCTAGCACTAATATGATATTGGAATTTTATTGAAATGAAACAAAACTAATTATTTAAGAGGGGTTTGAAACCAACATTCAGAAATCACTTATAGAGAGAGAGAAAACTAGCAGTTTTGTAAACAGAATTTTAATTCGTAACCTTATAGTTGCTGAAATACAGCTTTGCAACTTTCCGTGTGACAACTAGCCCCGGAGTCTTGTTGCATTCTCCATAATAACCTCTAGGTGGCAACCAATACAAACGAAGCGACTGGAAGTCACAAACGCTGGTTCCATACCCCATAAAAGCACAAATCCATTGCACTCTCAAAAAACTGGAATAAATCAAAAGTCCAATTCTGTATCTGCTCTTAAGTCTTGAAATTAGGCAATCTAATTTCAATAAAAAGCGGCTGCTCATGCTTCATGTATGTAGCATCTTTGTTTGGATCATGATTTAAATTAGTGATGGCAAAATGAAGCCCCATGAAGCAGTGAAGCCCTGCAGGGAAATGCTTCACACACACATAGGGGCTTCAAGATGATTCATTTGCTCGACTACCCCATCATGTGGGCAGAAAAATGTATAACATGCTTGGTGCTTGCAATAAAATGGTGGGATGTGAATCATGCTCTGAATACAAAAATATTATTTTGAAGAGCGTTTTAACATGAATTGTTTTGTGTTATTTTATTTTTTTGCTTTTGCTTATGCAACAAGTGAAAATGTTAAATAAGGAGGTGAAATAAAGAGTTTATTCATTTTTATTTAAAAACAATTTTTTCCACTATGGCTTTCAAAGTCTAAAAAAATATAATTTATTGAATTGAAAAGTATTGAAATGTGATAATAAAGTGCTCAGCCAAGTCAACCTTCTCAGCTAAATTGAATTGCATATGTAAGAGTTAAAAAAACAACTATACAGTGTAGTGTGGGGCTATGAATATAAATGGGATATATATCTCCTCGTTGCCATGCAAGACTCTAAAGTGCCTTAGCATAGTTGAGGTGTTATTATTATAACTTAGCTCCTTGGAACACATCAGATGCTTCAGCTACAAGTATTCAGAAAAGTTGTCACATTTTATTTTATTCATTAATGGAATCTATTACATAGTAATTGCAGGTGCCTTACATTCTTAGGTGAGAACAACTGAAAGTGCTCACAAACAGGGGAAAATCTCCTCTTTCTTGCTGGTTCCATCGCAAAAAAAGAAGCTCGAATTGAATGCCAAAAACAGCGCAATAAAGGGACCCAACAACACAAAAGCGAGGGACAATACATAGTGTTTCACTGCCGCTTTTATTTCGAGCTGCACTCAAACCTAGCGAATCCTTTCCTGAAGCAGTCACGTGGTACACCCGCTACGCGGGGCTTCAAACGTCAGCACTTACGTCAGCAACACGCGCATCGACCCGCGGTTCATGAACCACTCATCTAGATTACTCGGCACACGCTTCAGGGATTCGAACCGAGAAGCACATCACTAATTTAAATGGTTGCCTAAAATTTCAAATGGCAGCAGATGTTTTTTTAAGGCCAGTTTGGGATGTTAGTGTATATTTAGTTTCACATACAATGTTGATGAGATTTTGGTTGGAGTTTAATTGCTGTGGTATCATTGTAAAAAAATAAGTTTTAACCACTAGATCTATCATATGGCAATAAATGGCGAGTCTTTGCAGAAGGCTGTAGGCAGAGTCATTTTGTCACTTTTCAATGCTCAGCGAGGGACATATTAGATTTTCTCCAGGATCTGCTGGATAAAGGGAAGGCCTTTTCTACTTTGAAGGTATATTTAGCAGCTATTTCTGCTTGTCATGTTGGTTTTGGTGACAAGACGGCAGACCAGCACACTTTAATAAGTCGTTTTATTAAAGAGGCACACCATGAGAGGCCAAGGTCCACACAGAAGGTTCCTTTGTGGGACTTGTCAGTGGTTTTAGAGGTCATTTCTCAACACCCTTTTGAGCCATTAGAAGGCATAAGATTGAAGTTTCTCTCTCTTAAGATGGAGCTGCTTTTATCGCTGGTGAGAGCTAAGTGTACGAATGACTTACAGGCCCTGTCTGTCATCCCATCTTGTTCGCAGTTTTCTCCAGGGCTCACAAAGGTTTCTTTCCACCCTAACCCTGCTTTCATACCTAAAGTGGTGGTCTCTGCTTATAGATATCCTGAATTTATAGCTTTCCAGCCTCCTCCGTTTGCCTCTCTGGAGGATCAGAGATTGAATTCATTATGTCCAGTGTGTGTGCATTGTGTGTAAATGGTTTCAGAAAGAATGACCAGCTTTTTGTGTCTTGGCTACTCCTCACAAAGGGAAGCTGTTGTTGTGGCAGCGGCTGTACCACTGGATTGTAGATGCTATATCTCTAGCATATAGATGCAGAGGATCTCAACATCCTGGGGCTTAAGGGCCCACTCCAGTAGGGGTATGACTACATCATGGACCCTACTTAGGGGAGTTTCGGTTCAGGATACCTGTGCATCGGCAAGTTGGGTTGTGCCACATACTGTTGTGCGGTTTTGTGTCTGAGCGATCATTAGCAGATGTGGCACTAGGAGCCAGCAGATCAGGACCCATATAATTGTCATGTATATCATACCTTGTGCAATCCGGGGGTGGTCTATATCTCCCATAGTGAAACACAGAGAGATTAAAAAAACAACAACAACAATGATGAGTTACTAAACGTAATTCTGGGCTCTTTGATAAGGTGTTTCAGTTTTTATAGACTCATCATGTGATTAACTTAAAAAAACTGTGATATAACTGGTTATATTCTGTAGCCTTATTTACACTGGTGAAGAAAGTTTTTGTATTATTTGAGAATAATAAAATAATGACATATTTGATTATTGAGTATTTTAAGTTTTTCAAAAACGAAATAAAGTCTCTCAAAGTATTTATGACAAATGACATCTGATTATGTTTTTGTCCAGCAAAATACAAATTAGAAAAATACTCAAAAGTAATTAAATACCTATTTTAAATACTTTTAATTGAAATACTGCCCATATCTGGTAACAGTAAGAATTCAGCAGTCTTCAGTCTGTATTGTAGTACAATGTTTGTAGAGTAAGTATGCAAAGCTGTGCTTGACTAAAATAGCTATTGAACATAACATATAGTCACACAGTTTGTCTACATGGGAACCTTTCTAACAAGGATTTGAATGGAAAACGAAGAAAAAGAGACATCTTCCACAATTTAAATAAATATTTGAAATTGCATTATTCCACAATATAACAACTGTAATATGTGCATAGCGAATTTTAAAAAGATTAAGTAATTCTGAAACGCCAATACTGGAATAATATTTACAAAAACATTGTTTTGGACATCAGCAATTCGAAATAATTAAGTGGAGATGACTTTTTGTTTATGAAAGAACACATTTTTGTTTAAAAATAATTTATTGTGTTTGTTTGTTTATCTAACCTAGCACAAATGTAATATTGGAATTGTATTGAAATAATAATAAAAAAATGTTTAATTTGAGTGAGGTATGAAACCAACATTCAGAAATCACCTCTAGAAAAATGCGGGGGAAATAAAAAAAACTAGAATTTTTGTAAATAGAATTTTTTAGTTAAAAGAAAATATAAAGTATAAAAATAGAATATAAAAAATAAGAAAATATAAACCTTATATTTCTTGAAATACAGCTTTCACACTTTCAGTGTGACAACTAGCCCCGGAGTCATTCTCCATAATAGCCTCTAGGTGGCAACCAATGCAAACGAAGCGACTGTATCCGTGTCCCAACGGTCGCACATTTAACCCTCCATCGCCCATAAAAGCACAAATCCATTGCACTCTCAAAAAACTGGAATAAATCTAACATTTCTGTAAACCAGCCTATGCATTAGAGAAGTGACACTGCGACACAAAGTGGAGGAGGCGTGGCCTCTCATGAATATTACTAAGAGAGGCGTGGCTTGGCTTCACCTGAGTCTGTTCTGAGGAACCGCATGTGAGAGCAGCGCAGTACATTCAGATCTCCAGTGCACAGGCATCATTAGCGGCACAACGGGGGAATACTATGGAAACACAGGGAGACTGATGCTCACTTTTTCTCTAACACTAAGGTAATGTAACTACAGAGTTTATGATACATCTCTGACATTTTGCATGTGCTTTTTATTACAATTGTGTAGTTATTGATATGCATCTTTGCGCATAAGCTGTTGTAATGTATGCGGATCCTGCTGGGATCTCTACGCGCAGGTGAAGGTGACTGGGAATGAGTGCCAGAAGTGTCCTTAAAAATACCGCAGTGTGTGCAATCTGATGTAGACCACACGCAGTAACTCAAACTAAAACACTTTTTTCATAATGATCATAAAAGTCGAGTTTCTATCTATCTATCTATCTATCTATCTATCTATCTATCTATCTATCTATCTATCTATCTATCTATCTATCTATCTATCTATCTATCTATCGTTTTGCGGGTGTATGTTGAGAAGCTTTATTATCTTTTTGCCTCATTGATCTTACATAAATCTTTTGCTATGAGATCTGATTTATATTAGGTGTGATTTATCAGAAGTATCAAAGATGTCAGTTATTGTGATAGAGCTGCCTTTTTCATTCTGAAAGTTGACCAAAGTGAATGTAAAAATAAAATGTAAAATCCAAATTTGCTTCAGTGTAGCATTTCATGTCCATTGGTAAATGTAAAACTTAATTAATACTGCCCTGCTCAACTAATATTAATTATTAATAAAACTTAGACCTACTAAATTGCTAGCCTGCTTTCGATCTTTGCAGTGTTTATATCCTTTATTTTCTGTGCTGGAATAAATGAATATTTTAAATACTTTTTCTAATAAGACGTGTACAATTGCATCTCTGTGCCTGAAAGATGTTTAGAAATCGGCTTGGAACCACTAATGAAAATTTGAATTTTTTATTAGTCAATTCAGTGAAACTGAACTAAGCTGGTGCATGACATTTCTTTGACAACCAAGCCATGAAAACATCTTCAGAAACAGTGCCCTTGTCATTTGATTTAATTAACCCCTTAAGTAGACAGACCATGCACTCATTAATGGCATCAAAGTAACTTCACCTTTTAATCTTGTCTCTCGTCTGTTAAACACATTTAGAAAGTCCAGTGCATTCTTAAATAGTACATTTTTTCCATTGAATCCAATCAAACATGTTATTTATTTAGTGTCTCAGCCTGAATGAGAAACCAATATAAGTACCAATATAAGAAACCACTATAAGCTTTTGTAGGGGAATTAGTGATAATGTCTGATGGAATAAATACTTGAACTATTTTGACATGCATAATAAATGATCAATTAAAACAAATAAGGTAAGCAGCATTTTGGCATGCAGCATTCAATATTTATGGAGACATTGAAATTAGACTTGAAAATACTTCAAAATCTCACATCTCTTTCAGTGCAGCTAAACTGGATTAAGTGCAGATGGAGAATTAGTGAGATATGCCATAAAATCCCACATTTGGGTGATTGGAGGTATTTCTTCACCATCTGTGAAAATGTCAGATGCGAAATATAGCATTTATATTGTTCGCCTGCCAGATGGCTATATCAGAAACGATTCCTTATTTTATTAACTTCTAGGCTTCTGTACAGTGTATTAGATGCAGGCAGGCAAATTTAGGTTGCCAAGTTTGTGCCACTTTTAAACTGTTGCCACAGATTCCCCCCGTCTGCGGGCTAAAGGTTTGACATTGCATAAATTATATTTGACTGAAATGCTTCATTCTACCCGTGATAAAACCTTTTTTAGATGTTACATTTTGTGAAGTAGGGCCACTGATCTGTGATTATGATCGTTACGATATACTGCTTTTCAATTCAAGACTACAGAATACATTGAGATATGAGCATAATCCGTTCCAGGACAGAGCTCGTAACTCGAATTGCTCGTATCTCAAATCATTTTTTCCCATAAGAAATAAAAGAAAAAAAATTAATCCGTTCTGGCCCTCTAAAATAACTCCCTTATTAGTGCTAATAACAATGGAAAAACATGTTTTTAATTGCTATAGAGACATACACACACAAAAAAATTACAGTACATAAGGATTCCTGTGATATAAAATAAAATGTGATTTAAATTATGCACACGCACAATAATGTAAGCCTCAGAACCTCATATTCATTATTATTGAACACACATAACTCGTGCTGCTCCCAGCTTAATACTCCTGAATCACTCGTTGCCCCCGGTAACCTCCCGCTGTAAAACCAAGGTGGCCCTCTAGTGGAGATCATATGCAATTACTCCATACATGTATATAACACACCACAGGAAGACTCGCGTGAGATGCGTATGGAAGTCAACGAAAACGTGAAGTGAACGAGTGCTCGACCACCTAGCGTCGGCATCTGTAAGCATGCTCGTATCTCAAGTCTTTACTCGTATTTCAAAGCAAAAAATTGTTTGAAGGTTTGCTCGTATCTCGGAATACTCGTATGTCGGGACGCTCATGTCTCAAGGTATTACTATATTTCAGGTATGTGAATGGCATATTGAGTTTTGAGATTTGGGATGTGGTCATTGGGCTACGTTTGGGCTATTTTTGTTACTCAGACCTGGCAAATCTGAGTCAAATTTACTTTTCCAGCATCTGATGTGTTTAGGGGGATGTCTCACCTACCCATGCTACCCTGAGCGGGGTGCTTATTGTAACAGGAGAGGTGTTAACGCGAATCTGTTTACGGTATATTTCGGAATAGATGGAAGCATCTGATATGCATTAACCCAGCAGCTTCCCATCAAGGTACAAGAAACTAGAGCAAAGCAAAGCCATTTGTATGCACTTTACTGTGCTCTACACTGGCTACATATATTGTATCTATATCCACTGGATTTATTTCCATTTCACTGTCACATAATGGTGCTTCTGGACAACAAACACATTTAACACATTTTACCTCATGCAATAATATACAAAGCATTTTTGTGACTCTTAATTGTTTTAAAATGAAGTTTACTCACTATCAATTGAATCAAAAGCAACAAAGGTGTGCAACCTCCACATCCAGAATCCATGGCAGAAAAAGATTTTAAAATGCATGCCTCTGGATACAGTGTGACCAAGAAAAACTTATCGTTTTATTGTCGTTCCTTCAGTATTAATAATTTTACTGCCATATTATATGCATCATGTACTTGGGAAGTGAGGAATTTGGATTTGCTGCTCTAAAGTTACTTCAATCCACATTTGTAAGTTTGTTGGGTTATCAGGATGCATGGATTTATCAAATCCATTGGCTTTTTCTTGCTTGCTGCATGCTGTAACAGCTACAGGAATGTTCATTTTGTGCACATTTTTATGTGACTGCCTGAGACCTTTTCATATCTCTGTAGAGTTTGATAATAGCATTTGATAAGTTGACCTGCATTGCACTATGAAATGTTTAGTGGATGCTTTTGTGTATGATGTGCTTTCTTATCAACCCATCTGCTTTTGAGATGTGTCTCGGGAAGGAAAAGACTTACTCATTATTTCTTGCCAATACAGCGGGAAACCTTTGACAGAGCAAGGATGAGTTAGCAGCCCATGACTGCACTGCTGGAAGCGGGAGCCTGTTCTGGTGAATCAGCATCAATTACACAACATTATCTTCATCAGAGTGTTGCTGGAAGGACCTGCCTGGATCTCAGCAGAACCTCAGTACATCCTGTTGATCATGGGGAAGACCAAACCGCCCAACTTCATACTGGTGGTGCTCGGATACCTAATACCTGTCATTTGGGGTTTTCCATTTGGACCGGTACTTGATATGGATGTCACCCCCAGGACAACTGTACATGTCAATGGTAAGGCTCTTTATTTGTAATTCTGTGTTGTGCATCAAATATCATAATAAAGCTAAATTGACCTATAAACAATGAAATAACGTAAAATGTCGAAGCTTACCTTTTGAGTGAGGATATCTCCAAAAGTGGCGGCAGAGGAGGAGGACAAACGGCAGATAATGTACGTACGTACGTACACTTAACTTTACGAAAACACATAAAAAATTTAAGGAAAACTATAAAAATAAAATTTATCGTTGGAGCGAACGAATGCCGATTGCGTACGGTAAAGTTTCGGGTGCGGAGTGGCTGAGCTAAAGCACGCCAGCACGTACGTATAGAAGATGCATGATGGGAGGGATGCTGTCCAATTAGAGAGAAGGATCTCATGGCTTGGCTAGCATCAGGAACCAATGGAAGAGCAGGAGGATGGTGGCGAGTCTACTATAACTAAGATGGCCGCGTGCGGCGCGAGTTTCAAAATTGTTATGGGGCGAATCTCGGACTTTCAGAAACCTTTCGTATCTTGAAAACTTTACGTATGTAGAGCAGTAAAATTATTCGTCTTTGCTTTTGTAACTTGGATTTTTCGTAAGTTGAGCCTTTCGTATCTTGAGGTACTACTGTATGTATATATGTGTGTGTGTGAGAGAGAGAGTGTGTATAGATAGATACAGGTAGAAATAAATAAATATTTTATGAAAAATAAATGAATTGGGTGAAATTGGGACCAGGGTGAAACAACACTTAATTTCCCACAATGCAATATGTGTTAAAGTTCATTGAATTGCAATTCAGTAAATTCCTTTTCTTGTCTCTGCAAATTCCTACTCATGAACTGAAAGGGAGCCAATTCTTCAGGTCTGAATTTTGCCTGACGCAATTACTTTGATATCAGATTGTTGTGTTATAGTATGCACTTTATATGGTTTGATAGCTTATCTTCTTATTAAATAAAATTGGTTTAAATATTTAACCTTAAATTACACATTGAGACCATTTATTTAGTCATTTACTTGTCCATAAAGGTAGCAGGTGTGTTTGTCTTCATTCATGGATTGTGCTGAATGTGTTTGAGAAGGTCTTGCCTGTTGTGCAGGAGGTGATGTCAGTTCTCTAGATATTATTAAATGGACCTTCTCGCTTGTCCTGGCCCAGTTCATGAGATTCACACAGCAGATGCTATAAGAATATAAAGTGAGGTTAGGTCACACTCACTCCTGTGAAGTTAGTTGTCATTGTGTATCTTTAGTGAATGTATTTATATACACTGCGGTCAGTGTATATAAATTGTATATAAATTTTTTACATTTATTTGGTAGACCCTTTTATCCAAAGTAACTTCAAGGTACACATTGACATTCTAATCAGTTATTTTTTATGAATCAGTTTGTTTATTAGTTTTCTTCACTTTTTTGTTTTTAAATTAAGTGTTAATATTTTACTACTTTTATAACTTACAACTTTTATTCAGATTTTATTGCATTAAATTGATCAAAAATGTGCATTTATATGTGTATTTCAATCAAATTCTGTTCTTATGAACATCAAAGAAGCCTGAAAAAAGCTTTGGCTCACAGGAATATATTACATTGTAAAATGAAAGTATATTAAAATATAAAGCATGTCACAATATTAATGTTTACTACTTTTTGACTGACAATTAATCGGTAAGCATAAGAGACTTCTTTCGTAAACGTTACAAATCTATACTAGAACTTGAACTATAGTGTATCCTAGAAATATAGTGGCCATTACACACCAAAGGTGTGTGGTTTACCGAAGAGGTCAGTAAATAGTGAAATGGTTTGAGTGGAAGAATGAAGAGGCCTAGACAAAACCATTAATCTGCGATTGCGAGCCAGGCTTGCCCGATGCTCTTAAATCTGCCACAGCTTCTTGTCTTTTGTACCAAATGGGTTCCCAGTAACTGTAGGTGAACATTAACAGTTGTTATTGATGAATAATGCCTATAATTTGGAATAAAGCCCATGCTTTTTCTATAGCTTAATGTTCTCTTGGAACAGATTTGCCATCTGACTACGGTACACTGATGAAGATGAATGTGTTTATTGCCACCGACTCGTTTAAGCCAATTTTGCTATTTCTGTCCATTCGGGGGTGCTTGAACAAATAGATTGTTTTGATAGTGCTCTCAGAGCCAGTGTTCACATTTTTAGGTGGAATCAACCAATGAATGACTTCTAGTTGTTTCTGAATATAAAGCCCTTTTAACTATCTTAAAATTACATACCGGTACGTCACTTTTTACTTCATTGCATTTGAGGTAATTGACATACTTGAAAAAGACTGAGCATGTCATAATATCTTTCATACATCTTTCCGCACTCAGCTACTTAAACTGAAGTGTTGCTAAAGATTGCTGCTGCATAATAGCTCGTACAATCCATTTGTGCTGATAATTTGTGCTCAGACACTGCAGATCTTGTTCATGTAATTTTGTCTCCATTATTGTATTTTTCTCCTTGCCCTGGTTGACTGAAGTCCTTGACCTATATTTGGGCTCTCTTGGGATGAGAGGGAGAGCTAGAGCAAATAGAGAGAGAAGGGAGAGTAGACATGAATTTAGGAGCGTCGTTTCTCTGCTGAATCAAACTTGTGTCGATACAGGGAGAATGCTACAATTTTTAATTAAAAAATGGCACATTTTGAGGGTGTAAGTAAAGGTGCCAACTTGCTTTAATGGGTTGTGGTAGTGGTTTGGAGTACATTCGAGTGTGCTTATCTTCAGGTCATTGGGTTCATGGTTGTCTGGTTTCTGTAGTGCTTAGCAGACCTGAAGTAATGCTGAAATGAAATATGTATACATGTGTAATTCGTCTGGGGTAGCAGGGGAAAGTGCATCTGTGGTCTTTAAAGATAAAGTCTATCTCTGTGTGTCTGTCTATTGAATGTCTTAAGACCTTGAGATGCTATACAGTAAATGTAAATTGTAGAAAATAATTTTAGTCATGAAACTACACATATACTGCATATATACTGATACAATATATATATATATATAATGTATGTATATATATGTGTGTGTGTGGGTGTATGTGTATATATATATATATATATATATCCAGCCATCATATATATTCTTATCCAGCCATCACGAATGACATGGAAAAAGTAATGGAAATTCGTTGGTCAAAAGGTGTGGGAAGTTTCTGCTGAACGTCTGATAAAAGAATCACAGTATGAGAGTTATCATGTAAGGTCAGGAGGCTTGTAGAAAAGAGCTATATCTATATTTAATGTTTAGCAAGCATGGTTATGTTTCTTGAAAACACTGAGGATCTCAGAAAAGGCATTTAAAATACTTTTTTAATTTAAAAAACACTTTTTGTTTTAAACATGCTTTGCGAGAAAGAGATCCTCTGAGACTAATAAGAAGGTAGGCTTGATAATCCAAACCCACAGAATCCAGCCCTCTGATGGAGGGGGTTTTATCTGCGTGGGGGTTGCTGTTGTCTTGGTGACAGGATTTGAGCGGTGGCATCTACTTCCTTCTTTTGGTGCAGAAATAATATCAATAAATGACACAGATTTGTTTACACTGCATTATGCAACAAATTATATCTTTACATTATGCAAAAAAATGTTGGTGTGTCTGAGATTTATTTGATTGTTCTAATGAATTTTTTTGTGTTAAATTTTCCTAACATATTCCATTCCTGGATTCTGAGGCCATTTTTAAAACCAGTTTTGATTTCTTTTCTTCAACGAAAAAGTTTTAGTACCTCCCTCGCGGTTCAAGTTTCGCGGCCTCAGTGCATCACGGATTTTTCAAAAATATTCATCAAAAAATTAAAGTTCAAAAATACTGCCATATCGGCAGCCGTATTGCGGAAAGCAGCGTTTCTTCATCGTGATGCGAGAGAAATGGTTTCCCGGGATGCCAGACAAAGAGAGAAACTCTCTCAGAGGTTTTGTACACACGCACCGGCACTCAGACAAGACACGTGATTGGTTCCCGGCGCGAGATCGACCAATGAGAGCACGAGTGGATGTATCCCGTGAGCTGATTGGCTGATCTTACTTTGCGGATTTTCACCTATCACGGGGGGTTCTGGTCGACATTAACCGCGATAAACGAGGGATCATTGTATTTGTTTTTAAGAAAAAGTGAAGATGTTTATTTGCATGCTAGCACCAAACTGTACACTTTTAATGCTGTCAAGTAATTTTTTTAAATCTCATACCTGCATGCTGTTATTCTCATCTTATTGTAATTTTTTGTTTTGCATCTCAATTGGTAGCTCCGCCCACTGTGAAAGCTCATTGGTCCAGAGTTCCAGATTGCATGTGATTGACAGCATTTTCACATCCAGTACAGACAAACAAATCACTAATCAATGGGAACTTGGTTCATGCATGGTTTGGACTCTGAACTCTCAGTGGTTGCCACATGGTTGATGATCAGTTCAATGCCAAGAACTGGATCCAATCAATGACCATTATTGCTTTTTGGGCAAGATGTTTATCAAAAGGTTGCTGAAGCAAAACTGCAGTGAGTTCAGTTTCAATTAATGTAAATGAAAACCATTAATGAAATATCAAGGTACATTTAATTTAATTTAATAACTTAATGTTTTCAAATATAAAACTCTAGATTGTTTTGATTGTCAATTTAACAGCCACTGCAGAATTTCTAGGCTCATATTACATGGTTTTGGTACATAATACAGCTCTCTATTAGTGTTAGTGTGTGCATTATTAAAGCAGTATTTTGTGGTACTGTGAGATGTGCTCCTAATGGGATTGAATATATTTTGGAGTCCTGGTGAAGCTTGACCGTGGTTGTGTAATGTTGATCACGTCTGCAGCTGACTGTTCTCACCGGCAGTGTCAGTATTTATTTAGTCAGCACTTACCCCCTAGCAAACACGATTCCGATTGGACGCATGACCACCGCGGCTGCCCGCCCAAGTTTGTTTGGACCAGGGTTGGCGTGAGTCAACAGTCAAGTCACACACACACAGATGCTATGAATTCCCATTGGCTTGTAGCATGAGATGAGAGCTACAATACTTACCCCTTGTAGTGTGTCCTTGGGCCATACACACAGCCACCCACACGCTGTCATTGTTTCATATGTCATATATTTATGCTCGAATACAGCCGCGGCTCGTTTGTAAGGTCAGGTAGGGCGGTAAATATTCATCCAAGACAAAGATCTCAATACAGTGAATCAATATGAAATGGCAAATGTTTTCAGCATTCTGCAACAAATATTTTTTTCAGATTTTCTACACTATTTTAAGTCGTAAAGTGAGCAGGATGTAGATTCAGATTTAGTGCATGGCTTCGGCAGGCAGCATGTATTACGATACTAAGCGGGACAAAGGGTGCCCGAGGCCCTGAGCTCACAGCACTTCTCAGTTTGCCAATGTAAATCTGAAGCGCGCTCTAATTCAGAGTCATTGGGGCAGATTTTAGACTGCCCGCTTATTTTTACCAAAAAAATAAAAATTCTCTCATATTCCTACTCAAGTTGTTCCAAACCTGTACGAATTTCTTTCTTCTGCTGAACTCAAAAGAAGACATTTTGAAGAATATGTGCAATCAAACAGTTGATGGGCCCATTGACTTCCATAGTATGGAAAAAAAATACTATGGAAGAGTTAATAAATATTGACACAATTTTCATTTTTGGGTGAACTGTCCCTTTAAAGCCTGTCAGTCAACATTAGAGTGCCACCCTCAGGATATTAAATTAGAATTAGAATATTAAACTTACAAAATGTTTATCATAAACTATCCCCTACCTACGTTTATGGTCAGGAGCCGTTACTGCTCAAATATTCTCTAATATAAAAAGAATATGCTCTTCTTATATGACACACACACACACCCTCTGTGCACAATTTGCATATTACCAGCTTGGCACAAAGTTTGTGTGGTTGAAACTTGGTTCCAGTCCTATAGGAAACAGTAAACAAACCGCACACACACACACACACACACACACACACACACGCTCTGCTACAACAGGAGGCCTTGGGCGCTGTGTTGATTCTGCTCATGGATTTGTTCCCCCAGTGATGCACAGTCAGTCTGTTTTATAGACTGGTACGGTAGGGCAGTTAGTGCACTTATTTAGCAGCCCACAGGCTATTTTTTTGTGAGACTCATGTTTGCCATAACGTTATGTTATGCCATAACTATTCCAAAAGAAAGTGGTTATTAAAAATTGAGATTGAAGTGTTACAAATCATTTTAATTATAAAATAAAAAATATTGTAATTTCTTTTGTTTAAGCCTATGTGAACCCTCTTCCTGTTCTCCTAATTTTAAACATAAATAAATGCAAATAGCCTAAAATAAAGAACGTAAGTGTATTGTTTAAGTGTTCAGATTTACACATTTAAAGAAACTTCTTAACATAATAAAATGACAGCAATAAACCATCACCTCTCATTCTGTTTATAACAATTTGACTACAAGTGTCAAGAATTTTTGTTAATAATAATACAATTATTTGTATAGCACCTTTTCAGCTAGCAATTTAGATTTAAGTGCTTTACAATAAAAAAAGCATTACAATAAGCATTAAAACTATGTAAAATACTGTAATGAATGTAATATCAGATTAAATATGGTAATAAATAAAACAATTAGCATACATAATATGCATAGCAAAAAAGGAAATGAAAGCCAAGTTATAATAGAAGAAAACAAAAATATAGCCAAGAAAAGTAATTTGCTATTGCTATTTAAAAGTTGTAAAATGTGCTTTCTTTTGAAAATATCTTCCTTGCTATCTATTGGTAAAGTGTTCCATACTTGACAAAAACATCATCCCTCGTTTTCTTTTGATTGTAAACCTCTTTATAAGCATATATAATCAAATTAATGTGACTAATATTAATTCTAACTACTATTCTAATTTGTATTGATATGAAAAAAAGTCAAGCGAGAGACATGAAAGTGACAGCTATGTATAGCTATAATGACTAATACAGTAATTGACGACTAATTATAATCAAGTATTCAAGAGCCAAACGTGTCAGATGTAGAAAGCATAAGGGCTCTCTGATAATTGCCAGGCATGTACGTCCAAATGAATTTTATTGTTGGCCTTTCCTTTTCTTGTACATCCTGATATGTTGTTATTAAAGAGCAATGTTGGTATGGCTGCGGATGTGTGTATGAGTGCGTACACGGTCCAAGGACACACAATGTGCTTTGAGCTCAGAGGCTTTTGTGTGATCTCTCAGTTTATCATCAGCTCTGCACTCATCACTGTGTGTTACAGTCACTATCTTCCTCTATCTACACAATGAGACACCAAGGATTAACTACACACACAGAACGTCGTCACTTTGCCCGAGGTCTTAAATCGTGTTTGCATAACTTAATATTTTCTTTCCTGTTATGAGTAATATTAGCCTCTGGCCCTCTTACGCACACAGCAACCCGTAGGACTGTTGCGACCTTTCTTTGATTGACAGCTAAGATCCTCATGGCCTTGGCTTTTAGGTTTATACTGCCACTCATTCTCACACTAGCTCAAAACACTAGACCAGTACTGCTTATTTTCCTCTGTTAACAGCTAACATTTATAAAATACTGCTGACAAAGCTCATATTAATGCCTATCTCTAAGCATTGTCATATGAACAACCAGTGAGTAACTAATCTGATGTTGTAAGTGTTACATGTTTGATTCGCTAAAAAGAACTGTCTCACAAGGGTCAGTCGTTAGGAAAGTGGACCATACAGTGGTACCTCGAGATACGAAATTAATCCGATCCGAGGCGGCCTTCGTATAATGAGTTTTTCGTATCTTGGAACACATTTTACATGTAAAATGGCTAATCCGTTCCAAGCCCTCCAAAAACACCCCATTAAATTTCATAATAAAGCTAAACTGACCTATAAACAATGAAATAACGTAAAATGTCGAAGCTTACCTTTCGAGTGAGCCTATCTCCGAAAGTGGCGGGAGAAGAGGAGGAGGACAAACGGCAGATAACGTACGTACGTACACTTAACTTTACGAAAACACATAAAAAATGTAAAGTTTCGGGTGCGGAGTGGCTGAGCTAAAGCACGCCAGCACATACGTATAGAAGATGCATGATGGGAGGGATGCTGTCCAATTAGAGTGAAGGATCTCATGGCTTGGCTAGCATCAGGAACCAATGGGAGAGCAGGAGGATGGTGGCGAGTCTACTATAACTAAGATGGCGGCGTGCGGCGCGAGTTTCAAAATTGTTATGGGGCAAATCTCGGACTTTCAGAAACCTTTCGTATCTTGAAAACTTTTCGTATGTAGAGCAGTAAAAAATTTCGTCTTTGCTTTCGTAACTTGGATTTTTCGTAAGTTGAGCCTTTCGTATCTTGAGGTACTACTGTACTTGTATGTTTTTAATTCACAAGAGGCATTTGTTCTGGATTCATAATGCATTAGTTATGCTGTTTGCATTTGATTTGCTAAAAAACACCAGATCATAATCATGTCAATTGTTCAGGAATCGGACTACAAGTTGCGCTGTATGCTTTTGATTCACCAACAAGAAACGAATCACAGAAGTCTTTTGTTCCGGAACAGAACTACGTGTTTGCTCTGTTTGGTTTTAGTTCTTTAAAAATAACCGCTTCATAAATGTCATTTGCTCAGGAATTGGGATAAACTGGTTGCTCTGCATGCTTTTGATTCACTGAATCATACATTTTACTCAACTAAAGCCTTTCTTAGCAGAATACAATACATACAAATGTTACATAATTTATGTTTCCTGCTAACAAAATTTTTACATACATAAATGAACATTTACTGGCTGTAAACCTCTCACAAGAGTCATTCATTCGGGAATCGGACTGCACGGGTTGCACTGTATGCTTTTGATTCACTAACAAAATCAGATCAAAAGAGTCGCTCGTTTGATAATCAGACTACACTGATTGTGCTTTTTGATTTTAGTTCACTAAAAATAATGCTTCATGAAACTCATTCGCTCAGGAATTGGGATAAATGTGTTGCTCTGTATGCTTTTGATTCACCAGAAGGAACCGACTTAGAGTCATTTGTTCTGTGATCGGAATACAGAGGTCAAACGATCTGTTTTGCGTATTTTTTCCGAGTATTTTTTCCGAGATCCATAAGCGGAAATAGTTCTCAGTTCCCAACCCTACTGAGATTGCTTAGATATTTTGAATATTTAAGTGTGTGTGATTACTTACTGACTTGATTGGATGGACCAATAAATGATTTCTACCATAGAGCTTAACACATTTACATTTATGCACTTTATCCAAAGCGACTTACATTGCAAGACTGAATCAGTTCATGCTTTCCCTGGGATCAAACCCATGAACTTGGCGTTTTAAAAACCAATGCTCTACTGATTGAGCTACAGGAAAGCCATGTATTGTGGCTTTACATTTGTTTGATGTTTTTATCCAAAGCGAGATAAGAAACACATTGACATTATAATGTCTAATTCCCTGGGAATCGAACCGATGACCTTGGCGTTGCAAGCGCCATGCTCTACTGTTTGAACTACAGGAAAGCCAGGAAAGTATTGTGTTGTAATGTTTAAGCTCTGATTCCAAATCCTTTATATTCCATGCTTGGATCCTGCATGTGCTGTATATTGTTGCTGATGTAGACTTTAGCACCGTGTAAGGGGGGGCTGGGTGTTTTAAGAAGTAGAGGAAGGGCATTTGAGGGGTACCATGGTTGATATTTGGCCTAATACTGCCAAGTCTCATCAGTATAACCCACCCGTCTCTCAGTATGTGGCAGGAAATCTCAGCATGCAGTGTTGTAGACGGGCAAAAACAAATCATTTTCTCTTCAGAATGTGCCTGGGTTTACTTTATGCCCTTAATTTGAGGAAGCAGACCACCCAAATAAGTCAGTGGTGTTTTAATATTTTAGAGAGACACTTAATCGCCGAGCATAAAAACAAAGTGCTAAATCCACTACTCTTTTTTTTGCTTTTTCTTTCCCTCACTCTTTTTATTATGCCAACATTTCAGTGAATCGTAGATTGTGACAGTTTCGCATCTATTCTCATGCTCCTATTCTTCTTTCACACATTATTCAATTTTCTTTGTTGCCATTCAGTTTATTCATAGATTATGTTGAGAATTCATCCTTTCATTTGTGTTAAGACTTCCAATACTAGATTACGCAGAGCTATGAGTGGGTCTCTATGATGTTGACACAATTTGGCCATGTTTGTCCCTGTTTTTCTAACTGGGTCTCTTTCGGTGTTCGTAGGGCTGCTGGGTTGTAATCATTTCCATGGAGCTGCGGTGAACTACAGCTCTCTGTTACTGGAGGATGGGCCTGGGTTGCTGTATGTTGGGGCCAGAGAGGCCATTTACAAACTGGACACCGCCAACATCTCTGACACCAACATCTCTCTTTCTGTGAGTTCTGCTTCTGGAACAATAAGTTTCTATGTTTCATTCTATAATGTTGCCAGGCTCCTAATAGTTGCTGTCCCTAACTGTATAACAGCTGGAATGGGCAGCATCTGCTGAACAGAAGAGGCAGTGCTTGAGCAAAGGAAAGAACAATCAGGTATTGCCATTCTTCACGTGTAAAATATCCTCCTAGTAAATCCCGTATCACATGCTCAAATTGATCGTTTAATTCTTGTGTGCAGACAATACAAAACAATGCACATTGATTTTTACGACAAAGTCTAAATGAATGGTGGTTCTGGTGGTTAAAGAAGTGGGAGTGAGTTGAAATATAGATTATGGTGGCATGAATATAATAGACAAATGCTGTTTAAGAATGAAAGTAAGAGTTTTGCAAGATTAATAAAAAATATATTTTTTATCATTATAGTATTTCAGTGTTTTTCAACCTTTTTTGAGCCAAGGAACATTTTTTCATTTTTTTCAAATCACAAGGCACACCACCAACCGAAAATGAACAAAAATGAAACTCTGTAGCCTATATTAACAATATACAGTCATTCTTTTCAAAGTGTCTTAAATGGGAATCAAATAAACACAAAGAAAAAATACTTTTATGATTAATTAGTTTAAAAAAAAGTGTTTTAAAACAATGAGGTGAAATTGAATAATTTTCCACGGCACACCTGACGATCTTTCACGGCACATTAGTGTACCGCGGCACAGTGGTTGAAAAACACTGTCGTATTTGAATGATATTTTAATATTGAAATGCAATTATGGGTTTAATTAATACTTTGAATATTTTTATTTTCATAAGTCTACTTGTGGTAATGCATAATATTTCTGTATTTTTAATTTCTTGCTTGTTCCGTCAAAGACTGAATGCTACAATCACGTGCGATTCCTGGACCGATACAACGACACACACCTGTACACCTGCGGGACGCATGCCTTCAGACCGCGCTGTGCTTACATAGTGAGCTGTTTACTGCTCTCAGGATTTATTATTGTAAATGTTTTATGTTCTATTATAAGATGCGCTTAAACATCTCCCTGATTTTGTCAGGATGTGGCACGGTTCACCTTTGTGCGTTTTGAGGAGGGAAAAGAGAAATGTCCTTACGACCCTACAATGAGCTACACTGGATTTATCATAGGTACATGATTTGGATTCAAAACTTGCATTTTCTTCTTCTGTATATACTTTCAGTTGACTATAATTCACCTTTACAGATGGTGAGATGTACTCTGCATCTCAGTATGAGTTTCGTAACATCCCTGATATACGACGCAACTTTCCTTTTCCAAATTTGCGGACGGACGATTCACCAACAAGATGGCTGCTGGGTTAGTTGAAAATGTTTTTAAAATTACAATGTGAATGGAGTTTGCCCGTGCAATTATGTTGCTAGAGCGTCGCTATGGTTGCACATTTGGTTGCTAGGGTATTCTGGATGGTTTACTGGCCTACGTCAAATCCATTAAAGGGATTGTTCACCATAAAATGAAAATTGGTATAATTTACTCACCCTTGGGTTGTTCAAATGCTGTATGCCTGTCTTTCTCTTTCAGACCACAAAAGGAAATTTTTATTTTTTTTACGTTTCGCTCATTCGCACTCGTCCATATAATGGCAGTGAATAGTGACTAGTGAAGTAGCATCAAGCTTTAAGAAAAAGATGAAACGGATCATAAAAGTTTATGTTCTGTGCAGCTGTGCACAGAAGACCAACGTTAAATTACGATTTTCGTTGAGTAATACAATCAATTTTGGTTTGTTTTCACCAAACACTATTGAATAACCCCAGAACACTTGAAATAAACGAGACGTGTCGCATGGGACCAATCTGTGACATTGCCTCTTTTTTTAAAGCTTGATTCTGGTCAATATTCACTGCCAGCGCAAACAAATTTTGTGGTCAGAAAAAGAAAGAAGGGTGTACGGCATTAGAAAAACACCAGGGTGAGTGAATAATGACTTAATTTTCATTTCAAGGTGAACTAAACCTTTAATGGAAAAATGAACTCACCGTATCACTATCATCTGCCAAAATCAAAACGTCTGATTGCTTAAAAAAATATAATAATAGCACACCAGCCTTAGAAAGCGTCACTAATAATTCAGTACTTTTTGGAAAAAATGTCCTATCCAATAAATAAAAAGTAAGAAATATGATCCCTAAAGAGTCACTGTTTTTTAATCAATAAAGACTGTACTTTGAAACGTCTCATAGACTCAATAGGATCTGTAAAGCTCATAATTGGTCCGTTGAGGTGTGGGCAGCAGCTAACGCTGATGTTTTTTCTCTCGTAGAGTCTGATTTTGTCGGCTCAGCTTTACTCAGAGAGAGCGTCAACAGCTCCATCGGGGATGATGACAAACTCTACTTCTTCTTCACAGAGAGGAACACAGAACCCACGGCTTACTCCAGCCAGACCAAAGTGGCCAGGGTGGCCCGTGTGTGTAAAGTAAGAGCTGGGTTCGGGATTGATCTTCAGTTGAGCTTCACTGTTGATATGTTATTTTTCAAATCTGGTTTTCAAACTTACATTAACAAAACATTTTTACTCCTATGTACAGACTCCTAAGTACAGTCCATGACCGCGCCAGCCTGACCTCATGTCTCCACACGTTTCTGGGGATTCTATGGTTTTGCCACTGTTGCCGGGCAGATAAAGCCCCACTACCCGAACTATCTCTCCCCGCTCGCTCGCTTTCTTTCTCCCACACATGCTCTCCCACCTGCATTATTCTCATCTCATTTAGCTTCTTCACTGTGCTCGGATAAACCACCGTACAGTTTCCCCTCACCGTTATATCTTCATTTATTTCACGCCTGCATTCACTCTACAGCTAACACTTCACAGCTCTGGGAAGCAGGTCAGGTCCCTTACTGTTTGACTTACTGAGTTAGGAGGGAAAGAAGCTCCAGTTCAAAGTAGGCCACACTACACGCATTCATACGTACGATTACACACATGTACTTGTACATATACACTACTTTTCAAAGGTTTGAGGTCGGTAAGATTTTAAATGTTTTTGAAAGTCATGATCACTAAGACAATTTAAAATAACTGTTTTCTGTTAATATATTTTAAAGTCCAATTTATTCCTGTGATGTAAAAGCTAAATTTTCAGCATTATTACTCCAGTCTTCAGTGTCACGTGATCCTTCAAAAATAATTTGTCTTATTATTATCAATGTTGAAAAAAAAAATTCGGGATCCTTTCATGAATAGAAAGTTCAAAATAACAGCATTTATTTGAAATAGAAAGCGTTTGTAACTTTATACATTTCTTTACTGTCACTTTTACTGTTAAAAAATAAAAGTATTCATTTTATTTGAAAAAAAGTCTTGCTGACCCCAAACTTTTGAACAGTAACATACAAGAATATTCAAGATAACTTTCTTGTAGTATGTTTGAGTAACTAGTTCCACAAGTCTTTTCTTTTCAAGTTTAAGCAACTCAATAAAATGAATGTTCTTACTATAAACTTTAAATAGATGGTTGCTTTGTATAGATGGCTTACTTTAGACTGTAAACAGACTTTTAAACACTTCCAACCCAACCCCAATATACAAGTTTTGGTGTAAGTTCACCAATTTTCAATCTAGATGTTGTTTAATATTAGTCCAATTTGTTTTCAAAGTGTTGGTTGACAACTCTTACTTATTATTCTATAAAACATCTTGTTGACTTTGTGCATTGTGTTCAGTTAGTGAGATTAATTGTTTTAATTAAGCAGGCTCTAAGTTTAAAACATTAATCAGTGATTTTGAACAAAACAACAATAAAAGCACTAATTACTTCTGCAACTTCTATTAATACGGAGTAGTGTCACCATAGCTTTGAAAACAAACACAACATTAAAATGTTCAGTTGCAAAGGATTATGAGCCACAAACTAATATCTGTAGAAGTACATATTATGCACAGTTAATTTTCAAATAGCACATATGCGTAATATACCCTAAAGTAAATATTGCTTTACAGTGTTTATGCATTATAAATACACTCTATATTAAGAAAATATTTCTGGCCAAATTAACATGCCATTTGATAATGGCATTAATGAGCAGGGGGGGAAATTATTCTACTGAGCATGTTCATGAGCAAACTTAATATAGCATATTTTCTCTGTTGTTTCTCCACATTTCAACTGCGAAATGGTTTGCATACCAAATTGGAAGTTGAATTTATTTTCTAAAGTGCATTAGAAGTAGAAAAGAATAAAAGCTGTTCAATAATACCATTTTACGTGACTAACGGCCATTTTCAGTGGCACAAAAATCTGATACTTGTATCATGTGATAGCCTTGAAGTCTTTTGCATAACTTTTGTTTGTTGAGAAACCGTACATACGGATCCATTTCCTTTCCTCTCTTGCTGTTTATTTGAGTCATCTAAGTTCTGGTCTTTCTTCTCCTCGAATGAATGTGAACTGACACCACAATTAGCCTGAAGGTCCTCGTGTTTCTACTAGAGCCGGATGGAGCCTGTTCCTGAACAGAATGCTGTTAGCACATTTAGGACAGCTTTTTGTGCCCACAACTGAGCTGAATGTTTAATTCAGGAGTTTAACATACCAGATCTTGGTGCGTTTGCCTATGAACCACTCTCAAGGGTATTTGTGAATTATGCAGAAAGCCATGGGCCGGGTTGGTAGAAATCCACCATGATTTTCCCATTTACATGTGCCTCTGATTTGACATTTGCAGTGTGATGCAGAGCTACATAATCATAATTTGTCATTTAAACTAAATTATGTCACTTCCCATGAGATTATAAGATGGGGATATTACATTTGGTATTTGTTAATATTTTTACAGCTACTTTAGTGTGACTCATGCCCCTAAGAAGACTGCTTTCAAAGAAATACAGACTATGCATAATAAATATGTATATTGTGTCATTCTTACTGCTCGATTGAGTTAAGAAAAAATTTGAAATACTTTTATATGTACTGTGTTATGATTTCATTTTCATATCAGTTTGTTATTTGTTTCTCGCTCACAGGGGGACATTGGAGGGCAGAGGACTCTTCAGAGGAAGTGGACGTCCTTTCTCAAAGCCAGGCTGGTGTGCGCCATCCCCGATTATGAGCTTCAATTCAACGTCCTGCGAGCCGTTTTTGTCGTTGAGGGAAGCAACGTACACGACAGTGTCTTTTATGCCATTTTTGGACTTGAGTGGTGAGAAAATGCACTTAGTACAAATTAAAGATTTGATTGTGAACCTATAACAGGTTGTGGGACATTTAAAACGGAATTGAGAATTTACATTAGGGTAGCAAACAGGATTTAGAATTGTAATTTAAATTTTAACAAGGAGGTACAATTTAAAATAAATTAAGTTCAGATGTAATTTTATCTAGGAAAGCAAGGTAGATCAAAATAGAGGATAGATCTGTCATTTCTACTAAATTTTATGCATCACATTGATTTTTATATGAAATTTAAGGCTGCAGTTGAGCATAAGCCTTCAGTTTTAAAGAGTTGAAATGTCTTAGAATCTGTGTGAGGGGTGCTGCAGTCTCATTAAATGTGATTTGAACAGAAACGGCATTAATCTTCTAGCATGTGACCCTGTTATGTTCATTCTTAGTTTTTTTGACTGAAGGATTTTAGCATGAGAACCCATCTCTAAATATTCCCATGTGCCTTCCTCGCTTTAGGAGGGACACTCACAATAGGACACGGGGCACTGGGCCAGTTTTTGAATTGTCAGAATCGAGAGAGAGAGAGAGAGAGAGAGAGAGAGAGAGAGAGAGAATATGAATGCAGAGTCATGCTATTAAATTGTCCTTTAAACGTCTATAGACTCTGGGGATAAATTCCCCCATCAATCCTCTTTCCAGGTAGTAAACAGGACATAACGCTGAGAAGAACAACCTTTTATCGTCCTGAAAGGAGTAATAACATCAGTATTTCATATTTTTTAGGCTTATGTCCCACGGGTGAGAAAATGTGCTTTAGAGGCTCTTGCTTTCTTCATAAAGATATAGATTCAGGGACTGACATTTTTAAGTTTAGATAACACTGCTAGAAATTTGACAGGTTGATTTCTTCTTCATCCTTTGCATACAAACAACAGGGTAAATAATTCTCTAAATTTTCCCAACAGCATGTAGAATTGGTCTTTGATTTGGCTTTTCAACAATGTTTGCAATGATGGTGTCACTGAAACACAGGATAACAACCTTAGATTTTATTTACAGTAGAGTTATTAAAGAAATATCAAACAATTTCAACTAAAACATTTGTGCTTAGAGTAATGCTTGTACAATGGAAGTGAATGGGGAAAGGCGTTAGATTAGAAAAAACATGAAAATACACATTGTTTTGAAATTCTAAACACAAAACGTAAACATTAAATGTTACTAGCGTGATGAAATAATAAAATAAAATAATGTATTTTTAAACTGGTTTTCTTTTTTTGTTGGCATTGTCTTTAATTACAATACAATTTTCAATTAAACCGTTCCTTCTAACAAAAATGAAATAATACAGAAATCATTAGAAATTCTTCAAAGATTATAAATGCATTAAAAATACATGCTGTGATCAGTCAATTATTTCTAAAATTTTGATACATAAATTTTTTTAACTATAATTTCATTATTAAGGATAAATATAAGCACTTTAATAGATATATGAGCTTCACATTTCTGCTTTTAACCCTTTGGAATATCTCGCCCCATAGACTTGCATTGTAAGTGTATGACAATAAAGATGATTTTTACAAATTGAGGCTCAAATGATTTTCTCTGGTAATTCACATTTTCTTAAATTTATGCATTCAGCAGATGCTTTTATCCAAAGTGACTTACAAACAAGGAATACAATAAGTAGTTCTTAAGCTGTAACACAAGAAAGGCTAGCAATGCATCCATCTTTCTTACTCTTTCTCATTGGCAGGAGAAATGTTAAGATGTCTGCAGTGTGTCAGTATTCTCTCAGAGATGTCCAGACAGCTTTTGATGGGCCTTACATGGAACTGCAGGACTCCAAATGGAGAGAGTACACTGGGAAGGTTCCGGATCCGAGGCCTGGCTCGGTGAGATGCACCGTCCCATGCACTGACCTCTTCTAATATCTGTTGTACTAAAGCAGTAGGACAACTCTTGCATCATTTCTGTTTTCACTCTTAGGTGGAATGTTATATAACACTGCCATTCTTTCTCTTTAGTGTATAACTGATCAGCATCGTGCCCTGCTCGTAAATTCCTCCCGGGATCTTCCTGACAACATACTCAATTTTGCTCGGAGACATTCTTTAATGTCCAGACAAATCCAGCCGGTGGGAGGACGTCCTCTGTTGCTCCAGAGGAGTGCGGACTACACCAAGATCGCAGTACAAAAGGTTGTGGGTTTGGATGGACTCATCTATGACATGCTCTTCATTGGAACAGGTGCATACGGGTGTTTGTTTTCTCTTTATTTGGCATTGTTTTTATATTGAGATTAAAAAGATATTTTGATTTTGATGTTTTTGAAAGGAGACTCTTTTTGTTAAATAATGTTATGTCTAAAATTAACACTGCTTACAAACTTTTTTTTGTTGCATCAATGCTGCATTTATTTGATCAATTTAATGTTGTGAAATATTGTTATTTCGAATATATATTTTTCTATTTTTATATATTTTAAAATGTAATTTATTCATGTGATGCAAAGCTGAATTTTCAGCATCATTACTCCAGTGTTCAGAAATCATACTAATATGCTTATTTTCTGTTCAAGAAACATTTCTTATTATCATCAATGTTAAAAATATTTGTTTAACATTTTTGTGGCAACTGACTTTTTTGTTGTTGTCTACTTTGATGAATAGACAGTTCAAAAGAACTACATTTATTTGAAATAGAAAACTTTTTGTCTTTACTGTCATGCTTGCTTAATAAAAGCATTACTTTATTTAAAAAACACAATCTTACTCTGAGTGGTAGTGTCATTCCTTCAAACTTGGTTTGTGTGCTTTTTTCCAGATGAAGGCTGGTTACACAGGGCTGTAAAGATCAGAGACCGTGTGCACATCATTGAGGAGCTTCAGCTGTTCGAGGACAAACAGCCAATCAATAACATGGTTATATCACACAAACAGGTATGCCATTATACAGGGAGTGCAGAATTATTAGGCAAATGAGTATTTTGACCACATCATCCTCGTTATGCATGTTGTCTTACTCCAAGCTGTATAGGCTGGAAAGCCTACTACCAATTAAGCATATTAGGTGATGTGCATCTCTGTAATGAGAAGGGGTGTGGTCTAATGACATCAACACCCTATATCAGGTGTGCATAATTATTAGGCAACTTCCTTTCCTTTGGCAAAATGGGTCAAAAGAAGGACTTGACAGGCTCAGAAAAGTCAAAAATAGTGAGACATATTGCAGAGGGATGCAGCAGTCTTAAAATAGCCAAGCTTCTGAAGCGTGATCATCGAACAATCAAGCGTTTCATTCAAAATAGTCAACAGGGTCGCAAGAAGCGTGCGGAAAAACCAAGGCGCAAAATAACTGCCCGTGAACTGAGAAAAGTCAAGCGTGCAGCTGCCAAGATGCCACTTGCCACCAGTTTGGCCATATTTCAGAGCTGCAACATCACTGGAGTGCCCAAAAGCACACGGTGTGCAATACTCAGAGACATGGCCAAGGTAAGAAAGGCAGAAAGTCGACCACCACTGAACAAGACACACAAGCTGAAACGTCAAGACTGGGCCAAGAAATATCTCAAGACTGATTTTTCTAAGGTTTTATGGACTGATGAAATGAGAGTGAGTCTTGATGGGCCAGATGGCTGGATTGGTAAAGGGCAGAGAGCTCCAGTCCGACTCAGACGCCAGCAAGGTGGAGTACTGGTTTGGGCTGGTATCATCAAAGATGAGCTTGTGGGGCCTTTTCGGGTTGAGGATGGAGTCAAGCTCAACTCCCAGTCCTACTGCCAGTTTCTGGAAGACACCTTCTTCAAGCAGTGGTACAGGAAGAAGTCTGCATCCTTCAAGAAAAACATGATTTTCATGCAGAACAATGCTCCATCACACGCGTCCAAGTACTCCACAGCGTGGCTGGCAAGAAAGGGTATAAAAGAAGAAAATCTAATGATATGGCCTCCTTGTTCACCTGATCTGAACCCCATTGAGAACCTGTGGTCCATCATCAAATGTGCGATTTACAAGGAGGGAAAACAGTACACCTCTCTGAACAGTGTCTGGGAGGCTGTGGTTGATGCTGCACGCAATGTTGATGGTGAACAGATCAAAACACTGACAGAATCCATGGATGGCAGACTTTTGAGTGTCCTTGCAAAGAAAGGTGGCTATATTGGTCACTGATTTGTTTTTGTTTGGTTTTTGAATGTCAGAAATGTATATTTGTGAGTGTTGAGATGTTATATTGGTTTCACTGGTAAAAAAAAAAATTGAAATGGGTATAAATTTGTTTTTTGTTAAGTTGCCTAATAATTATGCACAGTAATAGTCACCTGCACACACAGATATCCCCCTAAAATAGCTAAAACTAAAAACTACTTAAAATATTGATACAAAAATATTCAGCTTTGATATTAATGAGTTTTTTGTGTTCAGTGAGAACATGGTTGTTGTTCAATAATAAAATTAATCCTCAAAAATACAACTTGCCTAATAATTCTGCACTCCCTGTACACCTAACAACTGTTAAAGACCAGCATTACATCTAAGCGTACAATACAAACACTTGTGTATTCCAAACATTTTTGTCCAACAGAACAGTATCTATGTGAGCGCCCCTTCTGGACTGGTGCAAGTACCCCTGTCATCCTGTGAGCGCTACACCTCCTGTTATGATTGTGTGTTTGCACGAGATCCACTCTGTGGTTGGGATGGAAGAACATGTGCTGAAATAACATCTTATTCCAACAGGTAAAATCAAACATCTTGTGTTTTCAATAACATAATGTACGCTATATGTTACAAAAGTCATTTTCTTTCCTATACAATGGACAATATCAGATACCAGCTTTTTTTTTTATACCACCAGTATTGGATTTTTATAGGTTGGTATTGATTATAATTAAAACGTAAAATTTTTCTATAGCAGATTTCAAAATAAATATTTATTTATTAAATATTATTGGATTTTATGCTGTATAATGTAGTTGCTTTGGACAAAAGCGTCTGCTAAATTAGTAAATGTAAATAATGTTGTCTAAAATTAACACTGCTTACAAACTTTTTTTTGCTGCATTTGTACATTTATTTATTTAATGCAAAAAATATTGATAGAGCCAATGCAAAAAATAATTATCGATCGGTTTATCAGCGTCACACAGAATTTTAATATCAGTGCATTCCTAAAAAAGAACAAAGAAAATATATTATATCTTAAATATTTCTTACTGGCCAAGAAACAGTATTTTGCATTATTTTTATAAAAAAGATTTCTGTTTTTATGACAATGGATTAAGCTGTTATTGTAATGCATTGATAAACGTTGCAGGTTATTGTGTCACCTCAACCCTTAATGTAAATACACAGTCACATATGAGAAATATTGAGAAATAAACAACTTTGGGTGTCTCAGATAAACCTCTGAATGTAAACGACGAGTTCCAGTCAGATTATTGTTCTTACAATGCGATTTAAACCAAGTACAACAACAACAACAACAACAAACTTTATTTATAAAGCACTATAAAAACTACCGAAGTAGACCAAAGTGCTGTACAGAAGAAATAAAAATAATAAAACAAAATACATAAAAAAAAAAAAAACTAAAATCACAAAATGTCAACTTCAACAAGTGTTAAAAGCTAATGTAAAAAGGTGAGCTTTTAGAAGAGATTTAAAATGAGACATTGAAGTGGCCTGTCTAATGTGCAGTGGCAGGTCATTCCACATTTTTGGTGCTGCCGCCGCAAAAGCACGATCCCCTCTTAGTTTTCGCCTTGTTTTGGGCACTTTCAGGAGCAGTTGATCAGCTGACCTGAGAGAACGGGTAGGTGTGTATGGAACAAGGAGCTCAGAAATATATGGTGGGGCAAAACCATTTAGAGATTTAAAAACAAATAAAAGAATTTTAAAATGAATCCTGAGCTGTACTGGCAGCCAGTGTAAGGAGGCTAAAATGGGGGAAACATGCTCATGTTTACGAGCTCCTGTAACCAGACGAGCTGCAGCGTTCTGAACTAATGTAATGTTACAGTTCATTACAGAAGTAATGTTACAGTTCCTAATAAGTCAGCAGCCACCTGGAGAGTAAGATGTTTTCTTTTTTTGGCTCACACCAATTTTATCTCCCATTTGGCTGTTGGTGAGTGGGAACTTCTGGACCCAGTTTCCAAAACACATTTGCAATATGTTCTGCATGCTTCGATTAATGGCTTAAATAAGTGCAACTGTGAATATATGTCTTGTAGGTCCAGTCTTGTCCAGGACGTCCAGATGGGAAGCAGAGGCTGTACTAACATTACGAATGATGGTGTGTTTGCATGTGAATCATTTCTGAGCAGCCTAGTCAGGTGACATTAAAGAAAGAATAAAGGAATAACGTATCTTACGTTTTGCCAGGTTTCGTCATGCACCGCACACGAGCTGTGATGGCAGGAGATGATGTGTTGTTACAGTGTGAGATTCGTTCTAACCTGGCCACCCCTCACTGGACACTGAACGGTCAGCAGCTGCAGGGTTACGGCGTAGACTTTGGCTACCGCACGGGCAACGACGGCCTCCTCATTATCGGCGCTCAGAACCAGCAAAGTGGACACTACCGCTGTTACGCAGTGGAGAACGGCGTCTGGGTTCCTGTTCGCAGTTACGTGGTTCGAGTGCAACCCATTTCGCCTCCTGCATCACATGTCTCAGGAAGCCCGACGGCTCTACCTGAAAGCTTCTTCACCACCACAACTGCGCCAACCCTGAGTCCTTCCAGTGGTCCTGTTGAGCAGATCCTGTCACCCCCACCGGCCCTGTTGCCTTCTGGGCCGGAGTTCCAGACCTACAAGCACATGGAGGCTATGTATATCTCTCTAGTGGCTGCACTCGGTGGGCTTTGTCTGGTGCTAACGGTGGTCCTAATGTACGTTAGCTTCTGTGCACACAACTCTCCCAATGCCGGGAAGTACTCCCAGCAAGCTCTGTCCTTGACCATGGCAACCGAAAGAAAGAGGAGTTCGCACTTTGAGCTCAAAACCATCTCCAGCCACTGCAATGGCCGAACGGAAGGGCGTAACAGAGCAACATCAAGAGACGAAGAGTTTCTACAGATGGTTCCAGCGGACATCCAGAGCACACCTAGTGAGGAGCCTCCGCCCGCGCCGCCACTCCCTATGCCGCCACCCCTGCCCGCCTCGGAATACGCCAACGGACTCTCGGCCACTTTGCCCAGTGTGCTGAGAAAGATGAACGGGAACAGCTATGTGCTCCTAAGGCAGGCAGACTCAGAAACGACATCTCCACTTTACCACTCCTTCACCGAGGAGCTCAACAGGATTCTAGAAAAGAGGAAACACACACAGTTGGACATCCAGCCAGATGAGAGTTCAGTGTAGCATGATCTCACGCCATTACTATATCGCCTCCTTGTGGTGTGGAGGCTTACATTTTGTGTTAGACCTAAGAGAACTGTGTGTTGTGAAGTTCAGAGTATGGGACACCATGCTTTACTCACTTTTCTTCATAGTATCTCCGATATACAACTTCAACTTATTTGGCTTGGCGCCTTTGTGAATCCTCTCATGATTTCTTTGAAAATGTGTTAGTGAAAATATATCAGAGTTTGGTCAAATTGACTTCTGGGCATCAACTGTAGCTAAAGATTGACTGTGACCCTTGGAGTGTAAGAAAGGAACATCAATCAAGAACATAATCAAGGTTGAGTTTGGTTACGTTTCATTTTAAAGGGGAATTAAGAGACTTCAAAACACTGTCCAAAGACTTTCTCAGCAAAGCAATGCATATTTGTACATAATCAACGTGGTCTTGTTGCTCAAATGGAGACGTTTACAGATTTTTTGGATTTTGCCTAATTGCACCTGATGTAAATAACAATTTTAATGTCAAAGTACTTATAGTCACAACGTTTTTGCTCGTTCATTGAAAAATCCAAATTAATTTGGGTTTTGAGACTGTTGGCAACAGTTTATGAGTGTGAGGGCACACGTTCTTGAGCTTTGGACTTTTTAACAACAGAATTTCACACTAGATAGCAGTCTGATTGCACATGCATCATTGACATCTGCAGATACAGAGGTGCTCATTTTCAGATCCACTCAGCTGTAGAGCTCAACGCCTCTTTCAAGGATGAGTTGTGTTTCTCTTTGGCAGTGTGTCAGATGGAGTGAATGGAAGAATCACTCTGTCTGATACATGATTTCCCTGTCAAACGCGGTCCAGCTTTGACAGCATCTGCTTTTTTATGTTTAAAAATGCCCACAAAGTGCCATGATCTTTCCGGTTTAGTTTGAAGATAATGAATTTGCATTCAGTTCGTTTACTGCATTAAGCATGATAACATGTGCCTGGTTAATTCATTGCTTTAAACAATGCCTAATTCAGAACTCATTCATTTCATTCAATGCTTTTAATTGTATTTCTATTAGGGCTGTCAATTTAATGTTGTAATTTAGAATAGTTTATTTAGAACATTCAAAGGTAATTTTTTATGGTTTTGAAAGACGTCTCTTATGCTTATCAGGGCTGCATTTATTTGATCGAAAATACAGTAAAAACTGAAATATTAATACAATTTAAAATAACTTTTTTATTTTCCTGCAAATCTGAATTTTCATCAGCTTCATTCCTCCAGTCTTCAGTGTCACATGATCCTTTTCCAGCTGATTTGCTGCTTAAGAAATATTTATTATTATTATAATTTTCAATTTTGATAGTTGTGTTTCTGTGGAAACCATGATAACTTTTCAGGATTCTTTGAGGAATAGAAGATTTAAAAGAACAACATTTATTTGAAGACTTTACTGGCACTTTTGATCAATTTAATACATCTTGCTGAATAAAAGTATTAATTTCTTTGGAAAATAAAGACCCAAAACCGAACAGTTGTTAATATTGATAAAAGTTTGCACACAATTAATTATGCCCCCGATCCAAACATAAAAATGAAAAAATTGTCACGCAAATTTAACAACATATTACGTTTTTGTGATGTCAATTTATTGATTTACTACTATAATGACTATTTTCAGTGAGTAATTGAAATGAATTTGATTCAGCATATCATAATTCATGATTACATCTAAATTGACAGGCCTGAAATCTATATAGCTGGATATTTGATTTCTCCTGTGTGTATTGTAAACCTGGTTTTGCGTTGGTTTGTAAACCGTGTTACACAGAGATGTTGAGTCAGGTCTTGTCATCTCTCCCTAGTGGCTTTCCCAGCTCGCATTGCTCTGTTTGTCAGAGTTGCTGACAGGAACAGCGCTGCTCTGCAAGGACTCCATCAAGATGCAGAGAGAGCAGTGGTGTCTTTTCTTAAGACAGTAGAAAGAGGAGAGAGATGCACGATGTGCTTGTTTTGGATAGGAATTTGTGTTGCTAACATGAGTGCCATCACACTGAGTCAATGTGCTTCACCTTCTCTCACTTTTCCCTTCTCATTTAGATGTTATCATCCACAGACTACATAACATTTTTAATCAGTCTTCATTAAAACTCATTTCTCTGGCATATTCTGTGTTGATGTTACATCAAAAAATGCATTCCACTGATATAAATACATTATACAACACATTTTACTATGTTTATCTGGGTAAAATGGTACAATTGTTTAAAAGTTTAGGGTCAGTCATTTATTTTTTGAAAGAAATTAATACTATTGTTCAGCGTAGAGTCCAAGGACGAATCCTTAAATGTATCACAGTTTCCACAAAAAATTATTAAGTGGAACAACTGTTTTGAATTTGATAATAATAATAATAATAATAATAATAGTATTTTGAGCTGTAAGTCATCATATTAGAATGATTTCTGAAGGGTGACACTAAAAACTGGAGTAATGATGCTGAAAATACAGCTTTGGAATAAATAAATTTCAATATATATTAAAAAAGAAAACAGGTATTTTAAATTATAATAGCATTTTACAATATTACAGTTTTTGCTGTATTTTTGATCAAATAAATGCAACTTTGGTGATCACAAGTGTGTTATATTTTAGTGAGAGAACGTTTTTCTTTGGAATAGCGTGCGCTGATGAATTGTTCACAGTATTAACATGTATTTAAGTGCTGTATGCCTATGGTGTACTTCTAGTTCTAAACTGTGATTTATCATCATTTAAATATTAGCCTTGTTTTTGTCAAAGTGTTTGTGAATATCCACTGCCTTCCCTATAATCGCAATGAACGTTTTGCACTTAATATTTTCCCAAAGTTTTTGCAATGCTTACACGTCAGTCACAGTGTGTATTCGGGTACATATCGTCTCAATATTTTAGAGTTTATTCTTACAAAACGATATCTGATGTTTACATCCTATTAAAGCACTAATGATCATTGTTACTGCTTCTGTATCTCGTGCACCCCAAAGGTTAAAGATCATTCTGCATGCAAGAAAGAAACATCTGACTAATTGTCACAGTAGGAGATTTTAACCAGAACCCATCTGTATCAGGCCTGTTGGTATGTCCCCCATGTATCGTTCCTTAGCAACACAGCTCTTAATTTAGAACTTTCTTTAATCCACATAATAGGTCAAGCTAGTTTTCACTGGGGAGAAAAGATGTGATCAGAGCACTACTCTCATCTGGTTGTAATAAATGGGACATAATAAATATACTTCTCTCTTGTGAACTGAATCATTGCATTGATTAGATGCCCAGCCTTGGGTTATCTTGCTAGGTTACTACCGAGCAACCAATTCATCTCAGTGGAAACCCAGCTGCTCTACCTTGCTGTTTGAGCAGCAGCCACAAGAATCCAGCTACGCTTAAAGAAGTCATACTGTGCACTGAATGTCATCTGTAGTGGTCAGTGACATTTTGTTAACAAGCTGTTTATTTTATATAAAGTGCCAAAACTGTTGATACTGATTCCTTGCCAACATATTTTAATGTTCCCGCCCCAACATGATCAAGGTCTGTGGCATACTGTGTTTATTGCTTTAATGCCAGTGATACGTGGGAGTGAGAAAAGCTTTTCTCCCGTGTCCTCAAGCTTTGTGTCGCTGTCACAGTAGATTAAACACACACAATGCATGTCGCTTTCTCAGCTGCTGCTATCAACACGACTGTATCCGACGTAGATATTGAGGGGGAAACAGTTCTGCCCTAATATTCACATGAATAATCAACCAGTAAGGCTTTTTTTATGGTTTAAATGGTTTACATTTGGTCTTCCACAAAATTTGAAATATGTGGTTACAACCTTGCAATAGTAACAATTGATTCGGTTCATAAGCTTGCGATTCGATTCTGATCTTTATTCAGCATTGATTGATTAGGCTAAATTATTATTCTTAACTAATGCTGTTCACATACTGGGAAACCTGTCAGCCAGGATAAAATTAACAACTCATTCCTATGCAATTAATATAATGCAGTTTTATAATAATGTAATATTTTAATGATGTAACAGTATATATTTATACAGTGCATATATTCGCATGCTAGCTACCAGCTAGCTAGCTAACATGCTATATGGTCATTGATTGGCTTTGTGACATTTTTCACTAGCTGTTTTATTGAAGCCTTTCCTTTAACACACATGGAGCGATTACATGAGACGAATTTGAGGATGAATTTCATTAAGCTGGACTGTATCTTTCAACATACTTTCTGATGTTCATTCATGTTTATTTGGTACTATAACTAGTAATAAGCAGGGAGACTGTTTTTCCATGCTAAATTTAACAATAAACACATTAAAATTGGACTATGAACATGATATTAAAAGTATGATTTATTACACTTATAAAGGAGTGAAAAAATTACTCTGCTAATAAGATATTCATTTTAAATGTACACTCAGACTGTTGGGGTCTCTAAAGATCTCAGACAATAAAATGTGACAATTTAATTTTTAATTTAATAATTTAATTAAAATAACATAATTTACAGCCATCTAATTCTTTAATTCTTCTAGCCATCATTCAGAGCATTAGCTCCTCATAGGTATACATCTTTTCAGTTTTCTTTTTTTAGATTTATGTTTAGACATTATAAAATAATCATAAGAAAAAAAGTGTCCTTTTTAAAATCACTACGTCATTACAGTCTAACCTGAACATAGTGTTTTTTAAGTGAGTCGTGTGTTCTACATTGTAGTTGATTTATTTTTGACAAATAATGTAAGAGTGCAACATATTGCAGCTTATATTTTACAAGGGATTTTGTGTTTTTTTGTTATTGTTGTGTGTGTTTACTCCATTAGGGAGTTGTGGAATCACCCCATCATTTTTTGTTTTCTGCATTGTAATTTCACTTTTTTTGGACAAATTATGTAACAATGTCTTTTTTGACATTTAGTCTCCCATTCATGTCTATGGGGGGTGGGTGGAGTGTGTGTGTTTCTACTTCACTTCTGTGTATTTGTATTCTGTATTGTGGCTAATTTAGTTTTTGTTTGACAAATATAAAAAAAGTATAATTTTTTATAATTTTCTCATTCATCCTATTTTTTAATGTATTTTTATAATTGTAAAAAATACTTTAGATCCCCCCCCAACACTACACAAATGTAGAGTAAAAATATTAATAAAGTGAGTGATATTACAAAAATAACATTATTACTAAAACACATTTTATTGATTACAAACATCCTGAGAGTGACTTTTTTTCACACTAGAAAACAAGATATCATACTATTTTTGTTTGTTTGTAGAGCTAGCAAGTCAACCACCAACCAAGTGTCATGTCATTTAGATGAAGTGAACATTAGCAAAACGTTTTCAGCAAACGTAATTTGCGGTCAAAAAGAGCCTGAATACCTTATAAGGATTTAAACGGGCATCTGTTTAAATGCAAATTCATCACATGTACAGCTTCTACGCAAATAAAGAGTGTGTGTGGGGGGGGGGACGTTCGTAACTTTTGATTGAATTTCTTAATTTATTTACAAAATAAAAATTCTAAATGTACTAAAATGCCTACATTATACGCATATTTACTTGAGTTAAAAATATAATTTATTTGTAACACTATATAGAAGCATCTGTCAGTCCCTAGTTCCAGAGCCCCTGCAACTAACTCCAAACACCCCCCATCCTCCCCGCAAGATGCTACTATGGCATGGTGTAATAATATTAAATAAATATGGAAAAAAGCATAGAGTCATTTTAGGTTCAAAACTTTATTTCCCAGTGGAAACAGCTAAATAGGATGTAAGGAATTGAATTCTTATATAAACTTTAGTAAACCACAAATCATCCGTCACTATTCATCAAACAGAAAAGCATCAACTAAACAGTCGAGTAAGAGGTCACTGCTTAAAACATCTACCGTACATTATCATTGTATTGTTGAATTTGTGCTGATTTTCACGCTGTGGCAGAGGAAGTTCACAGCTCATCAACTGGTCAGCACATCAATAAGGGAATAAACACAAAGCAAAGTCCTTATTTTGTCCGTTGGCCCACTGGCTCGATGCTGGGGGCTCGATTTGTAAAGGGGTGCCACTGGCCCTGGATACTGGGACTGTCTGTGTGGAAGGGTTTTCGAATGCGGATGATGTCCAGTCCTGACTGGTTGGACATCTTGGTTATAAGTTCGGCAATTTGCTGCGATGTTTTGTTGGTGACCGTCTCCTCCTTCACATTACCGTTCACTACATAGATCAAATAAAAACAGTGAGTACACTAGAATTTAATATATATTTGACCATTTTAAATTGTATAAACATTTTCTCAATACAGCAGGAAGCAGTAGAGTATGGCACTTGCAACACGAAGGTCATGGGTTCGATTCCCAGGGAAAGCAAGAACTGATTAGAATGTCAATGTGTTCCTTGAATGCAATGCAAATGCTAAATGCATAAAATGTAAATGTCAATATGGCGTATCTGTAAGCCAGCAGAACAAAATATTTTAATAAAATATCCCGAAAGGTTTGACTTACAATATTCCCCTACTATTTTAGGAATTCTGGAGGACTGGGGGGAGATGTAAATCACAGTTCCTGGGTTACTTTTGGCAAAGTCCACCACACCTTCCTCAATGAAATCCCTGCAGGAATATATTTACATTTTAACACACACACACACACACACACACACACACACACACATATAACATTAAGTAAGAATATATAACATAAGAAAGAATATATAACATTAGTATTAAATGATTTACAAATTAAGCACAAATTATCTCACTGAAACGTGGTACTCAAATAACCACTAAAATATTTCTAACATGAATTACATATACTAAAAAACAGGAATATTTTTACTTGAAAAATGTAATATTTAAAAATAATGCAATTTAAGTAGACTACATTTTGTATTTACGATACACATAAGATATTAACTCTGAATATAATGAATGAATATTCTATAGGTAGTGTATGTATAATGTTATTATACATGATGAACACAGTTGATGTAAACCCACCTGACTCCTAAAGAGCCCTGTCCTTTCTTTGAGAAGATCAGAGATAATCGCTTTAGCTGACACACATAGCGACCCACTCCGTTGTGAAGAACGCTCTGTAAGAAGCGACTCGGTGTTCCTCGAGCAGTCATATTCACCACTTCAGAGATCCTACATTCAGTTCAACTTACTCTTTGATTACTGTCAGAATTGGTTTGAGTAATTTCACGCACTTTGAATGCAAAGATTTAGAGGACAGCCGCCAGAACACATGTGTAATGTCAAGTACGTTACAAATTGTCGTCCGGGTGGAACTAAATGCTGCGCATCAGAAGTGATTGAAATATAGTTTTGTAGCAAATAGAAAGTTCCCAACAACTATATTAGAGAGGATTGGATAATGATAGCTTACTTATTTTTAAAGGCATGTTTATTACGATTTGAAGTTATACCGTGTAATTCGCTTTGTCTTGACATACCACGACAAGAGTGTCATGTTTCACACGGAAGTATTTTGGAGTTCGGACCTCATGTTCAGTGGGACATGCAGACACATGATAACAGTTTGGCGCGCTTGCTACAATTAAGTAAGTTTATCAGATATTTACGGTATATGCATTTCTTCTACATATTTCCCACAAGTTGCATATACGGTGTGCAGTTATTTTTTGTGACGTTTCATATTAACTCATTTATAAATCCGTAGCAAGCAGTGGAATAGTTCATGTGCATTCTTATATAAAAATATATAATTTTGAGTTTTAGGACATTTGCAACTTTTTGAATGTACATCTACTAATGTGCTGTTATGCATGAATGATTGGTGTGTTATTGATTTTATGCAGTATACGGTTATGATCCTATCTAAATACCTTAATATATTGGAATTAATTAAATTCACTGTTATGATCCTATCTAAATACCTTAATGTATAGGAATTCATTAAATTCACTGTTATGATCCTATCTAAATACCATAATATTATAGGAATATATTAAATTCACTGTTATGATCCTATCTAAATACCTTAATATTATAGGAATAAATTAATTTCACTGTTATGATCCTATCTAAATGCCTTAATATTATAGGAATATATTAAATTCATTGTTATGATCCTATCTAAATACCTTAATATTATAGGAATAAATTAAATTCACTGTTATGATCCTATCTAAATACCTTAATGTATAGGAATTCATTACATTCACTGTTATGATCCTATCTAAATACCATAATATTATAGGAATATATTAAATTCACTGTTATGATCCTATCTAAATACCATAATATTATAGGAATATATTAAATTCACTGTTATGATCCTATCTAAATACCATAATATTATAGGAATATATTAAATTCACTGTTATGATCCTAGCTAAATACCATAATATTATAGGAATATATTAAATTCACTGTTATGATCCTATCTAAATACCATAATATTATAGGAATATATTAAATTCACTGTTATGATCCTATCTAAATACCATAATATATAGGAATTCATTAAAGTTTAAAATGTTTAGAGTTTTTTATTCAGTTTTTTATTCCGTTTCATCTACATTTAATCTGCATACTGTAATTGTGCAATTCAATTAATATTATACATTCAATGCAGGTTGTATGTCCTGAATTAACAGCAAATGTGGAGGAGTAGGTTTCTCAGAGGGGCAGGTTGTCCCTTGAGGGGGACGGGCTGTGCTCCTTGTAAACCCTCTCATCTTCCTCCATGGAGAAATCTATCTTTTTACCAACCCTGCCTCAATCCGGTCCTGCAGCACTCTTTTAGGGTGCCGACTTTGTATTGTTTTGAAAACCGATTAAGGCCCGCTGTTGCCTTATATTTCTGCAGAACATTGAGAAAAGATGCAAAGTCTATCATCGATTTCCCTGTCCAGCCCCTCACAGTGACTGATATCAAACAGTATCTTCGTTCTAAAGATATCCCTTTCCACGATGGCTATAGCTGCTTACATGCTCCTAGTATTTTTCTGGAACCGCCACCTGAGGGCTCTGGAAGAGAGAACTACTCACTGTTTATCGATAAAACCACCGGACAGTTTTTGTGTAAAGAGACCTTAGTGGAGGGAAACTGGGAGGACCTCCAGGATTGCATGGAGGTGATGCTGAATGAGGGTCAGACATCCATCAGTCCTAATGTGATGCTGGGGTTTCCTGAGAGCTTGGAGGAGCAAGAAGAAAGAGTGATGGAGATGAAGGAGGTGCAAAGAATATGGAGCAGCTCTGTGCCGTTTTCAGAACTCCAGGAAGAGGAAGTGCAGCTTGTTAAAACCATGTTCCAGATCGGTAAACTGACCAATGCCACACTGAAGAAATTTGGGGTCAGGTTCTTCAAACCCACCAAGAGTTTGGTGTTCCCCTGGTTTAGTGGACGTGATTCGGTCCTCCGAGGTGTTAAATTGCTTTCTGCTGCCCTGCAAGATGACGGACGGGTGGTCTACACTGAAGCGACGGTTCCAAAAGTCTGCAGCTACCACAACCTCTTTGGCCTACCTTTGATAGGACGGAAAGACGGTGAGGTTGTGCTCACGGGACGTGAGGTGGACAGCATGGCAGTGAGTCAGGTTACCGGTCTTCCGGCTTTGGCCTTGCCACGGGGTGTAAGCTGTCTGCCCCCGATCCTCCTGCCTTATCTGGAGCAATTCAAGAAAGTCACACTGTGGCTGGGGGGAGATATGCGCTCCTGGGAAGCCTCAAAAATATTCTCCAGGAAACTTGGACTGAAACGCTGCTCTCTGATCCGGCCAGGGGAGTTTCAGCCCTGCCCCAGTGAGGCTTTGGCACAGGGCAGGAACTTGCTGCGAATTATTAAGGCTTCCATCCCTGCTGCCCACAAGTCCATTGTGTCCTTCAAACAGCTACGGGAGGATGTGTACGGGGAACTGGTTAATTTGGAGCAGGTGGCTGGGATACAGTGGACTCGATTCCTTGAGCTTAATCGAATCCTTAAAGGTCATCGCAAGGGCGAGCTGACGGTTTTTACAGGTACAGTCAACACAGTTTTGCTTTGTTTTGCTTAATTGCACAAGATTTTTGTATTATAGCTAATTTTTATTACACCAAGGTCATGGGTTCGATTCCCAGGGAAACTGATTAGAATGTCAATGTGTTTCTTGAATGCAATGAATGGATAAAAGCGTCTGCCAAACGCATAAATGTAAAATTAAAGTATTTATAATTATTATTATGTTCATTTTATATATATGTGGAAAAAAATATATAAGTTTGTGTTTAAATGTGAGATTTTGGTATTTATTCTTATGGTTACATTCGTATATACAGGTCCCACAGGCAGTGGAAAGACCACCTTCATCAGCGAGTGTGCCCTAGATCTGTGCATGCAGGGTGTCAACACATTATGGGGCAGCTTTGAAATCAACAATGTGCGCCTGGCCAAAATTATGCTGACCCAGTTTGCCAAGCAAAGGCTGGAAGAGAACCTGGACCAATATGACATGTGGGCCGACAAGTTTGAGGACCTGCCTCTCTACTTTATGACCTTCCATGGACAGCAGAACATCAAGTAACTCTTTGCCGTTCTTTTGTCAAAATGCTATATGTCGTTTTTAAAATAGGTGTTGCATTGCAAGTCTTATGGATTTGTAATGTAGACTTTTACGTTAAAGAAAAACACTTGAATGGTTTTTATATTTTCCCTTTGCAGAGGATCAGCTTTTTCTCATCTTTATATATGAACTACCATTTTTGTCCCGGTACAGGACTGTTTTGGATACTATGCAGCAATCTGTTTACCTGTATGACATCAGTCATGTGATCATTGACAACCTGCAGTTTATGATGGGCCAAGAGAACCTGTCTGTGGACAAGTGAGGCAACAATTTTAATATGCTATTTATTCAGTTTCCATGGTCCTGAAAAAATAGAAATCTAGAAAAATTTCAAAAGTGTGATTACCTTGCTTGAGGAAGTCATGGAAATTAATGAAATCTTAAATAGTCATGGAAATTCTATAGTAACTAATCATTTTTCTAGTTATGCTTAGTTATCAAATATTTCTTCAGCTTCAATTCAGATTCAGATTTCAATCAAATGTTTTTTTGTATTGTTTTTTTAGAAATCTCATTAACCAAATAATTACTAATGTTCCAAACATTTGTGAACCTTTAATTATTATATATATATATATGTGTATGTATGTATGCATGCATGCATGTATGTTTGTGTAAATAATATGGATTACTAATAATAATGCATTCTTACAAGATGTTTTTTCTCAGATTTGCAGTACAAGACCACATAATTGGAGCCTTTCGGAAGTTTGCCACAAACAGCTGCTGTCACGTGACTTTAATTATCCACCCTCGGAAAGAAGAGGATGATAAAGAACTGCAGACTGCATCCATCTTTGGCACAGCTAAGGTTTGTAGATAAACACCATATCTGCATGTTTATTCCTCTGCAACTTCAGCTGAGCTGTAAACTTGGTATACAGATTTTCACATTTACATACTTAGTTTCCATTTCTATGTTTTATCTAATAAAAGATTTTACATCATATGTAAATGTGAATCATCTTGTGTAATCTTAAAATCTTTATTTTTGTTTGGTTTTATTTTTATTGTATGCATGCTGCTCTGACATTAAAGGTTATACTATTACTATAAGAAAATCTCCCAGGTCTAATGTATAGTTTTCCACATAACAGGCCAGTCAGGAGGCGGATAACGTACTCATCCTTCAGGAGAAGAAGTTGGTGACGTGTCCCGGCCGAAGGTCCCTTCAGGTGGCCAAGAACCGATTTGATGGGGATGTGGGGATTTTTCCCTTAGAATTTAATAAAGCCTCGCTTACCTTCTCTGCTCCTGTGAAAGGAAAGCAGAAACTTCGTACGATGAAAGTGGACAAGAATAACAGCACAGAGGAAATAGAGGAGGTTGAACTCAAAAAAACAAGTGAGAAACCTGTCAAGTCTGCCAAAGCCAAGTCCTCAAAGAAAGTTAAGAGCTCAGCAGCAGGAAAGGGTTCTTTAGCTGGTGAAGGAAAGAAGTAGCTCAGAGAATTCATTATTTGCATGAATTCAAGTAAAATGTGTAATACAGGAACATGTAATGTCATGATGTAAACTAACTTCATTGTTTGTTTACGGAGGTGGTCCTGGATGGATTTGTGTAAGTACAATGTGTTGGTTATCAATACCTCCTTTTGTTTCACTGCATAGAGGAGTAAATAACGCTCAATGAATGTTAGTATTTTTAGACCCTCTTAAAGATTGTTTTATATGCACCAAAATGAAAATATTTTTGTTTTCACAAGTAGTTGATGTTTAAAAGAAGGGTGTAAAGCGCTTCAAATGTGATACAAGACCCTAAAGCTGCATTTATATGGATCCATACATTTCATCAATGTATTTTATAGATTATGTAATCTATTTTTGTTTAATTGCCACTGATACTGTTGGAGAAAACTGTCACAAATAAGCTATTCTGTCAAAACTGTTAATAAAGTGTTTTGTAGACATTTCTGTTTATAATTAGATTTTTTTAAGTGTTTCATTCAGAAATATTTGTGACAATACATTAATATTAAATGAATATTTTGGAAATTATCACAATCAAAATTGACCGTTTTATGGATGCCTTAAAATGTATGAAAAGTCATCAACGTAATAACTTTCAATAAGTATAACCTAACACCAATTAGTTGTATTTGTATGTCTAAGGAAGTGTTATTATAATTCTATCTTGGTCTGTAATGAGATTTCATGTATATTTGCCTTTTTCTTACACTGTTATCAGACCAGAACAGGTCATTGACACTGCAGGGTGTTGAGAAATCTGTCATGTGACTTTTTGCACCAATCAGGACCCTTGTAGGAAGTATCAGAACCTGACATGCTGGTTTCTGTTCCTTTACATGAACTTTATGGATTAATTCATTTTTATTCACTTTATGCGGTTTACTGAGTGCTGTGAATGAGTTGCTCTGTGATTTAAATTGCATGGTTTCAACAAAAGAGAGTCTGTTGTAAACAGAATTGTTTTGTTTTTCTCTCGAAGTTACTGCAATATTTCGCTACAATGGCAAACATTTGTCCAATTAAAAATGTTGTAGATTTAGTGTCAGAAGCTCGTCGTGCGTACCGGGAAACATTTGAGGGGGATGATGCAAATGTTGCAGTTTGCGCCCCTGGACGTGTGAATTTAATCGGAGAACACACAGATTATAATGAAGGATTTGTCCTCCCGATGGTAATGGCACTTTCATGACTAAATCCTATTTAACAGCAAGTGTTGATAAAGTTAAAAAAGAAAGAAAGAAGGAAACTGCAATGTGTTGTAAAATAATTTTTGTGTGTGCAATATTTACGGCATTATTTTGACGCAAAGCAGTGATGTTCTTTTGAAACGAATATTAGGAATGAATCATTTGAATCGATTCACAAAAGCATCGTAAGCCTATAGATTCATTTTCCAGCATGTGTCTCTATGATCAGTCTAATTCGCTTTGTCTTGACACACAAAAGTGTAGTGCTTTCTTCACAAATCTGACTTAATTGGTTCACGAGCTACTGAATCAAAAGCCAAGGTTTTGACCCATGAGCCGATACAAGAATAATGCTAAAAACTAAACTAAAAAGTTCAAAACATATGTTTGCAACTTCGTTGTGTTGTATTTTTATGAACACATTAGAAAAAAAGAGCTGGTTCTAACATGTAAAAACTTTTCAGTAAAATATTAAATGAATTTATTTAATATTAAATGATTTTTTTGTATTGTGCAGTGTAGAGGACAATTTTTATTATGTTAAAAATTACTTTTGGTGTGACAGCGTCCTTATTAATAATTTTTAAAAGTATTTGAAGGGGAAAATTGAGCTTTTGGTGGAGCTATTATTACACTGAGTTGATTTGATTCAATCATTTAAAGCAAACTGTTCGAAAGAGTCGGTTCTTAGAAATACATTGGACTTCCCACTAATGCAAAAGAGACTTATGTTACGTAAAATTTATGTAACGTATATGGACGTGTTGTTTCTTTGTCCTATATGCAAAGTACCTTATCCTGCACACCTGATATCTGAACAATGGAAATTAGGGATTGTCCTTTTGCATCATTGATGATAGGCCTACTGTATCCAATTGTAGATAACAGATCAGCAAGCGTCATCAATACACACTTCCAATTCTCCTCCTTAATAGGACCTATGAACAAACATGTTTGCGCACTGACAATCTGAGTTATAATGTTTGTTTGAATGGTTGCAGGCCTTGCCGATGGTGACCGTTATGGTGGGCAGCAAAACGTCTGGTCAGAAGTGCTGTGTTGTTACTCTGACTGAAGCTGCTGATGAGCCCAGGATGGTAAACTTTGATCTCCCAAATGAACTGACCCCGCTTTTAAAAGGGCAGCCAAACTGGGCCAATTATGTGAAGGGAGTTGTACAGCACTACAGAGGTAATCTTTTTGTCTATCTGGCAAAAAGGGAAGTAATGAGGAAGTGAAAGTTTAGTCTGTCTCTAGCATGAGATGTGACCCTAGGGGCCCATGCTGTGAACTCATCTTTGAACTATCTTTTTAGTGCAATGTTTCCAATAAATCGCAACACTTTCAGAATAGTTGCTGAGCACACTGGTGTCTTACTCTGAAAGTAATTTACATATATACTATACCATTACTTATATACCTGTTGTAGAATAGGTGGATATTAATCTTATGCATGTATTTCTAAACTGAGTCTGTAAGGCTTTCATGTCTTCTCTTTAACCAGCACGGCCCATCCCTGGCTTTAGAGCTGTAATAGCCAGTAGTGTGCCACTAGGAGGCGGTCTCTCCAGCTCGGCCTCACTTGAAGTGGCGGTGTACACCTTCCTGCAGCAATTGTGTCCAGGTAATCACTTCTGTTTAGTTGCCCTTTGTAAAATTCTCATTCCTTTTTTTCCATAGAGAAATAGACTTACTGAAAACATATAAAGCGTTCGAGACAGGCCAGTTCTAAAGTTTATGATGCTGTTGCCACAGGCTTTGCACGTTTCAAAAATGGAAATATATGGTAAAAGTCCTTTCAGAACTGTAACAGGGACAAGGGGCCTCAGATTGGTTTTGGTCCACAGCAGCACCCCTTTCTCTGAATGTACCCGCGGATGGAGGCGTAAAAATGAAGCGACGGGATCTCGCAATCAAAAATTACTGTTTATTCCCAAAAATTGGCAAAAAAAAAGGTCTTCCAATGGGGTATAACAAGATCTACAGAGAACATAAAAAATGACTGACAATTACACTGTTCTAAAAAAAAAGAAAAAAGGAATACGCAAACAAACGTTCGGCTATGCTATGCCAATAAATTGACCCAAACTAAAAGTCACGCTCACCCTTTCTTTTTCTCTCCTTTACAACTCTGAGAGGCCATCTTAAAAAGACCAAGCCCCTCCCTCTTGGACTAAACCATTTAGAAACAAGATAACAAAAAAAAAAAAAGACAGACAGACAGACATTCACCCAATAACCAATATACTAGTCATCATAATAATACAAAATACCTAAACATTTGAAACGAAAAAATAACTACAATAATTATTAACTTTTAACAGTTTAAAAAAGAATCAAACAGGTCACCAAGAAGGTCCCCCTCATACCTGAGAACAAATTAATTGTGCCTTCTATTGGTGGGAATTAAGCCCTTCAAAATGGTGGCACTTACAATGACCAGGTTTATAAGAGTTAAGTCCCATACCTGTAAGTCACAGTCTCCCTGTGACAAGAACCAAAGGTTTTATTACTGTTTTTTTACTGTAATTTTGATTAAATAAATGGAGCCTTGGTGAACATCTCTGCTCTTCCACAGATGATGGGAATCAGGTGGCAAAGGCAGTGGCCTGTCAGCAGGCTGAACACACTCATGCCGCTGTGCCCTGTGGCATCATGGACCAGTTTGTGTCCGTTTTGGGTAAAGAGGCCCATGCATTACTCATTGACTGCAGGTAAGTCGATTTGCCAATGAAGATTCTTCTTTCAGATTAGAATGAATCAGTTATATTTCGTTGCTAATTTACTTTACCGGCCTTTTCCGCACGTACATACTATGTACTTATTATAGCAACGACAATAAGTGGGTTATAACTAGGTACTAAACCTGACCTACACTTAAACCTAACCTGAACCCATGTAGTTAACTTATATTTCCCAGTTATTGCTTTAAATACACTGTAAGTAGATGTACATTAAAATAAAGTGTAACCAAAATTATGTCAAAAGATTTATTACCAAAATGAAATGCAATCTTTTCAGGTCTTTGGAAGCCACTGCTGTCCCTTTAGCTGACCCTGGACTTGTAATCCTGATCACTAATTCCAACGTTAGACATTCGCTCACAGGCAGCGAGTATCCCACCAGACGAAAACAATGCGAGAACGCAGCAGTCGTTTTGGGCAAGAGAAGTCTGAGAGAGGCTACTTTGCAAGATTTAGAGGGTAAGATAAAGAAAGATTGTGACCCGGCACTATGTGATCGAAGCGTTATTTTATATTTAATTTTAAAATATACAAATCTGAATGTTTTCATAGCTGCCAAGGATCGACTGGATAGTGTGACATACCGACGGGCACGTCATGTGATTGAGGAGATCGAACGCACAGCGCAAGCTGCCGAGGTGCTCAAGAGAGGCGATTACAAAGAGTTTGGGAGGCTGATGGTGGAGAGCCACAATTCTCTTAGGTAAACGTTTAGAACTGAAGCTAGATTATCGTGCTGGAAGACTAAACTCCTTGAAAAAATCCCAAGATTAGAAGTGCTTTTCAGTGACTTAAATGTTGTTTGCTCAACCCATTTGTTCAATCGGTGGGGGTAACTGCCAGTTAAATGGCTTTTAATGATGCATTCTTTGACTGGGGTTGATCTTGTTTGTTTTAGGGATAATTATGAGGTCAGTTGTCCAGAACTGGATGAGCTGGTGTTGGCAGCACTGGAGGTGGACGGGGTGTTCGGGAGTCGGATGACGGGGGGAGGGTTCGGTGGATGCACAGTTACATTGCTTCAGGCTCATGCCACGGAGAGAGCAGTGAAACACATTCAGGTTTTTACAAGTTTAAGATCCTCCTTGAAAAGGAATTGACTATTTTGGGTGTTTTAGGAAATATGATTGTGTGTTACTTATTATTGTACTTTTTCTGTGTATTTACAGGAGAAATATCATGGATCTCCAACTTTCTTCATAACTACCCCATCAGAAGGAGCTCATGCTCTCAGTCTAAGCCAGTGATTTTTTTTAAAGTTCTTTAAGTAATTTACATTTGATTATCAGCTTTAATTAATCATAATCAATTCTCTCCAATCAATGGCACAGATGCTGCAAATACTATCAGTATATACATTTTCCAACATCTGTGTATTCTTTACAATCATACATTCAGAAGCCCAATTCCCACAATGATTGATGTTTAAAATAAAGAGGATTTATGTAATAAAGCAATTAAGTAAGAAAATTTATTGTTTTTGTCTTTATTTAACCAAACCTGTTTTATTTATTAAACTATATTGTAAATGAATTTGATTATACTTATAGCTTTCGTATATCAAGTACAATATGATATCAATGTACATATAAATTATATGATGTGTACTATTATACTTTTCTGTTGCATTACAGTAATGAGAATGGGATGAGGGGGAGGGGGGTACTATATACATCTTATTTTTCTTATATTATCATCTTATTTACTTATTTACATACACTTAAACAGCATTTTATCATGTATGGTTTATGTATAGTGTTGGTTTTTTGGAGCGTGTGCGCGTGTCCTAGTGCGCGTGCGCGCGCCCCTTGCTGGCCGCGCGCTGAACTGTCCCGGAAAGCGTTTGTTCAGGGAGGAGCCAGAGCGCAAATCAGCAGTAAGCGCAGCAGGAAACACTTCACTGATAATCCTCCACCACTGTGTCCATACACAGACCTCGAAGCCGAGGTAAACATAATTCGAGCCTGCTCTCCTTCACCGCCCAGCGTGGTTTCCCCTCTTCACCTCAGGCTAATTGAGTAACCCCGCTTGAATCGTGGACAGTGCCGGGACATCAGGCCGCGGTGAATCAGGTGAGTCCTGCCCGGGCCCGTCGACTGCTGTCCGGCCACAGGTGTTTCCACTAACCGACTGTATGGATGTGTCTCAGAACGCACCGGGCTGCCTAGATTGCGACCGTACATATGATCATATGATACCTAGAAATGCTGTCGAGAATCACACTAGGTTTAAAACACAAGCAGTGAATTCCTAACTTACAGCTCTGTATGAACTTAACATATGTTATTATAATGGGATACTGGCTTCATCTTCAATCTGTGGTTTAATCTCTTGTGCATTTCGACTGTTATTCAGGTAACTAACGAATAACCTTCGGTCTAAACCGAAACCAACACCTAGTCCACACCGTGTTCTCCACAGTTGCCCTTTTTATCATGAAACTACATCCTCCTGAAAGAGAGAACAGAGAATGTATTGTTAGGGTTCTGTTACTATCTGTCCCATATTGTTACTATATTTTCAATGGCTTACAAGTGTTTCAGTGGCATTGAACAATTGTTAGTGAGTGCTTTTTTTGTTTTTTTTATATATACATAAAAAAAAGTTTAGTATATATAAAGTATTATTTATATATATATATATATATATATATATATATATATATATATATATATATATATATATATGAATAATTTTTCACAGGTAATTATTAAACAGTGCATTAAGTTACTTGAATGGTGCCATTAATGTGTTGGCTAGACGTTAAAGAACCAAATAAATGAAAAGGTGTGTGTATTTAGAAATGGGTTGAGCTCTTGTCGCATGATTATTTCTCTATTTCAGATCGGAGGCAGTGGTGTTGCGCTTGAGTGTAAAGTTAAAGTGCTTTGGTGAGAACTGGTGAATTGGTTGTTCTTGGCATAGATTACTGGATGGCTGTCCCACCGGTCTTACAGGTTGAGAATCGAGAGTGATTAAGCCTCGCCTCTCATGTTGCTTCACACACAGCAATGTTCCTGATGTCATGTTTCTCATTTGCAGAGCGACTGTAGTTGAGTCATTTAGATTCGTGGCTAATTTATGGATTTAAATGTACAGTATTGATGCAGACTACAACTAATTATTGTGCCATAAAAAGTAGCTTGATTAGGAATGTCGGCAATGCAATTTAATCTTTGGTCGTTTTTGTATAAAGCCGCTTGTAATGTAAGGTTTGCCCCTTTAGGAGAGCCCATGCAAAGTAGTTGTACAGTGTGACCTCAGGTAACATCTAAAATTGTATTAATGCACCTGACAAATTAGACTTTGTTTGAAACCCGTCATGCTTTTGTTGACTCAAGGATTGACCTGAAATACGTGTCAGAGACGGATACTGTATGGAGCGCAAAGCAATATTAGAAAAGTGTTAATCGCACTACCATCCAAAATATTGGGGGATTTTTAAAACTTTTCTTTTTGAAAAATGAAAGCTTTAATAAAACAAGGATGCACTAAATTGATTGAAAGTGACTAAATTTATTTATGATGTCAACAAATATTTCTATTTCAAATAAATGCTGTTCTTCTGAACTTTATCAGAGAATCCTAAAACATTTCATAGTGTCACAATTTCCACAAAAATATTAAGCAGCTGGCAACTGTTTCTTGATTTCTGAAGGATCATGTGACTGAAAACGTAAAAATGCAGCTTCACCATCACAGGAATAAATGACATTTTCAAATATTAAAAGGAAACAGTCATTTTAAATTGAAATAATGTTTTAGAGTATGTTTGATCAAATAAATGCAGCTTTAATGGTGAGCATAAGAGACTTCTTTCAAAATCATTTAAACATTACCAATCCCAAACTTTTTAACAGAGGTATAGAAATCGATTTTGATTTTAAGCGAATGCCGTTATGCGTTACACAGTTTTATAAGAGCGCTCATGTTCTTCCCCATTCGCATGTCTATAGTTTCATAATTTAAGATTTTGTAGCTCTAAATATTTTATGTATTTGCTTTTTTCCGGACTTGATAGTCGAGCAGCTGACGTCTCGTATCAACTCGAGTTTGGTTTCCCAGTCTATGTCAGTTTGGATGTAAATGTGGTTTTATGCTTCTTCATGGCCCTTCTCAGAGAAGACAGGAAAGGCTTGAGTCCGGGGACTGACATCCTGTGTTGGGCCACACCCTGTAGCCATAGACAAGATCTTACTTTAGCATTTTTACTAAGAGGAAGAGAAGGTAAACAAAGGCTTGTCACTTCCACAGCAACAAACGGTTGGCGTGGGTGAGATCAGCATGCAGGGAGAGATCAGCTTTACAATGTCCAGTAAGAATGAGAGGAAGTTCATCCAACACTTCCTCATCCTCTTCAGCTATTCTTTTTTTAAGCACTATGAACGTTTGTCTCTGGTTGTCTGACGTTTTCGACTGAATGAAAATGCGTCCTTTTTGATCTAACCGCTGGTCATAAGTTACTTATTATGGACTTTGTTATATTGAGTAGCGTTTATGACGGTATGGACTGCATTCAAACACACAGGGACGGCGCTCTGTTGTCACTATGCATGACATTTGTCGATTGGGTTGTCATGGTAGCAATATTTCAATAGTTCAGCGGTTTCCAGTAGGGAAAACTGTTGCATTAAGTTTTTAATGTCTCGTCTATTGGTCATCACGGTCTATCGTCGCCGTTTCTGATTTAGTCATGCATTTAAATGCAGCTTTCAATCCATAAACTTGGCAAGCAGCATTAGAAACTAAACTGGTTCAGATTGTGATGGGTAATCAGGGCTTTTCCTCGGTCAATATGACTGACACACACAGTAAAAAGTGACCTGCGAGCCCAATACTGCCAGTACATTTAAAATAAATGCAAAGGAAGAGTGTGGGATTTTTGCTTAACTTATTTTGATGTCTCATTATGAACGACCACTTACCTTGATGTTTGTTTCTGGTTTTCCTCATTGTTCACACTTGGTTGCTGGTTCTTCTTCTCTCTTTTTTTTATCCCTCATTTTGTTTAGGACTGTGACTGAGAATTATTCAGTTTACAGCCTTTCCCAAATTATAAATAGCCTATTCAGTTATCAGACACAAATATGACCTCTTTGTCAAAAAAGCTCCTTTTTCCCTAGACCTGATAATTATTTTGATATATCATCAAAGTTTATTTACTAATAATCTAATTTTCTACCATTTTTATATCTTATTCTTTTCATATCAATAACTTTAAAAACTAAGGCTAACTCTTACTAACCACTCTTGCGTTCTCATTTCAGAGGTGATCTGAGGAAATGATTTGTTATACACTGATTCATGAGTTCAGTGTTGGACAGATCAGTTGTTTCACCCTTTCATAAAAATGAATCTGTTCAAAGGAGTCATTTGGTCTCGAATCGCACAGTTGAGGATGTTGTGTGCTAATCACGGCTGTTAGGATGTCACAAAAAAAATTGTCAACACTCAAAACACTTCATCGTTGGATAGTATATATCTATATATTTTTTAATTGAAAGTGTAGTTCCGCTGAAACATGAACAACAGTGTTTGAAAGTATCGTCTATCAGCGGGTACCAAATATACCCATTACTCGGGACTACCGGTACTCAGAAATACTGGCACCATCAGCTTTTTTAGTACCGGTTTCTGTCATGCATTGGGTTTTAATGTTGTGGATTTGTTTTTATATAGATATGCATGTATAGATATTTTTTTTATATAGTTATACCGCTGCATAATTCCATAATAAAATACTTGCATCACTTTACAATGTTTCATTAGTTAACTGCTTTTGTTTTCATGAACTAAGAATTAACAATACTTCTACAACATCATTAACATCAAAAGTAGATATTTTTATTTTAAAGGTAGTGCACAGTTAACTAACATTAACAAACAACGAATGCCTGTATTTTTATTAACCAACATTAACAAGGATTAATAAATACACTGATAAATGTATTGCTCATGTTAGTAATACACTAATATTAACAAATGAGACCTTATTGTAAGCGTTACCAAAAGTAGTTTTTTGCTAATCTATATATTTTTTTAAATGTTCATAACTATTTGTGTATTATTAAGAACTGTTCTTTTTTTTTTTTTGCATGCTTCCATTAAAAAGTTTGGGGTTAGTAAGATTTTTTTTAACAACTTTCCAAGGAACGTTAAAAGGTTTTATTAATCTGAGAAAAAAGTATCATTTCCAAAAATATTAAGCAGCACGACTGTTTTTCAACATTTCTTGAGCAGCAAATCCTCATATTAGAATGTTTTCTGAAGGATCTTGTGACCCTGAAAAGTGAATTAATAATGCTGAAAATTCACAGGAATAAATTAGCCCAGTAAAAAAAGTGTTGGCAGGGCAAGAACATATCTAAACTAATGCTGACACACGTTCTAGTTGTTGAGCCCTGATTCAAGAGTGTGAGTGTTTATTCCAAAAACCTCAGACTGTCCATCTGTATCATGTAGTGGCAGTTAAACTGGTTTTCATTCTGTTTGCATACCGTTTTCTCCCTCAATCAGGGCGTATTTGATGTTTATTGCAAAGCTTGACCTACTTGTACTTGACTGACTTTCTCTTGACCTCAAATATCATTTAGTTCAGTCTTTATTGCCCTTTTACTCATATTGAGTTTGAAAATACGATATGCAATTCCTCCTTTTTCCCCAGAATGACATATTTAACGTGCCTCATGAAACCAGTTCATGCATCTGAGGGAGAACGTCTATGGTGAGATTCAATGACAGTTCCACTCTCGTGTCAGGACAGGTTCTCCTGTCTTGCCTTGTCCTCTGATCTTAGTTTCCTGTGGGATGCTATGCTGAGAATGCAGTGATGTCACTGGTAATATATTAGGGACAGTTCAGCTGAAACTCCTTTTTTTATGCAATGAGAAGTATTTCAGGTACAAAAGACTTCCTTTATTCATTAGCTGTACTTGCTGAGGCTGGAATATTATTTCCACTATTGCTCATAGGGTGCATATTTTTCTATTTAAGCAGACAGACAAATCAAATGATGATACAGCTGATTTTCGAAGTACCGTAGATTTCTTTGCGATATATTTTATTTGTATATGTATTTTTACGTTTGCATGTACCATTTTAAAAAGTTTATTGTTGGTAAGATTTAAATGAAAAATAGAATCATATGCTTACCTAGGCTTCATTTGATCAAAAATATAGTAATATTGTGAAATATTATTACGATTTCTCTATATTTTAAAATGTTTTTTTTTCTTTCTGTCTTCAGTGTCACATGATCTTTCCATCATTCTATTAACAAGAAACATTTCTTATTATCATTGTTGAAAAGTTGTTGCTTAATATTTTTTTGAAAACCGTGATGGTTTTGTTTCAGGATACTTTGATAAATCGAGTTTAAAAAGAACTGCTTGTATTTGGAAAGTTTATTTTCAATTTTGACGAATTCAATGCTTCCTTGCTAAATAAGTGTTCATTTCTTTCAAAAAGACATTACTGATTCCAAACCTTTGAAAGGTAAATAATAATGATTGAAATACTTTTTTTGTTCTTTCTTTCATGCATGAATGTTTTTTTTGTAAGCTGTTTTTATTTCAATGCATTTAAGCATTTAAGTTGATACAGGTCTGTTGTGAGACTCTTGTTCAGATTTAACACCTGAAATTACATGGGAATTGTTGCTTCTCTTTTTAACGATTGCTTTGTGCAACTGGTAATAGAAGTAAGCTATATGTCTACTATAATAACAACCGTCAGGCTGGGTGGGACGTTTTGGATCCTACAACATGGATCAGTTTGTGTTGTGCTGCGTCATTTGGTCTCAAATTTACTGCGGGTGTGTGCAAGCTGTTTTTAAACTAAGAAGCAGTTGACCTCTTCTGACTTTAGGGTGCTATTTTCTGGCTCCTAGGGTAGGAACACTTCAACGAGTTAGTCATCAAACATGTAGACGTGCTTGTGTTACGTCATGTCACCCCTCACCATGACCTTTAACAGAGGAATCTCTAAGCATATCGATTCTTCAGTAGTATCACTGTTTATCGCAGGGCTTTCAAAATCGGCTCTCTTAAAACGGCATTGGGGGTTTATTTGTGCTTTTTAGTTATTTAGCTTTCTTACAACCATACAAGGACTTAAGTTTAGTTTAAAATGCTTTTTGTTTTCTCTCAGTGGATATTTTAAGAAACATGTAACCCTACATGTAGGACTTGGCATAACACTTAGCAATTGTGTTGGCAAAGCAATTTGTTGCTCTTCATTAACAATGTTTTTCTAAGCGAAACATTTTAATAAAGATATTTTTATATGCAATCCCTTGACAGATGATAAAATAGGTCCTTAAATCTCCATTATACTTTCATTAATGGAGGGACCAGGGTAGGGTTGCGCCAGCCAGTGAGATCTGTTTAAATTGGGATGTTGGGACACTTTTCAGTTGTTGTTTTTTTTAATGTGCTGCTCATTATTGAAAATTAAAAAGTCTTGTTTCACTATGGACTCGACGTGTAAATCATGTAATTCTGACATGAGAAATCAAATTAGCTTTGATCTTTTGATGTATAATAAGCCTTTATACCATTAAAACATCCTTTCATAGCTTAAAACATCCTCCTCGTTATAAACATTGTTTATTCAATCAAGGTTAAAAAATGGCTTGTTCTGATACTGTGGTGTTCTTGATGTCACACAGGCACAAGTACATTTGCGTATGACTGCCTGCAGAGCAAGACATCGATGAATAGTTATAATTATATAGAAACCATTATAATCACTGCTGCTGTCTACACTGGATACAATGTACAAATGCGCCTTCAGTTTTTGACAGTCCACACACACTTGAATCTGTCAACAATAGGATAAATGGTAGTGAAAGACCATTCGCTTTGATGCGTCCAGTTTAAACTAGGAATGTGCGAGTGTCGTAGCCTTGTCAATTACACGGTACAGCTGCGACTAGTCGACACTGAAAACAATAGTCGATTACACGAGAAAACAAAATACACAAGCTTTTATTGTTCAAATGACTCTTAATTTGACCTTTTTCAAAACAGTTTAAAAATATTAAATTTTTGAAAAATATGAGCGGAAATTAAACGTTACCTCAGGTCTTTCAGGCATCTGTCATAGCGGGTGCAGAAATGGCCAGCGAGGTGAGAGTATTTTGAAATAGGAGACGGAAAAGTGTTATGAACTGTCATGTCAAACTTGCGTATAATAATTCCTCTGGAGCCGAGCGTAACCATATTAATCACAGAAGCGAGATGTTAGGAAATCGGTAAACTCATTGTCATGGGTATCACCATGGAAACCGACACTCGCTATATAAAGCAACAGTTTTGAGACTCCAGAAGGAAAGCGCGCTGCGTAATGGTGACCTTATTTTCAGTGGCATTCATTATGGGATTTGAACTTGATTCATAGATTAAATATTTTAAGTGTATCATTAATGTATTTTGACCTGTCTTCTGAGGTTTGCTTACTTTTAGACTAGTCTAAAAGACTTACGTTTAAGACTTACAAAACTTACGTTTAAACTACTAACAAACTAGTCAAAACGCACATCCGTAGTTTAAACTGCTCATTTGCGTTTCTGTAAAGACTTCAGAAAGGTCAGGGTTGAGTGGTTAATGGCGTCTCGGATCATGTCAGAGGATTATATGTTTGTTCGGAGCGTTTTGTAAACAAATTTAATCGACAGTTAAGATGAAACAGCCAATTATATTGAATCTAGAGCAGCTGCATTACAAACGTAATGATTTCCATCAATGAAAGTTTATTTTTTTAATGTTTTCAAAACACTTACTTGCATGGGCGTTGAAACGGTTTCATACGCAGTAACGTTAGCTAATCATAACAGTGGCCATTTACTAACAAGCTGTAAACTGCTCTTGAAAACAGGTAATTTGAGACAGAGGGTAAGAATGAAGGTATTAGAACTTTTTTTTTTCCACATATATGTTGTTGATATTATAAGTGAACCTCAAAAATATATTAAAATAATAAAAAGTTAATGTCATGACCCTTATAAGTTGATTCTTTCTATGCATAAGATGAATGCTTCAGTTAAGCAATACTTTGTTAATGTACCACGTCATTTTATATTTCACTGCTTTGAATCTGTCGTCTGTATGTTTGAGCTGATTACAGTGACTGTTTCTTTGTTGGCTGCTTAGTTCCACATACCAATTCTCCTTAACGTCTATGAACTCTCCACACAGGCCTCCTACTTCTAATTTAGACGAGCTAGACGTACTACTCCCACATAATGCCCTCACATGCACCTCCGCCATAATTCCTCCCAGCAGGATTCAAAACAAGCTGCAGTTGATGTTTTTTTCTTTTCTTATGCCACTAATTAACTCAGGATTAGCTGGATGGAGGTGTAAAATTGATCTCATATAGCAAAATTGACTGAAGCTGAAGGACGGACTCCTTCATGAAGGAGTCCCAGTGATCAATATGTTGCTCAGAGATTGTTTTAGACTCACTGGTCTCATTCATTGCTTTTCTCTTTCCTTCACTCCATTCCAGCTCTCCCGCTGAGAGTTTTTCCCTCATAAAGCCTAGCTTACTCTTAAGTAGAAGACCTCCCACTTTACCATTGTCCCTTAAGCTAAGCTTTACAGACTCTCTCTCTTTTAGTTTGTTGGCTGGTTTCTTCATGGTCCTGTAACTCTTGGATTTCTGCTCCTAAAAATAAGGAAATCTGAGCTCTTTCCCTTCTCTGGAGGCTTTTGCCACATGCTTGATGACTAAACGTTCTTGGCTAATAATGGCGATAATCACAGAAATATGTGTCTGAGTCAAGCGGGGCAACTGAGTCACCGAGAAGGTTATGTTTTGAATGGATTGATGGGGGGAAAGGTTACCTCTTCTGGTTGATATACTGACGTGATAACACTCCAGAAAGTGTGATATACTATGAGAGCGTTCTTGTCTAGACACGCTCTCAGGGGAGGTCTAGTGTGATGTGACGTAAACATTACCCAGATATGTCACTCTAAACTTCTTAATGTCAGTAATCAATGTCATTGACGGTTTGTTATCTCCTGGTAGCCAAATTATTTTCCAGCTGCTGGTATGGGTGTGTGTGTTTTGTGTACACACATTTACATTTATGTATTTGGCAGATGGTTTTATCCAAAGCGACTTGCATTGCATTCAAGAAACACTTTGACATTCTAATCAGTTCTTGCTTTCCCTGGGGATTGAACCCATGACCTTGGCGTTGCAAACACCAATGCTGGTTGAGCTATAGGAAAGCCTCTTGTTACATTTGTTAGCACTGCTTCCCCTTATTAAAATGTACCACAGTAACCAGTCATTTCTATATTTACTATGGGTATTATTGAAAAGTAAAACAGGCATATTGTGTAATATTGCTATTAAGTATGTCATAATGTAACTTATTTTTGCTGTATTTTCAGCATTGTTACTCCAGTCTTCAGTGTCATATGATCCTGCAGAAATCATTCTAAGCTGATTTTGTGCTCAAGAAACAATTCTTATCATCAATGCTCAGTAAAATTATTAATTTCCTCAACTGGTAGTGTATTATGTCCTATAATTGTGGACATTTGATATTAGCCTCTAATTTCATTAAAAAAAAAGAAAAAATGTTATGTGATTGCTTGTGCAAAATTTGCTAAGGCATTGTGGATGGTTATAATGGTAGAAATGATGCATTGGTTATGGTAGGTGTTTACAAGCTTTAAAAGTACAGTAATACCTCGAGATACGAGCGTCTCTACATACGAGTATGTAGGCGGATTTTTGCTTCTAGATACTGGTAAATATTCGAGATACGAGCACTCGTACTGATGCCGACGCAGGTTCACTTCAAGACTTTTAAAGGGAGACAGAAACAAATTATATTGTATTTTGTAAAAAAAGGTCTGCGCCAAGTGAAAGTGAGGGTAATCAGGTGAAAAAAGGTGCGAAAACAAAACGATAATAGAAAATAGAAAAGAAAAAGTAAGCTAAGTTTATTGTTACTTAAAGTTTACGTAAATTACGTAGTGTTCGTGTAAGTTACGATACGGAATCTAGTGTCTGCGTACCAACCCCCCTTCCTCCCTCCCTCCCTCCTCCACACCTGCCGCTACTGTCTGTAAACACTTATAATTAAAACCACATTTTATTTGACATCACACGAATCCTTATACTTTATGCATGTACTATAATTATGTGTGTCTAAACCAATAAAAAACATTGTTATGGATCTGGAACGGATTAATTTGTTTTCTATTATTTCTTATGGGAAAACATGATTCTAGATATGAGCAATTTGAGTTACGAGCTTTGCCCTGGAACGGATTATGCTCGTATCTCGAGGTATTAGTGTAGTAAAATAGCCAGCGGGATCTTTCTGTTTTCCCCCACTACTAATGCAAGCTGTTTCAAGTTCTGGGTGAGAGAAACTGCCATCCATACAGAGGTTATTGTGTATTGTTATAGTCTGAGTGGTCCCTTTAATGAAAAGCAGGTAGCACCCCTCCCTTTTCTGTCCATTTGAAAGAGACTCGTTCTGATTCGGCTTCCCCAGAGCAACAGGTGTTTTCATCAGGTGCTGTTTGCTCAGATGAGGGCAGGGATTGTTATAGTGTTCAGCTCAGAACAAAAGCTGCTTCATTCAGGACTGCAGAGATCCACGGTCTCCCTGTGGGGGCTGGGCAGAGAGAGAGAGAGCGAAAGACCGAAATCTGTGGGGGGGGGGGTGAAGTTTCAGTTAAACACCCCACTAGCCTTTCCTTGAAATTTCTGATCCTATCAGCTCCATTGTTTTTCAGTGGAATACACACACAACCCAGATATTCGACCTGCACCATCGTGTATCATTCAACTTTTCTCCCCATTCTTTAGCATAATGTTTGGTTGTTGTTCTTGTTTTGCCTGTTTAACCCTGTATCCATCCTTTCTTGTCAGGTGGCTGAGGAGAAACCGTGAGAGAGGGCAGCGTGAGGTCCCTGCTCGTCCAGGGACGATGAAGAGGTTCAGGCGTCATGGGCATGAGTCTCATAGAGACAAGCACAAGCAGGATCTCTATCAGTTCAACAAGGTGATGTAGAAAGTTTGCTTTGCTGCTAAACATTCGCAAGTTCTATTTTTCAGCAGTTTTGTGCCGTTTTATTTATTCCTTACTGTCTGTTGTTTCCAAGTGGTGAAAAATCTTCCGTAACTGTGTAGACGGGTAACTCTGTATACCATACAAATAGAATTTATCTCACAAAGCATGTGGGAGATTCAACTACACAAATATTGGGGTTTATCCAATGTTTTGGATTGTTTTAATGATAATTAACAAACACATTTCTTTATCTTTTTTTGGGGTATTTCAATCTATTTTAAATATATTATAACCAATATTTCTCTTTTTCTTTTGGGAGGGGGATTCACAGGCATGTGCAATTTGGCTCTAATTTTTGTCATTTTTATGTCAATGTGACTGAAATAGTAATAATATCAATACCTACTGTAAAAGGTATTATTATTGTTACTAAATTCAAACAATATAACACTGTAAAATAAAAATAATACAATTACAAAAATAATATCTGAATTAAATGTTTAAAATGTATTTTAACATTTGTCCTAATTTGTTCGTGTTCAAATGCTAAAACATCAATTTTTTGTTCTGACAAAAAAGTTTCTCTTTTCTTGACAACAGCCAGTTTAAAGCACTTCTCATTAAAAGTTTAGGAAGATTGTGCACGTTACATGTCTAAATGCATGCTATAAATGACCCAAACTCAGAGCAGATGCTCAGATGAGTTCATGTGGAACAGCATTTGCTGTCTGGAGACTCCGAAAACAATGGAGCAGGAACACGTATAAAAGATCTGTGAAATTAACCGTGCACTGCATATTTAACATATTGCCAATATATTTAGATGTTATTCCAATTAGTCATTCAGCCCTAAATTTTGGATGGATCCCCACCCGAAGCTCATTACATTTAGTAAATTTGCCTTCTCTGCTGAGGATACATATGATGCTGCTATATAATCTGCTAATAAAAGACAATGTGATTGTGCTCCCCAGACTATGTATGATCATGATGTAGTCCGCTTGTATCAAAACCATTGTGTTCAATCGTGTCTGAGTTTGTCCAGCTATGTGACTATATATGTATATATCCTGTTTTTAGACTGTAGAACATGGCTTCCCCCATCAGCCCAGCGCTTTAGGATTCAGCCCCAGCCTGGAGCTCCTGGCCATCGGTACCAGATCAGGAGCAATCAAACTGTATCCTTCAACAACATGAAGACATTTCGATTTGGGTTATCATAGCGTTACTCTTGACTTGAATTATCCCAGTAAGTCACATTCCTTTCCCCTGTCTCTGAATCCTGAGGGCAGAGTGACTACAATAAAATGTACGGAGATTTCCTGTAGCTCACACTGCGTTTGTACTAATGGATCAATTGCACACACCCATCTTGCAGGTACTTTGGTAGTTTATATTAGTGCCAAGAACTGAGAACGTGTGTTCATGTAACATTTTTTCCCATGCTATTGCGTAATTAAATTATTTTTTTTTGTCTGTTAGTCATTTACTGAAGAGGAAATGGAAATTATTACCTGTCAACATTACTTGCCTGGTATTTGGTATATTTTAAGATTTTATTTTGGTTTTAAGGAAAAAAATAAATCCAGCTGTAAGCAGCATTTAAAAGGGTTAAATCGCTTTAAGGCCTTTAAGCACATGCATAAAAAATATATTATGTTTTGTTTAGCAAGCCTGTAACATCTAGATCAGTGATGGAAAAGACAATTTACATTCATTACAGGTCATTTCTAAGGAATTATGCTCTTGAAAATTTTAACTAACTATTATTTTGCCACCTCTGACCCCATCTCCATAAAAGCTTGCAAGCTTCTTTATAATTTGCATATGTGCTCACCTAATTTTTGCTTAGGACTGACACTTTTGTTAAGCACTTACATTTACACTTATATTTTCTAAATGACCCTGTTATAGCAATCCAAATGCTAAAGTTCAAATTTTTTGGATGATGATTGTCCTAGACTCGAGAGTTCAGAGAGTTGTCATGCAGTGGTTTTATCAAGGTTGAACGAATAACTTTGTGAAAGTAGTTTTTATTTTTTTAATAATCCCCAATATTTAACGAACGCTTTGACCTCAATGGCAAAGTTGTTCAGAACGAGGTCTTAAGGTATAAATATCACATTCATGCATAAACGACAATCACATAATATACAGTAATTTATGTGATTGAGTCTTGGTCTCCCCAATAACTTTTAGGGAAATCCTAACAATAGGATTTCAGCGCTATGTGCTTGAACCCCTAATGATTTGCTTCCGTTTCACTTTTAAACGCCTCAACCAGTTGTTTCAGTTGTGTGTGCCGTGTGTTTGCCGTGTTTCCTTAACCAGATCTCAGGTACGGAGCTCCAGGTGTGGAGTTCATGGGACTTCACGAAGAGAATGCGGCGGTTACACAGGTGCACTTCCTGCCAAACCAGGTACAGGCCGACTTTGAACTTTATTCCTGACACCTTTTGATCTCACAGATTTGTTTTTGCATGTTCATTTGGATTTTATTCCAGCCTTTGAGATTTGGTTTCTAATGAATCATTAGTGGTTTTGGGTGAGGTTACTATTTCAAGTAGTTGCACAGAAAGCAACCTCTATTGACATGCATGGATTCAATTTAGCCATATCAGTGGTACGAGAGAAATGTTATATCACTTTAACTGTGTATGTATTGGTTTAACACAAAATAAAAGATGGATAGATAGATTTTTCTGCAAATAAACTCTACTTTTTACTTCATTTATGATTTATGTCCATTTTATTTTTTTGCAGGTGGACTTTGTCACATTACTGGATGACAACAGTCTGCACATGTGGACGCTTCGGACCCATAACGGCATGTCCGAGCTGCTTGAGATAGGACGTTTTACTCTTTCTGGTCCACCTGGGTGAGTCAGGAACCCACACCTACATACTCACCTCCATCTAATATGATCATGCTTGAAGATCTGTTTTTAATCTGCTCGGATGCTCATGCGCACACACACCCAAAGAATGAGACATGAACAAACATTGAGTCACATTGATCCAGACGCTACTGATGCTCACTTATGCTGCGAATCCATACATGATGGGCACGTGATGTCAGGAGCTTTCCATGATTCAAATTATTATTATTTTTATTCCTGGCTTAAAGCCTGGATTTGTAAACAATTGACATTGATCATTCAGAATTAATTGTGTACATGTATGTATGCTCATGTTTATTAAGGAAAAACGTTTATAATGCATCATGAGGAAAACGGTATAAAACAAAATGTGTATATGACTTACAAAATAAGCCAGCAGTCTAATCAAAGCGTAACTGTGGTAGAAAACAAATCACTAACGCTTTCATTTTGACCCCCTTGTGATGTGACAGCGCCCCTCCCAGCGTGACGCGGGTCACAGCCGTCCTGACACACTCATCGGGTGAGCTGCTGCTGCTGGGCACGGAGGGAGGACACGTGTTTGTTGTGGAAGTGCCCGGCTTCAGAGAGCTGGAGGAGAACAACATTAGCGTGGAGGATGTACAGAACAGGTCAGACATCGTTCACGTAAAGCCAAAAACACAAACTGTACCATGTGTTTCAGTAATATGTACTATTCTTTATAAATAACACTTATGCCAGCTTTAAATGTTGGGGTTGTGCATATTAAAGTGAAATTTATCTTATAAGAGTTCATATTTCAGCCTCTTATCTTTAGCAAAAAAGTGTTAAATAAATGTATGGTCACTTTATATAAACATGAAGGCAAGTCAAGTTTATTTAGAGGAATTAATTAAATAAAAGTAATAAAAACATACATGGGCAAGTGCAATCAGTCTGAGTGGCTCTAACTGCCTGAATCACCAAGTTAAAGCAAGAACAAAAATTTGCATATTTAATATACCTTTCTTTGTTTTGTGACCTGCAGTTCTATAATCTTTAAATTAATTTAGCTTGTAGTATATAGAGCCGCATACATTCTTCAAATAGTTTCTCTGGAATGGTATTACGCAACCCCTTCGCATGCTTGAGACGACTGTTACGGTTACTCTTTGTGACCGCTGTTCACCGCTCCTTTCCCAGAGTTCCTGAGGATTACGCTGGCCGCAGGAATCTGGAGTGTGTGGAAGCTCTGCACGAGAACCCGCTCAACCCACGGCAGGTGCTAATTGGCTACAGCCGAGGCCTGATGGTTCTGTGGGATCTGGATCGGCAGCGTCCCATCCAACACTTTCTCAGCACACAGGTACCGTATACTGAGAGCTCTGAAACTCAAAACTCTTATCATCAGGCCTGTAATTCGTTTCGTTTTGTGTCCTCTGCAGCAACTGGAGAGTGTTTGGTGGATGGAGGATGGTGGGAACATTCTCAGTTCCCATAGTGATGGGAGCTACTGCCAGTGGACGGTCACTGGTGAGGATCCGCAAACAGAGCCTGAGAAGCAGGAGACGCCGTATGGTAAGACAAGCGATACTGGAATGACTTGTTTTCAGTGACAATTTAAACATGGACGATGTACTTCAGCTCAAACTTTATTGTAGGTTTGAAATTGTGTACTTTCTGCTTATAAATTATAGTTCATAAACTCTTGATTGTTAATAAAGTATGTTACATGATCCAATACACGTTTTTTGTAGATCCAAAACAGTGTTTTTTATTACAATTTAGAACTGTTTATTTATTCCTGTGATTTGCAAAGCTTTAATTTTAGAGCTATTACATCAGTGTAACATTATACTTTTATTTTTTTATATATTTGTGGAACCTATGATCCTTTTTCAGGATTCTTTGAAAAATATAAATAATGAAAGAATACAATGATATTGAACTAAGTTTTAACTTTTGTAATCAGAAAGTTATCCTTTATCTGGGATGTTTTTCTTTTACAAAGATCTTGTTGCAGTGCATGTTATACAGAACAGAATTTGTCCAAAAAAGGCATCTTTTACCTAAAATGCTGTCTTAGTAGTCAGATCACTAGATTTTGGAACAAAGCCTGTGTCTTTGACTGGTAAAATGTATTCATATTGAGCTTTGTGTCCATGCGTCATTAAATGAACTACATCTCCTCACAGGTGCCTTCCCCTGCAAGGCCATATCCAAAATTATACAGCTGCCATTAAAACAAGGGTGAGTCTTGCTTATTTCTTTATTAGCCAGTACTGTGAGTGTTCACTAACTGATGCTGAGACAGGTGTGTTTGCTTGTGGTGTCATTAACCCAGAGTGCCTCACCATGACTCACACAGTCCGGTTAATATTTAAACCTTCCATAGTCGTTAATGTGTTCCACTCCATATTGAGATCCTCTAATCTCCAGCTCGTTTTATTATATTGTTCTTTTGTTATTGTTCTCGGAATATTTGGAAAGTTCCAGATGATCCAAGGGGAATTTGTTTTTGATTAAACACTTTATTTTCTAAAATGATCTCCTGTCCTCTTTTCCCAGTCCCCCGTTCCTCATCTTCAGTGGAGGGATGCCGAGGGCCAGTTACGGGGACAGACACTGCATTTCCATCATCCACAACAAAACCCACGAGGCTCTGGACTTCACGTCACGTATTATCGACTTCGTCGTTATTCGCGAGGGAGAAAACCAGAAAGGTATAGAGAGAAGCTGATAGACTCATTCATCTTTTCATATTTCTCAAATGTGTCAAACACACCGTTTTGGTTCCTTTACATCCTTCTATGTCGGGGTGTCAAACCTACAGCCCTCAAAGGTTTCTAATCCTGCCTGCCCAAGGTCGGTGGGGGGGAGGGGGATTTGAAAAATCTCAACAACAAAAAACTAGAGCTTTACGTTTGTGTTAATATTTTTAGCGACGAACTGCTTTAGTCATTTCCCAAAATTACTTTTGTGTGGAAATGTTATGAAGTCTGTAAACAGGACGTTAGCATAAGCCAGAGACGGGATACGCTGAATACGAACACCGATGCGCCAGACAAAGTACTGAACAAGACACAAGCTCACTGTTTGTGAAATCTGTGAAGAAAAATATAAATATTGATTTGGGTTTTTTATTAAATTATCTCTGAAGAGAACTGACTGTCTTCAGAAAGGTTTCTATGGCATTTTCTATTCCTCTTCTCTGCTTTGTGTACCTAAATGGAGCAGAAAGAATTTTCTTTTAGTCCGTCTGCTATTTTTTTATAAAAAAATTGTAATAAATAAGTTTAAATAAATAAATACGTTTTTTTATTTTAAAATAAATGCTGTTTTTGTTGTAAATCTGGAAGTTATACTATCTAATTTATATCCTAAATGACTCTTTATACTACATTATAGAGATTTTTTTTTTCTCACTGAGGATCTCTCCTGGTTAATTAAAGGCTTAAGAAAAATGAATAAAAATAAATGTGTGTAGTATCTTTGTTTGGATTGTGATTTTAAAATTCAGTAGTTTCCTCTAATAGGGCTACACATTTAAGTTTGACCTGTTATAGAGCAAATACATCACAACTATATTTGTTTAAATTAAGTAAAACAAAGACCAGTGATGTGTTTTTTGCGAATAATTTGTAGCTTGTAAGGTTAATAATAAATGTAACTGTTTAAAAAAAAAAAAGGTTAATTCGGCCCCCACTTGGTTATTTTTATTTATTTATTTATTCCTATAAGTGGACTTAATGTGTCTGTGTTACAGGTGAGCCGAGCGCTCTTGTGGTTTTGGTGGAAGAGGAACTTGTGGTGGTTGATCTGCAGACTGAGGGGTGGCCCGTCATCCAGACGCCTTACCTGGTGCCGTTACACTGTTCGGCCATCACCTGCTCGCACCACGTCTCCTCCATCCCACTCAAACTGTGGGAGAGAGTGCAAGCTGCGGGTGCCCAGCAATACACGCACTACTCCAAGAAGGTATTCAAGAAATCGTAAGATCAGATTGCATGTTACTGAATGAAACCACTCGCCAGGTAGAGAAAACTCACATGAAAGGCTTTGAACTGACAGTGTCTGTTGTGGGCTTCAAAACATGGTCACGTGTTATCAAGTGATGCTTTCTGTTTAGCAGCAGTTCAGATCTTGTTTTTAATTTTATTTTGTAGCCTTGGCCTATAAATGGAGGTCAGAATCTTGCCCCAGACCCTCCCCAGAGAGACCTGCTCCTCACAGGGTGAGTCGATGTGTGTGAGAGAGATCTAATGTCCAGCTTGGTTTGATCTTATAGTCTTTCCCTGCAAAGTTTCAACCTGTAACGTGTGATTTGTACTTTTTTATAATTATAAATGTGTGAAAGTGAAGAACTTTTTAGAATGATCCTTCAAAAATATTATTATTAATCTATCAATGTTAAAAATGGTTGTGCTGCCTAATATTTTTGTGGAAACTTATTTTTTCTTTCCAGGATTCTTTGATGAATGTTTAAAAGAACACTATTACTAATTGAAGTATTTTTAACAACTTTATCAAATGAATGCATCCTTGCTGAATTAAAGTATTCATTTCTTTAAAAACAGAAAAGAATGGTAGTTACTCATAAAGTGTACATTTGATTGATAGTAAGTAAAATTACATTTTTTCAATAGCGTCACAATGGTAATAGAGCTTTTCCTTTTGACTTTTTGTTTCACATAACGTTTATCAGATAATATAAACCGGAACGATAACATTCTTGTTCTTTCGTTGCATCATGGTTTATTTTGTCTGTTTTAAAAATTCAGTATTTGTTAATACAGTAATTCTGTTTTGTTTAATCAAAGCTAATTGTTTCTCTCATCTGATACTTGGCAACCATGCTGTTTAAAATGCTCACTTAATGCAGTTGGGGTTTTCCCTTCTCATGGAAACAATGAAAATAACAAGGAAAAAGTGCGGTTAAGTGGCTGCATTGGTTCCGTGTGTAGGGAATGAGGAACTGGTTATTAAAATTAAACGTACCTTTCATGCTCTTCCTGTTGAAAAGGCACGAAGATGGCACGGTGCGTTTCTGGGACGCCTCGGGGGTCTGCCTTTACCCCATGTACAAGCTCAGCACGGCAGGCGTCTTCCACACAGATGCCGACCCAAATGACAACATGAACCAGGGCAGCGAAGGAGAGTGGCCTCCGTTCCGAAAGGTCTTTCTTCTCTAAAACAAGCATCATCACTCACACTCAACATCTTATATTAGCACAGCTGTTTACTTTTTTTTTATCAGACATTTGATTCAGTGTATTTATTATTGTTTAATATATTAGGTGGGCAGCTTTGACCCGTATAGCGACGACCCTCGGCTTGGCATTCAGAAGATCCATCTGTGTAAATACAGCGGATATCTGACAGTGGCCGGAACTGCAGGACAAGTGAGTTCGCATGTGGGAGTTTAAGAGATGACTCGGTTCACAAGCATCAAGAAAACAAGCAATACCAAAATGGTTACTTTTGTTCACTTATTACTTTTACACTATACACTACTATTTGGGGTTGGTGAGATATTTTTGAAAAGCAGTCTCATTCTCATAATAATTCTCAAATCTTTAAAGAATGATTGAAGCTTATTTAAATACTTAATCTGATTTTTCATCATTTTTAGTTACTGCTGATGATTAATCAGAGAAAGAACTTGATTAAAGCCCTTTGATTGATTTAGCATCTTATTAACAGTCGACTACACATGTCTGCCATTAGGAAATGAGATGAAAATCCACTCTGGTCACAGGATCAATAGCTCTGCTCTTTGAGAGGTTTCAGTAGTTATGCTAATGTGCTGGCAGAACGCTCACCAAAACCCTGTATGAATTGTGCTGTAAGAACAAAAAAAAGTTTGTTTAAAAAAGTTTTAGCTGTTTTATAGGCTTGGTTTGAGGAATTTTGCAGAAGTGAGATATTGTAGTGAGTTTTTGAATAAATGTCATTTCTCTCTGTATTTTTCGTCTCGCTCAGATTCTGGTTTTGGAGCTGAACGATGAGGCTGCCGAGCAGATGGTTGAGGCTACGCTGGTGGACCTGCTGCAGGGTCAGGAGGGCTTCCGCTGGAAGGGCCAGGCACGTCTAGACGTCCGAGAGGAGCCGGTGCTGTTCCCTCCAGGCTTCCAGCCCTTCGCCCTGGTGCAGTGCCAGCCGCCCGCTGTGGTCACAGCAATCGCTCTGCACTCAGAGTGGAAACTGGTGGCCTTTGGCACCAGCCATGGTTTCGGTCTATATGACTATCATCAGAGGAATAACGTCTTGGTGAAGTAAGAAAACATTTTAAAATAAATTAGTACAAAAGTACATTTGCTCTGTCACTGTTAAAGCAAGTGACTGTTAGAGGAATATCCTTAAAAATAAGCTGAAATCTAAAGCACATTAGACTGATGTGATCACCACAATTATTTAAAGAAATGTTCCTTTTTAAAAGGGAAGTCTTTATTTTAGCTATAGTGTTTGTCATCATGGTGTATTTTTATCATGCTAAATGTGTCAGTGGAAAAGCAGCTGCTAGTCTGATTCACTAATCATATGATAGACTGGCTGTTCGTTAAAATGTTTTATAACAATCATGTTAAATATATTTAAAACAATTATTTTATGTACATATACAAATTTACATATTCATACTTTATTACACCTATTGTTCAAAATTTTGTATTTGGTAAGATTTTTCTTCTTTTTTTTTATGAATGAAGTCTCTTGTACTCCACTGGGCTGTATTTATTTTTATTGAAATACCCTAAAACACAATATTCTGAAATATTACAATTTAAAAAACACTTTTATTTTATAATTATATAAAAAAGTAATTTATTCCTGTAATGGCTACGCTGAATTTTTAACATCATTACTCCAGTCTTCATACTTTAATGAATGTTGGAAACGTGATGTTTTTATTTATTTTTATTTTACGGAAGCGTTAATAAGAATTTCAAAATAACAGCACTTATTTGAAATGGAACTCTTTTGTAAAATTATAAATGTTTATTGTTACGTTTGGTCAATTTAATTAATTTCTTTAAAAAATATATATATTTTAGGGTTTTCAAATTCATACACCATCACAATTTTTAAATTACTTTTGGCTTTTATAAATAGGCATGTATCTACATTTTATAATTGACAGTTAAAGTAATTTCAAGCCTTCTATTTATGAGCGCAAGTCTTTAGATTAAACTATTAAAATCAAGATTATTAAGACCCTTATATCTATTTAAGGTCATTACAATCATAAATTCTATCAGTTGTGGGGTTTTTTTCATCTTGCAAAGAATACTAATAGTTTCATTACTGTCTGTTTGCAGGTGCACCCTAAACCCCAGTGATCAACTGGCCTTGGAGGGTCCGCTGTCACGCGTCAAGTCCATCAAAAAGTCATTGCGACAGTCCTTCCGCAGGATTCGCCGCAGCCGGGTCTCCATGCGTAAACACCACACAAACAACGCAGCCAAGGTACGAATCGGCTCTCTCTTTCTCTTACTTCAGTTATTCTGCAGGCAAATGAGCATGTGACTAGGCGCCATGCATGCAGTTATTTTAGAAGCCATTAGTGTTGGATACTGTGGAGTTGTTGAAACGATGAATAGTGAATACTAGGAAATGTTCTACAGCTGAAGGAGATCAATGACAGGCTGGAGGCTGAAGCTCTGCAGGAGATGGAGTTGGCTCCTGTACAGAGAAAGATCGAAGCCCGTTCTTCTGACGACTCCTTCACTGGCCTCGTCAGAACGCTCTACTTCGCAGATACGTTTGTCAGTGATAGTAAGTACCACAGTGAGGGTTTTTTTTGTTTTGTTTTTTATCACTGATTATTAAATTTAGAGTTAACATCAGTCTTATTCCCAGTGCATCCTCTCAGACGGCATGTGTATGACTAGCAGAAGACCTTCATCATGTGCCTCCCTCTTCCTCAGGTTCTCACAGTGTGCCCTCTCTATGGGCAGGGACCAACGGCGGAGCTGTTTTCGCATACGTCCTCCGTGTGCCAGCGCTGGAACGAAGGGCGGAGGATCCAGTAGTGGCTCATGCAGGTAAAAAGAAAATGGTATATATAAATTACCTTTTAGGAGCTCTTCAAATCTGAAGCAGATGAGCTGACATATCATTTTAATAAATGCATTTACTGAGCATTGGTAATATTATTGTTGCTGATGTTTTAGAAAAGCAATAAATTGTAAGGTGTTGGTGATTTCACCACAGTTAAGGGGGATTTTTGGCACTTCGCTCAACAAAACATTTAAACAAGGGTGAGTTAAAAAAACGATTTATACTTTTATGCGGCAAGAACTAGGGATGTCCCAAGCTGATCTCAAGGATCGGTATTGGGGCCAATTAAGCATTTTTTTGTTTTACTTATCAGTATCGACTATCATAAGTCCAATCCTTATGCAGCCTCAAGTGGGTTGGTCAGCCGTAACGAGTCACTCGAAAGTAATTTTTTTATTGTTTATTTTTTTTAATCTGCTGTCAGACTGTCTGAGACATCGTTGCCATAAAGCATTGCTATGGGTTATCTTACTTCGGACTTGACTGACAGGCTGGCATTCTGACACTGTGAGCTTCATGCTTTCTAACCTTAAATTCACTTTTTTTTCTTGCAATTATTCTGCTTGGTGTACATATAAAATATAAGTTTATGTCAGTAGTCCCATATGTCAGTAGTCCCACATAATTGTTTGGGATAATTGTTTGGGATCCCACATAATAGTCTGTTTGGAGACTATATATACCAATCTTCTATATATACATCTACCAATGTCTATATAGAGTGTACAGTGTGAACATTATCGATCGATTGATCGATTGCACAAAGCTCTAGGACAATATAAGTTTTGAGGCGGGACCAGGTATCAGCAGATAGTCAATATTCGATGACTGATCGGATCAGGGGCACAAAAAACCTCATCGCTAGCTAAATTAAATTAACACTAAAAGACATTTACAAAGATTTGTTTCAAAAACATCGCTGCTCTTTTGAACTTTCTCTTCATCAAAGAATCCTGAAAAACGATTATCATTCTTTCCACAACATTAAGCCACACAGCTATTGATTGATAATAATACAAAATGTTACTTAATCAGCATATTAGAATGATTTCTGAAGAGTCATGTGACACTTTAGGCCTATTGGCTTCTTCTACATTTTAAACATTTACTTTTATGCATTTGGCTGATGCTTTTATCCAAAGCGACTTGCATTGCCTTAAAACAGTGGTTCTCAAATAGTGGGGGGCGCGGAGCGATGCCAGGGGGGGCGCGCGTGACCGTGGGGAACATGCTTTTTTTTGTCAGGGAGTAGGTTTTCTTGCACTGAACAAGAGCAGCAGATATGAAGTTCAGATAACAAACCCTTCACCTGTTGACGTGTACGATCACATGTTCGTCACGTGTTCGGTGTTCATGTGTCACGTGATCAATCGCTAAATTCACACGTGTTTTCACGCGATATCTGGCACTGATCCAAAAAAGACGCGCTCAGAGAACTTGATCATTATAAAGGTTTTTAAGCGACAAACATTCACTTCCACATATCTGAGAATCTGAATATCAGGTAGTTGATAACAGAGCCAACAAGTTGGTGACTATTTTGAATAAAGAAAAAACTAAATAAATGTGAAACATCTATCAAACAGTGCTCTTTGTGACTGCGGTCTGTCACGTGACAAGCATGACGCGTTGCCATGGAAACAATAAAGCGAAAGTTCCAAAATAGGGGGAGGGGGGGCGCGCGAAATGTTTACTTTTTCCTAGGGGGGGCGCGACAGAAAATAATTGAGAAGCACTGCCTTAAAAGAACACATTGATATTCTAATCAGATCTTGCTTTCCCTGGGTGTGTGTATGTATGCATCTATGTATGTAAATAGAAAAGGTTATTGTATTTTAATAATCACTATAATACTTGTCAAGATATTTCTGAATATTATGGTCTCTGATCAAGTAAATGAAGCCTTTGAGCATACATTTTAAAATCTTACTGACCCCAAACTTTTGAGCAGTAGTGTGCTCAAACAGTAGGGTGTGGTGTTTGCAATGTCAAGGTCATGGGTTCGATTCCTAGGGAAAGCAAGAACTGATTAGAAAGTTAACATGTACGGTATCTTAAATGCAATCTAATTTGCTTGGGATAAAAGCGTCTGCCAAATGCATAAACATAAATGTAAAACCCTCCTTACATAAACAGATCTTCTATAAAAAGTGCTTCTCCATCCCCAGCTAAAGAGATTCAGTTGATGCATCGTGCTCCTGTGGTTGGTTTGGTGATCTTGGATGGCAAGGGCTCCCCTCTGCCTGAACCCCTGGAGGTGGCCCACGATCTGGCACGCAGTCCTGAAATGCATGGTTCACACCATTTATTGGTTGTGTCGGAGGAGCAATTTAAGGTGATGATTTGCAACGCAGAACTCGTTTCTCCCCGTTTGCCAAAATAGATGGTCTTACTGTATTTGTGTGTGCACAGCTGTTTACCCTGCCTAAAGTGAGCAGCAAGTCAAAGCTGAAGCTCACAGCAGTCGACGGCTCTCGTGTGCGGCGTGTGGGCGTGGCTTGGTTCGGCTCTCGGACTGATGAACAGTTGGAGAGCAGCCTGGTGGTGCTGACCAATCAGGGTGAGCTTCATGCCATCTCTCTGCCCTCCATCAAAATGCTGGTCCACTATCCTTGCATACGAAGAGAAGACGTCAGTGGAATCGCATCTTGTGTTTTCACCAAATATGGCCAAGGTCAGAAATACTCACTTTTACACACACACACACACACACACACATGCATTTACTCACTTGTGTAAAAGCATGAATCCACTCTGAAACTGTCTGTCTGGTCATCTTTCAGGTTTCTACCTGATCTCCCCGTCTGAGTTCGAGCGGTTTTCTCTCTCCACCCGCTGGGTGGTAGAACCACGTTGTCTGGTTGAGGCTCCCCTACGGATGAGGTCCAAGACCCCGTCAAGTCCAGTCCATAGGGACCAGCCAGATGGAGTACCTACTGAACACAGGTGTGTAAAAGTTCAGAATTCATTACTACTTTGCATTTGTCAAGGATTAACAAGTTTTTATATTGATGTTTGTTTGTTCTGTCTTTCCAGAAATTTTAAATCGGAGAGTGATGGATATGGTGAGATTCAGTGTGCTTCTTTTTAAGATCTATGAGAATTGTGCAAACTAAGCATCTAATCCTAAAACACGCATGTTCTTAGTGGTTTGTTGAATGCTTCCCCATTTTATTCCCATAAGTCACTCATTTAAAAAAAACTTCTGCTCATGCTTACAGACAATCCATAATTGATGAAACGCTGCCACATTAATACTGGGAATTTTGCTAAAAGCTCAAACTTAAGCAACATGCATCCTGTTATCATATGGTGTAATACAGCTTTCACTTGCACTCAAAAATATCATAATGTTGAGTTTTGTGCGGTGTTATTAGACAGAGTGCTACTGACCAATGATGATTAAGTATACCAGAGAAATTAAAAAATGGCAATAGTTGTATCAGGTGTGTTGGAAGGCATCGGGTCTCTTGCACTAATAATTGTATGGAATTATTTTTAATTTATATGCACTGGAGAATTTCATGAAAAATTCGACCTCATTCACAACACACTCATTTGTTCTTAACCCCGTTCTAATATGAACATTATATAATGTAATGAATATTATATGATGATAAAATGTATATTTCAAGTTTCTATACACGCGGCTCATGAATGAGACCCATTGTTTAGTTATTTTTTTGTGTTACATAATTTAACTGTCATCAGAAGTGGTTATTGGTAACTAAACTATTAAAAATTGAAACAAAATGAAAACTTTGATTTTGAAGTCAGTTTTTGTTGGATAGAAGTTCAAATTACAATAAAAAGCACAAAGCAAAATTACTGATACTTAAAAGTAAAATGAAAACCCAAAATATTAAAAGTAAAAGCTAATTCACATACTAAAACAACACGGTTGTGGCCTGCCTGTTGCAACAATTATGGATTGTGTTTTTAACTCCTCTTTAAAGCGTTTGCAAGCTTTAGCTCGACTGATCCGTGTGCTTGTGTGTTCCAGAGAATTCTGCTAGACAAGTAATGGAGCATGCTTTGCTCAACGATGAGAGTGAGTACATGAGGAATCAGCCGCTAGACAGGATGTTCTCAAGTAGTTTAGATTTAAAACACGATTTTTGCTTGCTGTGTATGTTTTGTGATGTGCAATTGGCCTAAAACAATCTAAACATGCTGTATGGTTAATCGTGTGCATGATCTGTAACACTTCCATCTGCCTGCACAATAATGCTGTCATATTAATATCTGTGCGAAATGTATTTATAAACCGAAGAGATCTTTAGTGCCAGTGAGGATGGTGTTTGCTGGAATTGTAGTATTGGGTGTTTTAGTGGTTTGAATCACATCTTGCTCTAACACAGGTGTGCTTCAGGAGATCCAGAAGTCCCTAGAAGGAGATCAAACGTATGGAAGTTTAATATGATGTTGATTTTATTCATATTCATCAATGTCCGTAAGTGTTTGAATAATCTGCCAATTCCTTGTTTATAGGACGTTCCTAGAGAACAATCTGAAGACTAAGCCAAAAGCAGGCAATATGCTGAGCAATGGAGGTAATTATTTTCCATTCCTAATTAGCATAAATTGTTATTCCAATATTCATATTGTAACTAGCCCTATTGCAAGGCTTTGAAAGAACAGTGGGTTTTTGTTTGGAGGGGATTTGAGTTCTGAGTTCTGCTCATTTAAAAAGTGGGTCAGGTTTGCATATTGTGAATAATAATCATGATGTGCTTTGGGTTCATTTTTTCATATGAGCAATTCTAAATTTCTTTCAGGTCATACAATGTTAATGACATTAGATTAGAGAATTTCAATGTTCTAGATTGCTCTAGAATTTCAGTTAGAGACAACTTTAACACTGCTACTACTAATAAACGGTTTAATCATGTAAAATGGTCTAAAACCAAAAACATTTTGGTAATACAGAGCTGAGAATATTTATGTAGATTCTTCTAGAATTTCTCTTGGTAGTAGTAGTAATATTAATAATAACAATATTATTATTAAATGTGGATACATTTTCTCATCTCTTCTGTCTTTAAAAAATTGTATTTTGGTCAAATTCTGTTTTAATATTATTATTGTTATTATTGATTGATTTTTATTACTTAACTATAGTGTGGAGGTAAAATGGCCTGATACCAAAAAGGTTTTAATTTTTAATGTAAATATTTCATTTAGAATTGTATTTTTGATATTTACAGTATTGTTAATGGCATTCAACAATGTACTGTACATAAAGGTGTGAGGAAATCATAGTTTGTTTGTTTTAGGTCACATGACCGATCACAATTATTTCTAATACAGTAATACCTCGGTTTACGAGTGACTTTGTATACGAGCAAAAATTCTCTCGCCCACGTGCATTTTTTTTTGTGGAAAAGTCCTAACGCTCAGCATCTTCACACACATTTTTACTGGAAATATCCTAACGACAGCCTCTCACAAAGCCTATCACCCCTTCACTCGTTCATTCTCTCAGCGTCGCTCGGTTTGGCTGCATCATTCACCAGTGATACTTTTATAAGTGATTTACAGAGGTTTTACCTCATGTTGTTTACATTAATTGTGATCGCTATTGTTCACGTAGTGAAATATATACGTACAGCATATAGACAATGATGAGTAAGAAAGAAGGGATGAAATTCTCCCTCTAAGCAGTAAAACCGTCCTCTCGTCTCCTTCACGCCAGCAGCGACGCGACTCAAAGATAAAGTGCGTCTTACAGTAAATTGTTAATTAGTATTTATATGAGATCTTAATGGTTATAATTTTAACTGTAGTAGGGTAAAACCAAAAAAATATTTAAAATGGGCATTTATGGTCATGTGGAACGAATCGAGTGATTTTTATTGCATTCTTATAGGGAAAATTGTTTTGGTGTACGAGAATTGTTACAAGCGAATTCTTGGAACGAATTAAACTCGTAAACAGAGGTATTACTGTATTCAGTGTGATAAGTGTCTTGATCACAACAGTTTTAATTGAAACTTGATCTTGTGTTTAGAAACCAGTTTTATTATAGAACGTTTGAGCTTTGTTCATCTCACTTCTTCACTCTCTGCTGCGTCCACAGACTGAGCCTTTTATTCCCAGTGCCTGAACGATTCTGGATCCGCTCTTCATTCCAAACTTGCTTACAATCTGAACACTACTGCTAGTACCACTACTGAACCATGAGGAAGCCTTGCCCTGGAGAGAGGATCCTCCCTCTCAAGAGCTTCTACACCCAGGGAGACGACAGAACGAAGAGAGCGAGGGACCACCACCTGTGCCTGCAAAGACCAATCACTGTATCTCCACCGAACCCATTACATGCTGACTGACCAACTTCACTTCACCAGCGTCCACCCGTGCAGCAACCTAAGCGAACGCAGTGGCGTTTGAAAGACTATTTAGTTTTTTTAACTTCATTTTAAATGCATGATTTTTCTTACCAAATTAATGACCTCAGAATTTGCATAGATGGTATGTAATACCTGGGTGAAGATGCCATTAGTTGTCGTTGACATATTAGGGTAGGACGACAATGCAATGTTAGCACTAATGCTAATACACCTTTGCATTTAAACCACATACACATTTAAAACCCTACGGAGTATTCCACGAGTAGTGTTGCCTTTTTCCCGTCCACACCGATGAGAACAGTGGGTAGATAAAAGTTCTTATAGGTACTCGTACACTACTGTGTAGTACATATGCTGTAGTTTCTAGGGTGTACAGCTTTCTGAGGGGCTAGGTTTTTAATTTCTTTTTTTTTAATGTAAAACTTTTTTTTGTTATGCCAATAATGAATGATGTAATTTAGGAATGTAATTTTAAAATATTGTAGTCAAATGTTTTAATATATGTGTATATGAAAATCTGTACCTGTTTTGATGGTGGGTTCCTTTTATGGAGGGCTGTATTTTCTGATCTGAGGAAATATTTTGGTACTATCTCCTGAAATGCGATTTAGCGTTTTCTTTCAGGGGGGTTCTAGAATATATTTTTGTAGAAACATGATTATGTATGAGAACACTAATTATTATTCTTTGTAACTTCACACTACAGTCTTCTCAGTAAAGATTTTTCACACAAACTAATGTCTTTTTCATCAGTTTTGATGAATTTCCTTGTTCTGCCTTGAGGTGCAGGCAGAACATTTTGCTCTATCTTTTTAAAATGTACTGAATCTAAAACATTTTTGGTACACTAGTCTACTTTTAAATACTAAAATGGCCCAAAATTGCATTCAGAAAACAAAATGTTGCCTGGTCTGATGAGTCTTGATTTCTGTTGAGACATTCAGATGGTAGAGTCAGAATTTGGCGTAAACAGAATGAGAACATGGATCCATCATGCCTTGTTACCACTGTGCAGGCTGCTGGTGGTGGTGTAATGGTGTGGGGGATGTTTTCTTGGCACACTTTAGGCCCCTTAGTGCCAATTAGGCATCGTTTAAATGCCACGGCCTACCAAAGCTCGAATCAATTCAAATTGGTTTCTTGAACATGACAATGAGTTCACTGTATTAAAATGGCCCCACAGTTACCAGATCTCAACCCAGAGAGCATCTTTGGGATGTGGTGGAACGGGAGCTTCGTGTCCTGGATGTGCATCCCACAAATCTCCATCAACTGCAAGATGCTATCCTATCAATATGGGACAACATTTCTAAAGAACGCTTTCAGCACCTTGTTGAATCAATGACACGTACAATTAAGGCAGATCTGAAGGCGAAAGGGGGTCAAACACAGTATTAGTATGCTGTTCCTAATAATCTTTTAGGTGAGTGTATAACTGCATCTCTTTAGTCATTTATGGCTGCTTATAAGGTGATTTATAGCTTTTGAAAAGTTATTGATCAGTTATTTTACACATTCAGCCAAGAGATTTGATCACCTGTTACTGAGAGCTGCTTTGGTCTCTAATCACAGTAACTCAGACGTTTACCTGATATTGGACACCATCTCTTAAAGAATCCTGGAGAAGAGCTATTTACACATCACAAGCAAGAAAATTCAAAAGTAGAGTTCTTAAATGAATATGATCAAGATCATATTCTGATTCTGACCAAATACTCTATCCCCAGTGATGCACTTTATTATTTACTTTGAATATTTTACTTTCAATATTTATTTTCATACTAATATATGAGTTGTTGTTGTTGTGTGTGTATGTTGTAACGTGAGGTTGAAATGTTCCGATGCCCAGAGAAAAGAAACAACGTGATGACGAAGGAAAAGATACACGAGACAAAGAGCTGGCGTATTTCCCCCGGGTTTAATGAAGTGCCTTTAACGCCGTCAAACTCATTCTCACACATGTGTTAACTCGGGTCACAATTAGAAATACAGAAAAGAAAGAGTACAAAGGCAGTATAGCGGTTGTCTCTCTTCCCTGCTCACTTCTTGACATCTCTCAAAAGTGTAACGCGCACTCTACGCGCATGTGTAGTTGTGAATACAACATGAAAAATCTTAAGTGACCGTTACAGTGTGTGTCTGGTATTCCCTGTTATGGGGACCAAACATCCCCATAAGGATAGTAATTTTAGCTAATATTTGACCTTATGTTTACTCAGTATAAAAATCCTTACGTCTATGACCCATTAAACATGGAAATCAGTGTGTGTGTTGGTTTTGTCACTTAATTTTTATCCTACATTTTAATCTAAGCCTTGATGGAAAAAGAAAGCAGACATTTCTGAAAAGTTTGTAAAGGAATGTCTTCTGTAATTTCTTTGTAAATGTGAGTGTCTCTCAGTGTCTTTCTCTTGCTCTCTCATGTATCAACACCCTTTATCACCCCTGCAGTGAAGCTTCTCACCTTTCCACCGTCTGTTCAGCAGCTGCCGATATGAATGGATGCATAACTATATGGTGTTCCGTCAAATATAAATTATTCACTAGAGCTCTTGATTGATTGTGCATACTTGTGTGTCTGTGTTTTTGTCAGAGAGACTGTGTATGTGTTTGAGTTGAGCCACAGGATCAATCCAGGAGTGTTTGGGACTAGCAGAAATGAACCTTGTATGGACCTGAGGAGACGGGTAAGGCACTACACAGATGCAAGCCTGCGGTAAGTTTTTTGTTTGCACTGTTTGTTAATGTTCATTTGATTTAAGAAACAATACCCGTTTCTAATTTTATGTTTGAATATCTTCTTAAAAAGAAACATAAATTGAATTTAGACGGTAGCTGAGTGCTTGGAAGTATCATGTTATCCTGTCTATATCTAAAGTCACATCTCTAATCCAATTGGCATTATTGAGAGTGAAGAGCTAAATGCCTGAAACCCAGTCCTAATGGTGACCATTAGATCAGGTACACCTTGCACTTGAGTTGAAAGACATGCCATTTGATCTCTTACCATTGTAGTTTAGTTCAGTTTTCATTAGACCTGCACAAAGGTAAAAAATAAATAAAGTTTAACATTTGCAGACAGAAGGATTAGCATAATTATGTTAAAGTTAGTGTATCTTCCTGATACAGATCTTTTAATCTTTGAAAATACTTTTATATGTTTAGGTCATTGAAGAAATGACTTGACATTGAGGGAAAAAGTCAGAAAGCAGACCTGTAAGGTTACTTTGACACTGAATCATGCCTCCAGCCAAGTCCCCTACCAGGGCTAGAGGAGGGAAGCAAAAAGCGGTGGCTGGAAAGACAGACAAAAAAGAATCCATTCCCCTGAAAAAAGGAGGAAAAACATCTCAAATCCTTTCAAATAATAATGAAAGTGGGAAAGGAATAGGTGATAAATCTGTGAAGAATGAAGAGGTAGCTGGGAAAGGGAAGAACAAAAAACCTAAGGAGAAGAAAACTGGGAAGAGTGACCGACCCGACTCACCACAAGAGGAACCGATCGAGACCTCCAGGCAAATAGCCAAAGCGAGAAAACAAAATGGCAAAACCTTACCTGCTAAGGTGACTAATGGCATTACAGGAAGAGGGAGAGCTGGGAAAGCTGTCAAATCAAAACCTGACCAGAAAAAAAATCCAGTTAAAATTCCTGCAAAAGCAAGAAAGATAGGCACTAAAGTAGTAGATACAGAAGATGATGATTCAGAGAGTGAGAAAGCAGAGAGCTCGGAGCAAGAGAGTGATGAAGAAAGTAAGGATGACAAGAAGGAGGGGTCAGATTGCGTTGAGGACTCTGCTGATACAGACGCAAGCGTTTTAAACGGTGAAGAAGAGCTGTCGGATGTAGACAAAAAAATAGAAAAGGAGGAAGAAGAAGAGGAGAAGGAAAGTGTGAGAGAGGACAACTCTGATGTGCCTATAGAAAGTATGACCAAAACCCCAGAGAAGGAACTTGAAGAAACAGACTCTGAGGAGGTATTGAGTGACACAGGGCAAGAGAATACACAAGAAAAGACGACACGTTCACCAACAAAACCAGGACCACTAAACATGACAGTCCACCTCCAGGGGCAGAAAAAGATGTTAAAATCAAAGATACTAAAAAAGAAGGGGTCTTCTAGAGGCGAGGACCCGAAAGAAGGTTCTGTGTCTTCAAAAGGAGTCCAAATTAAAGGAATGGCTCTCTCCAAAGGTGGTGCCACTAAAGGTAAGTCTCAAATTCTACAGTTGGCAAGTAAAACAAAGGCAATAGCCAAAACAGAGGAAGCAGATCAACAGGAAGAAACCCCAACAAAAGGCCCAAAAGGAATGTTGAACAAACAATCTCGTAGGCTGTTTTCAATTAAAGGCAAAGGTAAAGATAATAAAAGCAAGAAGGATACTTCAGAAGACACTGTAGATGCTGTTGAAGAACCAAAACAAGAAGCATGTGAGAATATAGTATCAGATGCAGCTGAGCCTGAAAAAGAGATGTGCTCAAAGTCAACAGAGCATTTATTGGCCCGGAAAAGAGGAATGACGACCTTGCGGCGTGTTTCGGGATGGATTCAAAAGAAGATGCCAAAAAGCATCCACGTTCGAAGAAAATTATCGGCAGTCACCCAAGTGGTTGGGATCTCAAAATGGCTCTCTACTTTGGTACTGAAGAAGAGGAGTAGCAGCTCTAAGTCAAAGAAGAGTCTTATCCGACACAAGATGATTATGAAAATGGCAAAGGGGGGAAAATCAAAGAAGGAAGCATCATCCTCAAATGATTCAAAGACAGATGAGGGTACTACAGCTGATCCCCAGTGTGATTCTTCTGATGACCCTTGTTCATCTCAAAAAGACGTAGAAGAGAAGGCCAACTCAGGAGATGCCAAATATGCAATTGTTTTCCCAAGGATGAACAAAATTGACAAGGCCAAGGATGCCACTGATCCATCTACTAGCACCAGCACAGGCGATGGAGGCACCACAGAGCGCAAACCACCAAAGCCTGGTGCTCGACTGGTTCTTCCAGTCAAGCCAGACCTCAGTCTATTAAGGTCCATCAAGAAAAACACTCAGGAGAGTGAAAGTGATAAGAATAGCGGTCCAAACTCTCGAGCCATTGAGGGGCAGCCAGAGGTCAAAGCAGGCAACCAAGAGCCAACATTAGGGATCAAAGGTGGTACAAGTATTTTACAAGCCGCCAAGGGAAAACTTGGGGGATCACAAGTAAACCTCTCCAAGTTGTCTATGTCAAAACCTTTGATTAATGGTGTAAATGCAGAACAGAGAAAAGAAATGGAGAGGAATGTAAGGAAGGCAGATATACCAGCAGAACCTGAGACATGGAGGAATGGAGTGACACAACCTTCTTATGAGGAAGATGTAGACCGTGAGGTGGCGGAGCTGATGGGTGAGGGTCTTTTGCCCTCTCCTATGGAGCTACATTGGGCTCAGACTCAACAGATGTGCGGTGATCCTCAAGACTGGCTGCGTTCAGAGAACCTCCTGCCCCATCAAACGGTGGAGAAGCTCACTAAATGGACGGTGTATCAAGATGACGAACATGCTCACATCATTCCAGTCCATAATGGCAGAGGCCCATGGGAATCTGAAGATCCGACTCAAAACATGCTACAGGAGAGACTTAACAGCACACAGGTATGATATATGCAGAATAATTTACACAATTCTTGGTGTTGAACTCCTTTGTAATTGTGTAAATAACCTCTGTGTACGTTTCAGATGTTATGAGGGATGCAGTGATATCTATAAAGTTTATTGTTTGAATCAGAGCAGGAAGTCCTGTCTGGGAAAGAGTGTGGGTGTCATCCATGTCTTCCCCCTGGGGGCTCTCAGTGACAGTTCTGCTCTGCTTCCTTTACTTTGTGTCTCAGGTAATGATGCCGGGAAGCAGCCAAGCTGTGGAGGTGGATGAGGTGGAAGATTTGGCACAGCTGGAGTGAGTCTGATGCACATTTCCTCTTGTAAACTGTGTATGAAACAAATGGCACCTTAGTAACGAGTGAATTATATAGACAAATCGTTAATTTGCATTTCAGAGGAGATGAGTTTGTCGGAATTGCTTTAACACTTTTTTCCAGAGAGGTGTGTGAGAGTTCTGTTCTGCTGAATCTGAAGAAACGATTTCATCGGGATTCCATTTATGTATGTATTACTTTTTCTATACAATCGAATATGTTCTTTCTCAAATTTAAATTTATAACAAAATTGCTATTAAACCACCAGACATATATTGGCAATATGCTTCTGTCCATCAACCCCTTCAAGCCTCTCAGCATCTACAGTGAGGATCTGAGACAGCAATACCAGGGTAAAGAGAAGCACAGTAATCCACCGTGAGTGCTTTCGCTATGAGGACTCAAGCAATGTTTGGCTATACAGTAATCCCTCGCCACTTCGCGGTTCAAGTTTTGCGGCCTCAGTGCATCGCAGATTTTTTTTAAATATTAATCGACAAATAAAAGTTCAAAAATACCTCCATATCTGCAGCTGTATTGAGGAAAGCAACGTTGTTTTATTGTGATGCGCGAGAGAAACAGTTTCCCAGGATGCCAGACAAAGAGAGAAACTCTCTCAGAGGTTTTGTACACTCCCACCGGCACTCAGACAAGACACGTGATTGGTTCCCGTCGTGAGATTGACCAATAATAGCACGAGTGGATGTATCCCGTGAGATGATTGGCTGATCCTACTTCGCGGATTGTCACCTATCGCAGGGGGTTTTATTAACCGCGATAAACTAGGGATCACTGTAGATATATATTTTTGCCATATTATCAGTAGGCAAATAATGTTTTTCTTTTTTTTTATATGTATTTATTATTATTTATTTATTTTTTGATCATTAGCAATGATATTGAAAGACTGATTTTTACTGTACCTGCAGTCATATATATGCCATAGCAGATGCCGCCTTTTGCCAATCTCAGAATACCACCCAGGAGCACTGCATCATCATAAGGTGAGAAGGATTATGGGTATGATTTATATGCATATACTTTTATATTTTTAAATACATATACACAAAGATATTCATATACTGTACATATACACATTCATAGCAATATACGTGTATAATGACCAACTTTTTGTACATTATCCATTACATAATATGTATATAAATTATACGTATATACATATTCCTATATTATACATTTGAATGAATGTGAATGTCTCAACAGTGGGCAAAGTGGATCAGGCAAGACAGAGGCTGCCAAGCTCATTGTCCACTACCTAAGTTCCATGTATCAAGGCAGAAACGATAAATTACGCCAGGTAAAGCAATTTATTAATCCATATGAACAATACATTTTTCAATAATAAAATAGAAAACTATCTATCTAAAAATCTTCTTCTCATCAGCCAATGGATGTTTTGCCCATTCTCGAGAGCTTTGGTAATGCCAAGACTATACTGAATAACAACTCAAGCCGATTTGGAAAGTACCTTCACATCCACATACGCCAGTAAGTGTGCTTCACGTTGTTGGCCTGAGTTTAGTGGTAGTTTGCAGTAAATCAGCATGATAGCATCTTCCTCTCTTTTTTCAGTGGTGTTGTTGTCGGCACATCTTTGTCAAAATATCTCCTTGAAAAGTCACGAATTGTCTTCCAGGTTAGATGTTTGTTCATTAGCTTGTACTTTAGGACATCTGAAATAAACCTAAAAAGTAAATAAACTTGAAATAAAAAGTTAAAAAAAAAGTTTTATTTTAGGCTAAGGAGGAGAGAAATTACCATGTGTTTTATGAGCTGTTGGCTGGGATGAATGAGTGGGACAAGCAAGATCTTTACCTGCAAGGAGCTGAAACGTACTTCTACCTCAACCAGGTAAAAGAAAAGCCCATGAAAAGAAATTCCCCCTCTAATATTTCTAAATATTAATGTTTTATATGCTTTTTAAGGGCAGGGCTTGTGACTTACATGGGAAGCTTGACAAGCAAGACTTCCTGCTCTTAATCCACTGCTTGGAGACAATTGGTTTACATGCAGATCAACTAGCAACCATTTGGGCCATTCTGTCATCAATCCTGCAGCTGGGCAACATTTGCTTCAGCTCCTATGAGGTGGTGATGCCCTTTCAAGGACAGTTTTAGCATGCTGGACCCTTTAAAATATGTAAACAATAAGCTGTGTGTGTGTTTGTCTCTTCACAAAATTAGAGTGAATCGTTTGAGGTTGCCCGTATTTTTAGTGAAGCTGAGGCTCGGAGAGTGGGAAGCCTTTTGCAGGTGTCCGCAGAGGCTTTACAGACAGTCATCACACACCGGGTGACTGTAAGCAACTCACACACACTCTCATCCAAATACACATTTGCTTCTCAGACTCAAAGGAATATTCTGGGTTTAGTACAAGTTAAGCTCAATTGTTGTGGTATTGCACATTATGCCACAAATGCCATAATTTCTGGCATAATGTAGAATACCACAGTAATTACTTTCTACTCGTCCCTTTTCTCTAAAAAAAGGAAGAAGATCACTCACTTAAAATAAGGTGAATTGGGCCAATCCGTATAAATTTACTCAATAAAATAAAATGTCAATAATATAATCTTTTCTGTGTAAAATGTTTTAGTTTTTTTTTGACAAGAAGAACATTGCAAAAATATGCTAGAATATTCCTTCAACACAACAGAAATATCTCCTAAAAACAGTTAATTGTTAACCCACAGGAAACAATTTATGATAGGATCTACTGTCCTCTATCTGTGGAAAGTGCCATCGAATCCAGGTTAGACGACTAAATGTTATTGAAATGAATAAATTACAACAGTCGCGTGATGTAACCTGGGAATATTGACAGATTGTTATTGATTCAGAGATGCCATTGCCAAGACGCTGTATTCTGTGCTCTTTGACTGGATTCTTGAACGCATCAATGACTGGTTGATCCCCACGGAGATGGATAGCACCGTTGGCATTGTGGATATATACGGCTTTGAGGTATCCTGTCCCTCGTGGAGACCTTAAAGTGACATATTTACCGTATTTTCCCACATATAACCCGCGGGTTATAGCCGATTTTACAAACGGGTTATGTAAGGGTGCGGGCTATATAACAAAAAATGTACACGTAATAATATTTCAATATATTTGTTACGTCTCTAAGGACGTATGGTTTTTTTTGTGTTATTTTCTTTCTGTTTTTCTTTCTTTCGAGGGTTGTTGTCTCTGGCGCGTGTACTATCACTCTGACAGCTGGCGCTGATAGGCTATCTGACCTGTCAATCATGCAAGAAGACGTGATTGGCTGTGCTGCATGAGGGCGGGCTCTTCTCATCTCATCCGATGATCAACACCTGTAGAATCGCTTCTTAAGGGACGTGCTGCTGCACAGCGGGAGAGACTGCTTTTTCTTTTTGTTCTGATTCTGACTTGTGTTTGTTTTCTTATTGTTTGAATTTCGCGCACAAGCACTGTGTACCGAGCCTGAACAGATATGGATAATTGACGTCATGCGAGCAACATTCGACATTCGAAATGTGAACTTACACAAAAAAAGTTCATAAATCTATGTGTGCGGGTTACATAAAGGTGCGGGTTATGCCAGCGATATTTTGCCCAAATCCTGCTTGCTATATGAGGGTGTGGATTATCTGCGACTGCGAGTTATATGTGGGAGAATACGGTACTATTAAATGTCTTGTTTATTGTCTTTTTCACATGTATTGTTGAAGCAAATATATATATATATATATATATATATATATATATATATATATACAGTGGTACCTCGAGATACGAAATTAATCAGTTCCGAGGCGGCCTTCGTATAATGAGTTTTTCGTATCTTGGAACACATTTTACATGTAAAATGGCTAATCCGTTCCAAGCCCTCCAAAAACACCCCATTAAATTTCATAATAAAGCTAAATTGACCTATAAACAATAAAATAACGTAAAATGTCGAAGCTTACCTTTCGAGTGAGGCTATCTCCGAAAGTGGCGGCAGAGGAGGAGGAGGACAAACGGCAGATAACGCAAGTACGTACACTTAACTGTACGAAAACACATAAAAAATGTAAAGTTTCGGGTGCGGAGTGGCTGAGCTAAAGCACGCCAGCACGTACGTATAGAAGATGCATGATGGGAGGGATGCTGTCCAATTAGAGAGAAGGATCTCATGGCTTGGCTAGCATCAGGAACCAATGGAAGAGCAGGAGGATGGTGGCGAGTCTACTACAACTAAGATGGCGGCGTGCGGCGCGAGTTTCAAAATTGTTATGGGGCGAATCTCGGACTTTCAGAAACCTTTCGTATCTTGAAAACTTTTCTTATGTAGAGCAGTAAAAATTTTCGTCTTTGCTTTCGTAACTTGGATTTTTCGTAAGTTGAGCCTTTCGTATCTTGAGGTACTACTGTATTTGCAAAGTAGTGATACTGAATTCCCACCTGACAAGCTTCTTAAATAAATATAGTAAGACGCTTATGAAATCTGTGGGAGAGAACTGAACAAATGTGCGTTACAGGACTTGAGTGTGAACAGTTTCGAGCAGCTGTGCATAAACTTTGCCAACGAGCAGCTGCAACAGTTTGTGAACAAAGCTCTGGTGGCCCAAGAGCAGGTCAGTTTGTTCTCAGCATTCGTATTAACAATGTATTCTCACTTTAGAGGCCAAGTATAAAAATATTGATACCCTAAGGAGATTCTGAACTGATTGGACTTTAAGGGAACAAGTTTTAATATGTATATACCAACTTAGATATACCCTAAATATGGCTTGCCGGATAAGAATGGAGACAATGAATTCTTCATGTGACTGAACAAATCTAAATAAATTGTTTACTGTGTGTGTTTGTGTTAGGCGGAATACAATGCAGAACAAATCCAGTGGTATCCAATAGTTCTGGAAGACTCTAATGGCTGTCTGGATCTCATCTCAGCTCGGCCGTATGGGATCCTTCGCATCCTGGATGACCAGACTTGCCTTCCTCAAGTAACATTTCATTTGTCTAATGCGATGTTTAAATATCATAAGTCTTGAATTTTCACCAAAAACAACCCAGTGTTGATTCAAATGCAAATTAGTTTTATACTACATTGGATCCATTGGATCTTTACACGCCTTTACACGTTTTCTTTTCTTTGGTTTTCTCTCCCTCTTTTTTGTTGTCCCAGGCTACAGACCACACATTCTTGCAGAAATGTCACTATCACCATGGCAACAGTCCCTACTACACCAAGCCCAAAATTCCTCTACCAGTGTTCACAATATATCACTATGCTGGAGCAGTCACATACCAGGCAAAACCCGATCTGAGCATTCACAAAATTTTGCATTCATGCCACGTGATTGTCCTGACATTTTCCCACAGAATCTCAAGTTTTGTTTTTCCTCACCAGGTGCACAACTTTCTAAATAAAAATCATGACCAGTTTCGGCCTGAAGTTTTAGAGCTTTTTGCCCGCAGTCGTTTACAGGTAAGTTAATCTCATTTGTGTTCATGGAAGCTCACACCGTCCTCAGTGATTTGTAATATGTGTCGAGATGGCAAGAAACACAGTAATGTGTCCACTATTATATATTCATAAGACTGTGTCAACACACCCAGACACAACAAAAGATTTAGCAACAGCTAATATCGTTTATGCAAGCTTTAGGTCTCATTAAGTTTTAAAGGACTAATGTTTGGTAACAAAAACCTGTAGCGGGTAATATGAGAGTGTTTTTTCACGTCTGTGTAGATGGTGTCGGGTCTCTTCCGGAAGGTTCAGGAGCGTCACGTCCAACAGAAAGAGCTGGGAAGAGCAAGAGGTTACAGGAACCAAACGTCAACCGTAGCCGCTCACTTCCAACAGTCACTTCTAGAGCTCACCACTCGTTTGGAGAGGTCGGCAAATGTCACAATTATTAAATCTGCAATATTTTCTATGAACATTTGTTATTGTCATTCAGTTATGTAGTGGTCCAATGTGTGAATATGCACAGATCATTTGATTCTGTCTATTTATTCTTTCTGTTTTTTAGGTGTAAAACTACATTTGTACGATGCTTTAAGCCCAACTATGTTAAGGTAATTTAAAAAAACAATAATTTACATACGTTTTGTATATGAACCATCCTTCTTTGACAAGTACAACAGTGTTTTTGTGTGTTTTCAGCTTCCAGGGATATTTGATGTAGACTACATAACCACACAGCTGAGGCATGGAGGGATACTGGAGACCATTCACATACGAAAAGAAGGATTTCCGATCCGCATCCCCTTTGCTCTGTTCATGGAGAGGTGGCACACTATTATAGAATCTATGACATTAAAATACATTATTTGTGGTATATCAGACATGCATCTCCATCTTTGCTTGTATGAGCTTTTCTATATATATATATATATATATATATATATATATACATATACATAACGATAACTTTTATAAATAGGTACCCAAAGCAGCCTAGAGATCATCTAGCAGCCATACAGCAACATAATAAAATCACCCAGAACACCTTAGCAACTGCATATCAAGTTCAAGTTGTCATATCACTGTCCTAGCAACAACCCAGAACACCCATAAAGCGATTTTATATATATATATATATATAGTTTTCCAATAATATTAGCTTAAACAGTATACAGGATTTTAGCAGTCGATATTTAGCAAATATATATATATATATATATATATATATATATATATTATTTAGTAAATATTTTATATATTTAATAAATAATTTTATAATATTATATGGAATATTTTAACATGTATGTGTGTGTGTGTGTATAAATAACTGGTTTCTATTTAAATATATTGTATTACATCATTTATTTATGTGATTCCAAAGCTGAATTTTTTAGCTGCTACATTTTTTGTAAAATCCTAAAAATCATCGAAGTTCACTATAGTGAATATATATACGTATATACATATATATCTTATCTTTCTTATCTTATCTTATCTTATCTTATCTTATCTTATCTTATCCTATCTATATATATATATATAAAATTGTAATGCAGTATGTAATTCGAGGAAGAAGGAGGAGAACATTTAAACACTTTAAAATGATAAACACTTTATAAAAACAAACACTTTATAAAAGTAATGGTGGCAGCTCCTCTTGGGCGACTGCCACCCACACCCACACACACACAAACAAAACAACATAAATGCAGCTCTTGTCCTTCACTGTTGTCGCTCTGCTTTTTATGCCTCCGCTCCTCTGCCCCGCCCTCCTCACCACAATAATGTTATAATAATTCTAATATTAAATTCTAATATTAAACTCTATTATGTAATTATTATTAATTAGCTATGTTCTGCTATATAATATTATATTCTAATACATAAAGATAAAGCTGAAATATTTCATATTTCTTTGGTCAAAAGCTGTGGGAATCTTGAGTATTGATACATCCATCAAAAACACCTTCTCTTCCTCCTTATAATCTCCTCCGTTTTTATTAGTCCATTTTCTAGCAGTTTCTTTGTCTAATTTCAGGTATGGTGTGTTACTAGCCCAAAAACCAGAAAACCAGTCTTGTGAAGAGCAAGTAGTGACTTTACTGGAGACTATAGGTGCAGAGGAAGGCCAGTACCAGCTAGGACTCACTAAGGTACACCAAACTCTTTCCCTCGGCCTGGGTTAGGATTCTGATTGTCATGACACTAAAGATCCCACCTTCAAATGATTCCCCTTAATGTGAACACACACAGCTGTTTATGAAGGAGTCTCTGTACCAGCGGGTGGAGGACAAATGGAGCAGCACCCAAACATGGGCAGCAGTCACCATCCAGAGGAACATCCGTGGCTTCATCTGCCGAAGAAACTTCCGATTCTTTAAACAAAAGGCTATTGTCATCCAATCCCACATCAGGGGCCACCAAGCCCGGTATGTACAGAGATTTCATATTTGATACATTTTAAGAGCACAATAAACTAGAAGTTAATGTAGCCCTGACTGTGAGACAATGGTACCCTCTTTGTGTTACAGGAAGTACTACAAGAAGCTGAAACAGTCCTTCACTCAGTTCTGGGCAGCTATAATGATTACCCGAGACACCATTAAGAGACGGCATTGGAGAGTGAGAGCTTTTATCTTTCCCTCTATCTGTCTTTAGCTCTTTCTTTTCTTCTCCTTGTGTGTCCATGGCTGCTTCTTTGCTTAATTTTCACTCATACAAATACTATTTCAGCTCTTTACCAATGTGCTTTATTAGAAATTTGAGTGCTAATAAGATGCAATAAATATCAGCTTTACTCGTCCCATTCAAATTAATTAATTATTACATCATCGAATTAATTAATGCAACTGTTTGTCTCAATGGTCTCATTGTTTACTGCTTCCATTCCTGCCATAAATGATGGGCAAGGTCAGAGTGTGTTATGAGTAATAATGTGTATAATATATTTTACACTTTGAAGGACTTTGAACCAGTTTGTGTGCTGAGTGAGTTTATGAGAGGGTGAAATTCAGTTTATTGCTTCCCATGCCACCCATAGTTTTCTATTGCGTAACCTCCATAGGAAAATGTTTGGTCTCTCTAGAGTAGAGCATCACGGGCCATTTAAGAGTGTTTGCAAAGCGAACAAATATCACTTAGGTGGAGGTCACCATCAGACTCCACCCTCCTACCTGCCCTTTCATCTTTGATCCCAGAATGTCTCTCTCTTTCTTTTTACTCACGTTCTTTTTCTCATTCCTGCCAAGACTCACCTAAGCACTACTTCGGCTTGGATTTCATCTGTTTTCATGAGATAAAGAGAACTTTACATGGGGACCGCTGCCTTTGTTTTAATATCGCCCTAGGTAGGTAGTGTTTAATATTTATCCATACTGCACATGCTAATAGCAAACAGAAAGATTAATGATGTAGAGAGAATTCAGTGTGGAAAATAAGGAAGAGATTATATCAGATACAATATTTAAGACTTTAACTTATTTTGTTGCTTTAAACTAACAGTCAAAAATGTTTTTACTGATCCATTCTTTATTATTACATGTCAAAAATTTGTTTTCTTACTCATGTTTTCAATTACAAATATCTAAACATTCTTAAATCAAGATACATATAGTTTATAAGCAAACCGATTTACAATATTAAGTATGAATACTAAAAAATGTATCAAAATCAATTGAGTTTATGCTAAAAACAAGAAAAATGATCTCCCCGAGGGGTCAGAAAATGAAAACAATGTTATTTTTCTGACCCCCATTAGCAGATTTTTTTTGTTTTGTTTTGTTTTAAGCATAATCTCAATTAATTTTGATACATTTTTCAGTGTTCATAATATCTAAAGTCACTTTGCTTCTCAAGTACAGTGTAAATGTATCTTGACTAAGAATGTTTAGAAATTTGCGCTGGAAAACAAGACACAAAATCCTGAGGATGCTGTGTACTATTTTCAATATGTACATAATATGTTATTATTATAATAATGACAATAAGTAGGTAGTAACTCTGAACCTACCACAAAACCTAACCGTAACCCATGTATTATATTACCTAGTTATTATATTTCCCTTATATTACTCAGTACTTTTAAGTTACAAGTGCAAGTACTGTAAAATAAAGTGCAAACTGAAACAATGTAAAATAAGTGCAAGTTATTAAAACTGTTAAACAACACAAATGGAAATAATTATATCAATTTTCTTTTGAGATCTTGACAATTCTTGATGCCAGCTCTCCACACTCTCTCAGTCCGTCATGGGATTTATTTAAAGAAATTTATTTTATCTACAAACCTGATTTAAAGCATTTGATTCAAATATGACTGTCCAAACTTTGACTTGTAGTGACTTATATTTAATGATCCACTAAGTTATGTAATCTACTTTCAGTTCTATTTCCTTGTTACCTATCGCTGTTTTATACAGTTTGGACTATGTCCTTCTGAGCTTTCAGCTGCACTCTGCTGTCAAATCACTTTGCAGTAATTGTTCTGCATTTGGTGAGTGGTGAAACTGGTTTGAGACTCGATCCTCATTTAGTGGCTTAAGCAGTAAGCCACTTTTAAGATAAAAGGTTCACTGGAAAAAGCAAAGCATATCTGATTTATTCCTACATTATGTGGAAATCAGGCCCTTTTTAAAGGTGTTTGTTTTATGTACCAATGGCAACAATGGTACACAAAAATAGAAAAGGCCAATCAAACACAATGATAAATATCAAGTGATAAGATATGAGTTGGGTTTGGTGACTCATATTTCATGTCATTCTTTTGTTTGGGGAGGAGCACGTCGAGGGAGGGTCTTACTGCTATATAAAAGGAGTCCAGCTTCTAAGAATAGTTCTGTTTACCTTATCATACAATGCTGTGGACAGGTAATGGAGTCAATGAGTCGAATGGCTTTACAAAATAAATGTCTCTTTATCATTCAAGACTGAAGGAAACATTACAATGGATGAATGGACAGTGGGTAACTTAATGTTGAACTTAAAAAACTTTAGTTTTTGTTTGTGTTTTGATTTTATTAGGAACAGAGTGATAGAACCAGTGTGAAGGAAAGAGCAAAACCTACATCTACCTCTTCAGTGATGGTGAGAGACTCTTTTCAATTTTGTTTGGCTTTGACTTCTGTGCTCAAGATCTCTGAGTACCTGGTTTTTATGATAGGATTGTACATATCAATCACAAAGTTACTAGCTCGTTTTGATCATCACAAAAGTATAAAATACAATATTTTTTCCAAAGGATGTGGGAATATTGGAGATCCCAGCAGAACTGTCTGCCAGATTACGCAGTGCAGCAGGTGAGAGCTTTACTTCTTGATAACCGATAAAAACAGCTGAGATAATTGAAGTATTATTGATTAAATTTAAGTATAGGTGCTCAATAAGTTGACTAAATGTGTAGGTAATTAAAAACTATAAAAAGTTTTTCATATTTATGTGTATAAATGTGACTAAAATTAACTATTGAAAAACAACTTAACAATTTTCTCAATGGTTTGACCATGTAAAGCTATCTTAAATTGAATTGTGTTTAATTATTAATTAATCAGAATCCGATTTTGTTGATATTTGAATATACACCACTGTTCAAAAATTTAGGGTTGGTAAGATTTATTTATGTTTTTGAAAGAAGTCTCTTATGCTCACCAAAGCTTCAGTTATTGATTCAAAAACACTGAAAAAATTTAATAATGGAAATACTTTTGCAATTCAAAATAACTCTTTGATTAATTTGATTCTTTGATAAATAGAAAGAACAGCAATTATTTGGAACAGAAATCTTTTGTAACATCATAAATGTCTTAATCATTTTGATCAATCTTAAAGCATCCTTACTGAAAAAAAAAGAACTTTTTAACAGTTTAACAGTTTAGTTGTCTTAAGCTCACCTGTCTTAAGTACTGGATATAATAAAACTGCTTTGCTTTTGGTCAAAAACTCTTTTAGTGACTGTAAAACCATCATGCAATAATTTTATGTTTGCTTCTTCTGCTTGTTTGTTTTTTACATTTTACAATGATGCCTTTCAGGGCGTCCTCAAGGATCAGGGGTGACTGAAGTAGCTCTGCCAAAGGTCAAAGCAGAACACAACCTCTCATTGCCCCTAGACATCGACAGACACCCTTTCTCCCAATATGCCAACACAGTCCTGAAGGTAAGATGGTAATGTGAAGCTTCACCTGTTTAGAGCTTCATATACAATTGTCAGACACGTGAATCTGTTTATTGAATTTATTGATCTGTTTTTCTCTCCATTAGGACGGATGGTGCCAACCGCAGGGTTACCCACTTCAGAAGCCTTTGACATCTCTTGACCCTGATGATGCCCGTACAGCACTAGAACTCTATAAACTGGTCAGTATCATTCCTAAAAACAATATGTGTTTTTTTGCATTAAAAAATTAAATATAAACCTTTAACCCGATATGAAATATTCAAATTTAAATGAATCCTTCCTCATGTGTGCTCTTCTTTAGATCCTGCGTTTCACAGGCGACTCTGATCTGACTGGCTGGCAAGAGCAGATGTTGGGGAACTACATTGTGGAGAAGAGCCAAACTCGGCCTAACATACGAGATGAGATTCTAGCCCAACTGGTCTATCTTACTTGGGACGGGGATAAAGTGGAGACCACCTTGCGGGGATGGTTGCTCCTGGCCAGCTGTCTGAGTGCCTTCACACCATCTCCTGCCCTGGAGAAACCCTTGCTCAAGTATGACTTTAGTTATAGTGTCACAAACCCCTAAACTTTTTTTTATTGTTATATGTATACATATGTATACACTTATTATATTAAAAGTACACACACACATCAGGGATTAGTTCACAGTCATCAGTAGTTAACATTTCACATTATCTACCTATTGAGAAAATGTATTAAGGGAGTCCTTATTTTAATACATCTACTTTTCCTCTAATTATATATGTAGAGAAGGAAAGTCTCTAAGCACTAACACTTTTAGCCTGTATTAAACACTTACATTTGCATGTATTTACAGCAGCATATCTACCAAAGTGGAAGGTTAGCTTAAATCACAGCTGACTGATATAGCATTGCCATTGATTTATTGTTCATATGAACATTTGAACATTGTTGAACATTTGAATTAAATAAAATTAACATTTTCTAAATAAACTAGACAGATTGTCCCATTGATATATGATGGAATTAGAAAGTCAAATTCCATATTGGAATTAAATAGTGGCAGACAGAACTCAGTCTTTTCTTCAAAATGAATATAGTGTGTTTCATGATTGTCAGGTATGTGTCCGACCAGGGTCCAGGGGAGTACCGCTCTCTGTGCCAGCACAAGCTCCTCACATCCCTCCAGCTCCCCTCTCCTGCCGTCAGGCAGCTCCCTCCGAGTCAACTTGAGTGGACAGCCAATCAGAGAAAGGGAAAGATGGTTGTGGAAGTCAACACCTTTATTGGTGAGGAGTGCCGTTTTATGTACCTGATAACTGGAGGAACTTCAACAAAAAATACTGGATTCCCAGGTGCACTGAAAATATGTTATTTCATGATGACTAGTTTTGTTTTTTTAGAGGAAAGATTAACTGTGGAGGTGGAGTCCTGGACTACAGGGGAACAACTGGCATCTTGGCTTCTTACATACAGGTAGATAAATATGTTTTTGTGGGTAACATAAAACATAACCAGGTGATTTTTCTCCACAAATATTTTTTAGCAAAGAAAATGAGGCCTATTTTGTACAACCTTTAAGATAGTTTTGTATTGTGACAAAATAATTATTAATAATAAATTTCTTAAAATACATTTAAACATGTAAAACTCTTTATGTTAAACTGAAGATACTGTTCAAGATACTGTTTTTCCTGACTTTTTATATATACAGTATACATATATATATATATATATATATATATATATATACAGTGTATATATATATATGCACGCACACACATAAATATGTATATATATAGTTCTATGACCTTGTAGTCTTTTCTGCCATTGACGGATTTTCCCATATTTTATGACACAACGCTTCCCTGCCATTGGTCCCTATAACACATCTTCTGAAAGAGTACAGAATAGAGTAAAAAGAACTACAGAAGTGTGTACAGAAACACAGTAAAAAAATAAGCAGAAAGAAGTGATATCCTAAGCAAGTATATGCTTATGTAAAATAACACGATAATCAACATTAAACACCATATGAACTGAATTTAATGTCAAACCAGGAAGAGGTCTTGTGCAATCTTTGGGGATGTTGATCGACTTGGTCTACGTCATCTATGTTTTGATCATTGTTCTGAACCTGAAAAAAGAGTTCATAAAGCTAAATTTGCAAAATCATACATTTGTATTATTTTTTTAAGCAGAGGCTCTGTTCTTTTGATATATTGCATGTTCAGACATTCATACAACAAAATATTAAGGTCATATTTCTCTCTGTCAGAGGTCTGACTGAAGCTTTAAGGGGTTGGTCTGTGTCTCTGTTGGCTGGGGAGGGCTGGACTGACCTGGCTGGCTGTGACTTTGTCATGGATCTCCTGGCTGGAGTGGAGGCTGATGTTCCTCTGGGTCACCCACCTGCTCAAAACGGTTACCTGTTTAGTGACACAGGCGACAGGTATGTCTCTGTGGAACTCGAAGCTGACAGTATAAATCAAAGGAGAATGATTGGATTCCTTTTATTAATCCATTTTCTCTTGTTGTCAGAATGGCAACCACAGACCTGGATGACTTTATACCCCCTGCTCCCCCTATGCAGGCCCCTGGTCTCCCCTCCTTTGAAGCTTCTCCATGGGACACCTATGAACCCTCTTCCACATCCCAGGGTGAGTGTATAACCATTACTAGGAAACTGAGAGTAAATTATGAGTCATTACTCTGTTACATACCTTTGCAGAAGGACGATCAAAGAAATCAAAATGAATGAAACCTGCAGTATTAGGGTTGGGAACTGGCTCACCTTTAGAGTAAATAAAATTACAGTTTCACTCTGATTTTATAAAGGACACGCCTGCAACAATTTTTCTTTTAGGATCTCGAGGTCGTCAGATGGATGCTTATGTTGATGACCTCTTTGATCCTGTGTTTGACCAAGGTCCTCCGGTCAGTATTGTCCAGTAAATACATAAGTATTATTGTTCAGTTCACAGTCATACTGACAGCTTCTTTGAATTCACCATTTATATAAAAAAGGCCATTATTTAATAGTAACTGAGCAGTATTTCTATTGATTTATAGTTTAAAACATATTCAACTTCTTATAGACTACATAGCTATATTGTTAACATTCATTAAGCCAGCAGAGATTGCGTAGCGTTGGCACTTATTAACTCTGAGATCTACTTGTATTGCCTTTTATCTTTGAGGGCTGGCCTGAGGACTTATTATCTGCATTCTTATAATTTTTTATTGATAGGACTTTGAACGGATGTCCATGCTGAATCGCAGAATGAGAGGAGGAGGAGGTATGATGCCCAGCATGTACACCGGAGCAGGTACGTATGTGTGTTTAATTTGTGTGTAGTGGTCGACTGATAGTCATGCTAATATTTAGAGAGCAGTGTTATTAATGCTAATAAATGTAAAACAATTTTAAGCTCAGAGCCTAGCCAGCCACCCCTCATTCAGCACACGGGTTACAAGCCACAGCCCAATGCAGATTCTGAGCCATAGCCAATGCCCGCTCAGGAGCCTGCAGTTACGTCCTCCTTGGAACCGGAGCCCCAAAGTAAATCTGACCAGGTGTGTGAACTGGTAACATCCGTGAGATAAGGGACATTGGTGGAACTGGGAAATGGAGGCAATGCTTCCCACTTGGTTCTGCGCTGTACCTTCTGAACCTTCATCCTTCAATTGGATACGTCACTCCACCTCGGGTCATTGACCTGTTGGCTCCCCTTTGCCTCCACTAGAGTTTGTTGTTCATACCGCGTAACCTGGCTCCCTCGTTCCTCGAGTTCCACCTTGGTCTGCCGTCACCCTACCTGCACCAAGGACTTTCAAGCAATCTGTGCTCCATCTCTCCACCCCTTCAGCTCCAGCAGCCTCCGGCTTCCCTCTGGCTGCACCATGGTCATCAGTCACACCGGCTCCGCCTCAGTCCTCAGGCACTCTGGCTCCACCTCGGACACTTGTTGATGTAACCCTGCCTCAGATTTTTGGAACATCGGTATAGGCCGTGCCCATGTGCTCTCTGTCTGTGCCATGGGTTCCACTTCCTATGGCTTCATCTCCATTAGTCATCACTGGGTGTCGTCAGCCAGAGCTCAACCCTGGTTCTTCCTGTCCTGTCTAACATCCTAGCTGTGCTCTGGACCACCACCTGTTCACTCCTCCTATCCTCGCCTACCTGGCTCCTCCCATCATCATCGCTACACTGTTTCCATTCACCAGGGCTTCATCTTTCACCAGTCCTTCGTCCGCCTCATGAACCACTTCCTCAGTCATTTGACGGCACAAGGCTGCGCCTTCACAGAAGGGAGTGTTCTGTTACAGTTATGCTTTGTTTTGGTTTTGTGTATCTGTCTCTTTAATCACCTGTTTGCCTGTGTTCCTTTGTTCTCCTTTTCCTGCCATAATCCGTTACCACGGATATTCATTTAATCGTCACAGCAGTTCATCACCATGTGTATTTAAGTTCCTCACCTTCACTCATTCTTGGTACTGTTTGTCCGTGGCACACTGTTTCGAGTTGTTGGCTTATGTTTGTACCTTCTTCTTCATAGTTGTACTTAAACTGTGACAGTGTATTAATATTATTTGTCAATATAATGACAAAATAATTTATTTTGGCACTAGTATTTATTTTCTAACTGTACAGTTTACTTCTCCTGTCATTTAGGAATGCCAATGAATCCTGCCATGGCTGGCTATGCTGCTCCAATGATGCCAAACATGATGCCCGCTACCATGCCTATGATGCAGCCCATGCAGCGTAAGCATGCCTGCTACTTATGTTGTGCTTTATTAATAGCATGATCTGTTAAATGCTTACCCTCTTCCTACTGCTTTGTTTTGGACGTAGCTATGATGATGCCAACTGCCATGCCTCAAGCCATGCCTGCCGCAGCACCGGCTATGAACACACAGCAAATGGCTGCTCAACAGCAGGCCTTTATCAATCAACAGGCTCAGCTTCTAGTGAGTCCACCGCAAAACAAATTTAGTGCAAGGAAATATATATATATATATATATATATATATATATACACTGGAAACCGTTTTTTTTTTTTTGTCGACGGCCTCGGGGGTTGCAAAAAAGTGTTGAGATAACCGAGGATCGAGATAACCAAAAGCCAATATGGCGATTTGTTTGATGAAGCGATAAAAACGTACATACACTGTATATGTTTCCTAACAGCAAAAGGCATATGTGCACCAACTAACAGCAGAGATTTACCAGTATACAATAAAAACACCGATTTCATTCTTGATACAAACCTTTAATTATATTCTCCAACATTGCAAACACAATTTCGCTCACAGCGTAAACAGTCACATCACACATAAACACATTCACTCATAACACAGTCATTTCGCTCGGACACAGTTCTGAAAAGTATTTCACACGTGGTTACTATGGTTTCTTTACAAAGTCTAAAATGCTTTGTTGCTTTTTGCCTTTAACGGTCTGCTTGAAAACAAATGCTTCTAAGCTTCTATCAGTAACGACGTCTTTGTCGATTTCACCGTAATCTGGGAATTAACTCCTGCGCCTCCTCTTCCAAGATAGCATCTGTAAAGCTTGATTTTTGCGCGAGTTCTTCTGCGGCTGCATGGCACTGTGCCGCAAGAGTGAGTGACTATAACAGACCGTGATGCAACGTGCAACGCAAACTCAGCGCATGCGCAGTGAGCTCGGTACTATCATTAGTCACGGGGATCGAGATAACTCATGTGAAGTGGCGACTTTGTCCCTCGTTTGTGCTCGAGATATCAGGGTTCGGCGACATAAAAGAATCAACATAACCGATAAGAAAATGCTGAGAAAAATAGGGAGTTTGGCGGTTCCACTTCAAAAAAACGTCGACATAATAGGGTTGGTGAGATAACCGAGGTCGAGATAAGTGGGTTCCACTGTATATGTAAATAATGTTTTCACTACAGGCTCAGCAGATGACCATGCAGGCAATGACACTGTCTCAGAAGCAACAGCAGGAAGAGATGCGAAAACGTGAAAGGGAGTCACAGAGAAGGTCACCACGTCAGCGGCGACGCTCTCCTCCACGTACACGTTCACCTTCACGCTCACCCTCACCCAAACCCCGAAGCCGCCCACAGGCAGAAAGAACCATCCCTCAGACCCCGAAAAAAGCCCCAGAGGCCCCTCCAAAGCCACCCAGCCCTGAGGTAAAGAAATGGTTTTGACCAGTGCCAGTGTTTACTATTATCATATAGAATAATAAAGTAACTAAGTGCTTCAGCTTCTTACTTAATGTTTTCTTTAAGGTGCAGCCTAAAACAGAGGTGGATATTAAGGCCCCAGAAGATCAAGGCTCTTTTCGAGAGAAGAGGGATTTTTTTCAAAAGATTGGTGAGTGGAAAATCGTCAAAACAACATAATTAAAATGGCTGAAATAAGTAGCAAAATTGCATAGGATATACGATTTATACTATCTTTATGCATCTCAGGTACATCAGAAGCACGCCCAAAATCTACGCCAAAGGTAGTGGCTAAGCCACTGATATACGCCACTCCACCGCTGTCCCAACCCAAATCTCCTCCTCCAGTAAAGACTGAAGGTTGACGTTTATTTAGTGCTTTTTTGTAACAGAAATGTGGGATACACATATTGAATTTTATTGTATTATTTATGCAAACATGTATTAACTGAGTAATGGAATACAATTACAACCTTTTTTGTTATTAAGTTAAGTTTTTGTATTATAATAAATGTCTTTAGGTTACTGTTTCTGTAACAAATACCATTGAAACAAAATTTATTTTTTACCATGGTAGCGAGGTGCAATGCCTGGTTTTACATGTGGTCAGTGTGATCCAAATACTGGATGGATGGATGAACTAATTTTACCCTATTAAAAATGAGGTTGTAACATCTTTTACAGTTAATGTTTTTGTTAATAAAAAACAAAAATTATATCTGCATCCCAACTCAAGCTACTGTCAAATGTACATTTCTAAGAGACAAAACGTTTTGTGAAATGTTCACCTTGACAAGCGTTCGGGATGTTCTAATGATAAAACCACAGTGAACTGTATGGTTTATATAACTCAGGAGTCTGCCTTTTACGACTGCTATGAAAAATATTATCGTGATAAGTCATAATAATATTTATATGTAAATATTATCGTGATAAGTCATATATCGTGATATATTTGGAAGCTTATAAACTCTTCTTCACACAGCGAAACCACTCCCAGAACCTCCTAAAAAGCAAGAACCTGAACCAGAACCTCCAGAACCCACATCTCCTAAACCAGAACCTACCAGCAACATTAGAGAAATCATCAAAATGTACCAGAACCGGCCTGCTCCAGAACCTAAAGCTTTTGAGCCTGTCAGGTAGGACAAGAATTGAGCCTAATTACATTTCTGTAATTAAGATTCATGTTCAATTAGAGAATTTATTTCTTGTTGTTTGCTTTGATGACTTGGAGTGATTCAAAGACTGTAAGAGGTGGAATAATGTGAACTTTAATCTTCACAGGGTTCCCGCCAAGCACTTTGTGAAGAAAAATGACCCCAAAGAAGAGGCGCTGGCCATTCTCAAAGCTAAAGGACCTGTCAATCAACAGAAGGTAGATGATATGGACAAGTGACCAGCCATAATTTGAGCTTGATTGCAAATGGATGTATGATTGATGTGTACAGGATGCACCATGAATCATTTATGTATTCATGCTGTAGAAACAGTGGGAAGGCTTGCCTCCTCCAGGCCCTCCGCCCCCTGAGTCCCTTGGCCCTCGCACCATCTCCAATGATATGAAACAGAAGCAACGTTCACTAGCTGATCTCTTCGGGTCACAGCGCTCTTTGGCTCTGCCTCGAGTTCGTGACACCATCCCTCCTCCACCTCCCAGCATCCCTGACCCGCCACCAGCACCTGCACCTGGACTTAGTAAGTGATGTCACATATTATTTATGGGTCATTCCTAATATATGAATCAAATGTGTCTTAATAAATTGGATTTAAAAAAAATGTAAATCTTATTATTTTGTTTTCTTTAATCATGATTAACACAATTAACTGAACATGGTTTGAACGGACTTTGACTTTTTTTTGTCCCCAGTATTCCAGGTGTACAAAATTATTTCAATTTTAGTTATATATAATAAAAAAATAGATTATGAAATAATTCAGATGCTTTTATTCATTTCTGAAATCAAAAAAATTCTAGGTGTTGAACAAACCAGTGTAATGCAAATATGTCTTAAGTTCTGAAATAAATTAAGATGCCACATTATGAAGCAATTATAAAAAAAATGTTTAGGATACCACAATCTAAACCTTGTGATGTGGAAGGTTTGATGTTGGATATTCATCCAAATTATGATGAAAACCAAAAACATTTCTTTACTTTCTCTAGTACATTGAAAAAGCAGTAATAAAAGAGACATACAAAAAAATAGCAAGCACCCAAATAACATCAGATTTACTAAATCATTAGATATATTAGTATGCACATCACCTGTGTTCAAAAAATATTGTAACTCAAATCTAATAAATACATTAATATCTAATAAATTGTCTCTGTTTTTAACTTTCTCTTTGAGTCCTCTACTATATCTATTTACCTCAGGCAACACGCTGTGGTATTGCAAGACGACAACAACAACAAAAAACATCCTTTTTTAAATCTATTTTTAGTGGAAATCAATTGACTAAATAACATTTAGAAGACACTGCATATCAGGAATGACATATGCAAATTTGAGGCAAGCTTTGCAAACGTTAAGGTAAATATAATCTGATGCACTGTTTCTCACCCTCTGTGTTTCTAAAGATCAGTTCAGTCGGATGACAGAGGAGGAGAGCGTTCGCTCCCAGTTGCACAGATTCTCTGCCAGCGTCTACTTCTCCTACCCCAGCATGCCTGGCAAACTCTTCTTGCGCAAGGAGGTATTTAACTCAAGACTATGTGACTTTGCATGATTAATGGCTCCTACACAGTTATCACTGCTGTTTCTGCCCTACTTATGTGTGTTCATTGTATTTTTGCTTCACAGCTGTTTTATCCCAGAGAAAAATTCAACAATCCATACATCCTCAATTTACTCTGTGAGCAGGTCAGTACTAAAGATATACTATACAATACTATTCAGTTTATATCAAATTTTGGGCCACGCAGTATCTGATGTTTTTGTGAACTGCAGATCATGCGAGACACTTACTCGGATTCTTGTCTGAGGATTTCACGTGAGGAGCGGCGTAAAATGAAAGACCTGTTGGGTATGTCAGATGTATAATATGAAGGCCATATTAAACTTACCAGTCAAATAAGCTATTATGAATAATTTATTATGGTGTATTCATGTTTATTTTCATCTTTATTCTGTCTTTTAGCGAGCTTCCATATCGGAACCAGTATCAGTTCTCTAGATGACGATGCCATGAAGAAAAGAATCGTCATGGCAGCAAGAGACAACTGGTCCAATTACTTTTCACGTCTCTTTAATGTGAAGGTGAAATATTTGGCTTTTTCTTACATGATGCACATAAATATGAACAGAAATGAGTTAAGCAGTCTTAAATGTTAAATGTCTTAAATGTCTTAAATGTTTTTGCATGTGTGCTTAACAGCTGGGGAATGGAGATGCTCAGATTCTGGGAGTCTGTCATAGAGGAATCAGACTTCTGAAGGTGGCCAGAGCTTCAGGGATCAATCCCAAACATCTCAGACTGCTCCACAGCTACAGGTACAGAACACATGAGGAGATGTCTGGATAATGCGCAAGCATTAATTAGTGATTTATTCATGCTATTGTTCAAAAGTTTGAGGTCAGTAAGATTTTTTTTTTTACGTGAAAGAATTTTTTTTTTCTTACAGTAACTGTAATGTTGTGAAATATTATTACCATTCAAAATAGTGTTTTACTATATTGTAAAAAGTAATTTATTCTTGAATTTTCAGCATCATTACTCCAGTCTTGAATGTCACATGATCCTTCAGAAATCATTCTAATATGATGAATTAGTGCTACTTATACATTTCATAATATTATCAATGGTGAAAATAGTAGTGTGGCTTATTTTTTGTGTGGAAACCGTGATTCGTTGTCTTCAGGATTCTTTGATAAATAAAACTATAAGCATGTAACAGATTAAATGACGTCACTATCACTTTAATGATCAATTGAATGTGTTCTAGTTGAATCTTACTGACCTCAAAGACAAGTGTTGCAGATTATATAATCATAGTACGTTGTCTCTGTTCAGTTACTCACAGATGTTGTCGGTACAGCAGGAAGAGGCTGGAAAAGTTGTGATCACTTTGAGTAATGAAGAATTGGAACTTCACTCCCAACAGTCTCCACAAATCACTGCTTTGATTCGTCTCTTCCTCATGGAGCTGATTAAGGTGCTCAATTAGTCATATTAGCCTCAACACCAATATAGCTTTAGTTTTTCATGTAAAGTAAAAAAAAAATTAAAATTGAATTTTCACAAGCAAAAAAGAACCGTTATCTATTGTCAAAAGTTTATCCATGTATGAAAGACAGCCGAGAAGCTTTCTTGAACCTGTTGTGAGTCTGTAAATTTTCCATCCTCACACAAAATCTTTGATCGCACGAATTCCAATTTACATCGCCCGTGAAAATCCATTGAAATGTGACCGCACCTTAAATTCCATTGCTGTCTTTGAATAAAGTTCTCTGGTTCTCCATTTGCAGACTTCAGACTATGTGATCGCTGTGAAGAGTTATGTAACCGATGACAAGAGCTTGCTGAGCTTCCAGAGAGGCGATGTCATCAAACTATTGAACATGGACGGACTTAAGGATGGTGAGAGGAACCTGAGATAACCATTTGGGATTGTCTCCATAAGCGTTTCCTTAAAGCTATGATGTGTCATTTCTACCCATTACCTTGGCATTGCAAGCGCCACACTCTACGGTTTGAGCTACAGGAAAGCTCCCAAGTGACAAGACACGTGTTATTTTCCATGACACATATTTCAGTGATGTTTGTTTGGAAGTAGGGATATTTTAAGCATAATAAAAAGAAAAGAAAGAAATATGTGTGAAATGTAATCTCCCAGCTAACAGGGAAAGTTCGAAAACATTTTTCCAGTAATGTTAATAGAACATTCGTTAAAAATGATCTGGTCTTTAATAACGCTATCAAAACATTTACACAAAATGTTGTTTATATATCATCCATGGAACATTTTTATGAAACATTTCAGTTGGTTCAGTTGATTTCGAACCAGTTTTTTTCAAATGGTTCAGTGAACATTCAAACGTAATGTTCCGATAACACTTTAACAATGAAAAACAATTAAAACATTACCTTTACGTTTTCTATAACGTTCACATAACCAACGCAATGAGAACATTTGCAAAATATTCTTAGATCACATTTTTGTTTGCTGGGATATTGAATACGACTTGTCTACAGGATTGATTGAGTAGTACAGCATAAAACCTAAGGTGTTTACTGTTTTTCTTGTTTTTACAGGATGGATGTTTGGCTCCAGTGGAGGTCGTTCTGGACTCTTCCCGGTGGACGTCACTCAGCCTTGTGCCCCACCAGACTACCACAGCAACAACATGGAGCGGCAGCTGGAACGAAAAAAGAGTATGAGGCTCACTGGCTCTTCCCCCAACGTACCTGCCAATGGCATTGTGACCAACATACCTGCCAATGGCATCGTCTCCAACAGCCCTCTTTACCGCTCCATATCTGCCAGGAGTGATAACAGTGGGCCGTTCATCCACAGATCTGAATCAGTGCGTCAGCAGCATATCCTGACTGAGTTTGCCAGGAAGTTCTTCACAGATTCTATCACCAAGTAAAGACCTTTGGAAATCAAACTTCAAGCAGATGAAATTATCCATAAAATAACCTTGTTTTGCATTTGCTTCTCTCTTTTCTCAGATCAAACATGAAAGACAAAAATCCTAATGAGATGGTGGAATATGTTCCAGTACGTATGCGTCTCTTAGTCTCTCGCTCGGTATATGCTGAGATTTTAGGAGTTTGTTTGATTTTTTTTGATTGCTGTGTTTTCTTTCATTAGAAACCCATTCAGGATTCTCTGATCCTTTTCTCAGACAATGATCTCAATCGTCTGGGTGTTCAAAGCTTCACATGTAAGTGAACAAATGTTGTCACAGACACACTATTAACTCAGCCATTATAACAGCATTCATTTAGTCAAAATCAGTGGTCCAGAGGTCCTTTGATACCCTGTAAGGGTTTATTTCTTGCAATAATGACTGACTAACTGTGCATTATCCAACTTTTTACACTTTCTAATTACATTAGTAAATTAAGAGTAGAATAAATGTATATAGGCTAAAAGCCTAAATATATGATCGCAGATTGACCAATCAGAATAAAGTATTCCAGAGAGTAAGTATTTGACACTGCAATCTCTTTGTAGTTTTGATGCAGTTTATGTTGGATCAGCCTATGAAGAAATCTCAGACAGAGAAGGACTGTGTTAACTTCATTTTGCAGGTGAACTTTCCCTCCAAATTTAGAGCATACTCATTTGAGAGGTACTGTGAATGTGTACATCTGTAACATGACATCTTGTTTTGGTTTAGCTGGGAAAAGAGAAGGAGTTCCTCAGGGATGAGATCTACTGTCAGGTCATCAAGCAGACCACCAAACACCCAGTCAAGTGAGTGTTAATGTGTGTACACTGTCGTTCAGACATTTCTGAGCAGTAAGTTTCTTTTCTTTAAAGAGATATTAAATTAATCAAAAGTGATAGTAAAGACATTTAGGGCTAAATTTACTAAACAGTGTAAATTAAAGCTGGATCAAAGGCATATTTTTTTTGGAGTGCTAAATACTGCCGTAAATACCAGTAAACTGACTAGTGCAAACCTTAGTAAATCACCTTGCTTGATTCTACTCCCATAATTTTGCAACTGAAACTCATACAAATGCATTTGCAAGGTTAGCTGCGCAATAAACTAATTTTCTGTGCTCGTACCTTTTCAGCGCTAATTTCACTGTGGCTTTAGTAAATCCTGACAGTCGTTTTTTAATGTCAAAAGAGGGTTTGTTAGTAAATCTGGCTCATATCGAATTTCAAAAGGTTTCCATTTCAAATAAATGCTTTCTATTCATTAAAGCATCCGGAATGTTTTTCCCACAGTTTCCACAAAAACTATTTAGGAAATGTTTTCAACATTTATAATGAAATTAAGAAATGTTTCTTAAACACAAAGTCAGCATATTAAAATGATTTCTGAAAGATCATGAGACACTGAAGAATGAAAATTCAGAAAGTTCTGTTCAAAGGCACACATTATGTTTTTGAAATATATTACAATATAAAGCACAACTGTAATAATATTTCAGTGTTGGTAAACATAAGTATGGAAGCCCATTTCCGCCACATAAGAAAAAAAATGATTTACTAAGTCATAAGTCGTAAGTTTACTAAGTCGATTTACTAAGTCATAATTTCAATTTAGCAAGTCATAGTTTGGACTTAGTAAGTCATCATTTCAATTTACTAAATCAGAAGTCGTAAGTTTACTAAGTCGATTTACTAAGTCATAATTTCAATTTAGCAAGTCATAATTTCGACTTAGTAAATAATAATTTCGATTTACTATGTCATAATTTCGATTTAGTGAGTCATAATTTTGACTTAAGTCATAATTATGACTTTTTATCTCATAATTTCGACTTAGTAAGTCATAATTATGACTGTTTATCTCATAATTTTGACTTAGTAAGTCAGAATTTTGATTTAAGTATATGTCATAATTTCGAGCTTTCATGCGTGATTTTTTTTTCTTATGTGGCGGAAATGGGCTTCCATACATAAGAGATTTCTTTCAAGAACATAAAAAAATCTTACCAACCTCAAACATTTGAATGGCACTGAACATTGATTTCTGATTTTGTAGGGAGAACGGCACCCGTGGCTGGCGTTTGTTCAATCTGGTGACTGGATTCTTCCCCTGTTCCAACACTCTCCTTCCGTATTGCACCCGCCACCTGGAGGCCATCATTCAGGATGCCAACAACCCTTTTCAAGGTACAGTAACAGTCACTTCTAACATCTTATTCTGTGTTTATAGTACAAAACGTGCTTCAATAACCCCTTCAATATGAGCCAAGTTTGTCACATGTGGATTTTGCCGTACGATTTGATTGGAAAATAATTTGAACCTGTTTGTTTGTACAAAAAATAGCAGTGTTTATGATTGTAATTGAGTGAAATACATTATTTGTATACAGAACTGGCAAATCTGTCCGCAATGAATCTCAGACAATCACTTACTTTTGGTGGACGCAGGCACATCCCTTCACATACAGAGATGGAGGCCATTTTGGTAAGTGAACACACATGAGATGTTGAATGTAAAACCATGTTTCCTTTACCATAATATCTGAATCACACGCAGGCTGGGAGCAACATTCGTCGGCTGCCCATCAATCTGCCTGGTGGAGTCAGTTTTGCCTGCAAGATTCACAGCTTTAGTGTAAGTGAGGGCCACCTTAAGATAATGTGTTGTTTACATGCATAGTAATGTTTTTATGCTTTCCTGCAGGTTGCATTTGAGGTGGTACAAGACCTATGCACTGAGATGGGCATCATAAATCAAGCAGAAGTCAAGGAATTTTCCCTCCATGCTATTAAAAAAGGCGGTACGTGTCGTCTGTGACTCTTATCCACGCATGAACACACTTTCACATATCAACCAGTTTATGCTTTCATACTGTTCACACAATGAATCACTCACTTTAGGTGACGGGACACGGCCAATTCACTCCAATGAGTATATATTTGACTTCCTGCTGGATGATGGCTCCATCTCCCTCTCCTTTAAACGACTGACCTGGAAACAGCCACTCCAGTTCAGCAATGATCTTTACGTGGAGTTCCACTACCAGCTGGTACAAAAACAGACTTTTGAATTTCAGTTTTTTTCGGAAGAATACATAATACACGTCCCTCACACACACATTACATTCTTTCTTTATCATGTTTGATGGATGCCGTCTTATGTATGTTTTTCAGCTTGTGGCTGATTATCTTCATGGGAAACTTTTGCTGCCCATGAACAGCCCTACAATCTACCAACAGGTGGCAGAGTTGACTGCTCTCCAACACCTTGCGCTCGGACAGACTGATCTACCATCCAAGTAATTTTATTTATCTCAAGCGATGTGATGTCTTATGCCTAAAATAATTAATGAAACTTAGTAAAATCATTGTTTTAAATCTGACGCTCCTGACACATATTCATTGGTACTCACTGTTCAAACATCAGTGCTGAGGTAAAGCAGTATCTTCCCCGGAAGGAGGGCCTCAACTCCAGTGATGAAAGGCTTCTTGCTACAATACGGGCACAATTTTCGACCTTAGGCCCCCTCAGCCATCTTGATGCCAAAGCTCGCTTTATCAGTAAGTGAGCAAACCTGTCTAAATGTTCCCAATCCATTTACTAATCTCTATTCCATATTTTCCAAACAAACTCTGTTAACTTTCCAGAAAGTGTCGGTCTGTTGTCTCTCTTTGGATTTGATATATTCACTGTTCAGAAAGTAAGTCATCAAGGCTGCCCCTCTCCCTCCCTGGTCGCTGTCAACCATGAAGTTATCACGATCCTTGATCCCAAATCACAGGTATCTGACACTCCAATAGGATTCAGTATTCCTATCATGCTTTGATCATCATTGTGTGCGTTTACCTTGCTCAACCATGACTAAACTATCTCAAACTTCACAGAGCGTATGTTTGACAGTGTCTTTAGAGGATGTGCAGTCCTTGCGCTCAGCCCGTCCCAAAAAAGACAAGCTGCCAACGGTTGAGATCAGCTTTAGTGGTCAAACTCAACCCAGGACTCTCAGCTTCACTCTAAAGCAGGTATGGAAGTAGTTCGAATGGCTTAGATATATACATTTTGTCATTTTTAAAGAGCTGGTAAATTGTAATGAATAAGATTGTATTTGATGTCTCATTTCTTCCAGGCAAAAGAACTTTGCCACATCATTGCTATGATTATGGAAGAGATGGTGAAACCCTCCAACGGCAGTATGTCTAGTCGGACCGGAACCCCTCATTAAATGCGTTCTCCCATGACTTACCCTGAGTTCAGATATGTCTCCTGCCATAAATCATTACAGACATTATAATTCATAGACATGTACAAAGGTTTACACAAGATCAAGGCTAATACTGTACTTACCAAGTGTTTAAATCGTTAAATATCCAGGGTTCTCAACAAGGGATCTATACAAATACTGGGAATTTTGCAGAGATGATGTATGCATATATACATTTCTTTAGAAATGTCATAATATTTTGAACTCTTTGGAATGAACATGAATGATTTGATAAGCATTATTTAATGCAGTAATGTTTTTTTTGTTTTTTTTACAAAAATGTTTAATTTTGTATCATTATGAATTTATATCTCTAAATGGGAATGATTTGTGATTATATTTATTATAAGGCTAACCTGTTTTGTATATGTGTTCAAATCATGTTTAATTATTTGCATCCAAATAAAAGAATATGTATTAGTGAGTATAGAAATTAATCTATCTAAACTATTAAAGTCTAAGTATAAAGTGTATTTTTCATTCTTTTTTCAATAAAAATCAATGAAATCTGTCCTCTACAGAAAACCTAGAAAATTATAATTTCATTTTGTGTCTATTTAAAGAGCTCTGTTTATCAATATGGATTTATTATAAGCCACACATGGGGCATATTCTTCGTACCTCGCTAACTCACTTAGCTGGATTAGATTGTTGACGATTTCGCATGATCTTGGATTGTTCGGTTCTTCGACGCTCATCCGGGACTTGTTGTCATAGTAACAGTTCCGCTGAAGTGAACCTGCTCGGAGCAGGCTTACTTCAAGTTAGCAGGATTAGTTCACGCAAGCGGAGGTGATATGGGAAGTTTGTCGCAACATGTCCTGTCCGTTTTTACGAGAGAAACCTGTTGCTGAAGGTGCAATATAATATATTTAATATAATAATTATATATATATATATATATAAATTATATATATATATATGTATATTATATTTCGTTTTTCACGTGAGGGTATAATGTATCTAGTTAATTTAGATACAATTAGTCGTAGTCGGGCGTTAGCTACAGCTCAAACTGTGTGTATTGCCTTGCGCTACTTTGCGAGCGGCACGTTCATTTACACTGTTGGTATACGGAGAACATTGTGAAAGTGCTGTCTGTCGTGCCATTCGCAAAGTTACCAGCACTCAAGCAGTCATTTTTGAAAAAAGGGAACTTTGCACACAGTTAGTTTACAGTTTATTTTATTTATTTTTAAAAATCCAGCTGATCATCTCTTGCCTGTGGAATGAAATAAATAAATCATGCAAGGTCCTCAATAGTAGGCTACAGTGTGTTTATTCGTGTATTTTATTAACTTTGAAGTTCCTCTTGAAGCAAATCAATCTCAAGTCTGACTTTTTGCTTTATTAGTTTTTGCAATTCTATTTCATTAATTGACTCTTTTTTTTTTTGCAGCACAGCGCAAGTAGTAAAGATACTATTTTGCAGAACATTTTTGCATTTTACTTTTACTTGTTCCCAAGTTCTAGTGGGTCCTGTGGTGGCTCTAATATAAAAGATGATTATGAAATAGAGTACAATTAATATGAGTCAATATAATTACACACACGATCACTAGGCTTCTCACAAATTTAATTTGTCTGCAACTTTTTGCCAGTCCTCTCTCCTGCATTTGCAGCTTTAAAGTGTTTCCTTGTGTTTTAATTAAACACTGAAATTCAGCGACGCGCCGCCGAGAAATACTGTGCGCGCTCTTTCAGCATGCTCACTGACCAATCAAAATGTTGCTGATCAGTGTTTCTACTATCGATACATATCCCCTTTTAAGCCAGCACATGAACGCGCAATGATCTCAGATAACTCAATCCAGCTATACTAATCGTCAACAACAGGTGCGTTTAAAGAACCGAATCATCCAGCTCATAGTTAGCGCGATTATGTCATCCCGGATGTGTCAACTGATCTTGGATGTAGTAAGCGACGTACGAAGAATATGCCCATGATATTGATATTCAGGGAAACTGCGCCAAACAGAGGCTCCGCCCTTTGAGACAGACAGCGGTAAGCCGACTGAGAGGCTTCCTGACGTCTATCTCCCCCTCGCTGGACGTAATAGGTGGAGCTAGACGATCCTAAGCCTACCCATAACCTTATCGCTAACGTAACTCCACCCACTTTGATCTACAGAGGTGGAGCTGGACGTCAAGGGGCTCTGCGGTGTGCACCACTTGACAACCTCGTACTCTTGACCAATCAGTAAGGACAAAACAAAACCAATCCCGCCCCTCACACAATTTAGACAAATCAGATTCCACTACATCGTTCCTGCAAAAACATACCACGCCCTTCGAATCACTAACATGGCCGTCGCCAGGGAGTGAGTCCAAGGATTTTTAGACGAATATTATTTGATTCTGCTAAAATACTCTTGATGATTGACGACGCCACTTGCGGGTCGTTGATGTTGCACGTCTATAACGTAAGTTTGCATTGATTTATTGTGATTTGACCATGTAGCTAGTACCATGTAACCCCTAGGCCACCTCTAATATACTGATAAACCAGCTGCTTTTTTATTTATAAATGGTTTAATGATGTTTATATATAAATTATTGTAACTTTGACAGCTCATTTCAATAGCGAGCAGGTATTTACAAGCCTTTTCGCAAGCCTTGATCAAACATGGTGCTGCCTTTCACAACAACATGGGTTTAATAATAATATCGCAAAAAAATGTATTTATGTATTTATATAGAACTTTATTATTATATGTAAGAAGTACATGCAAGCTGGTACTTTTGTATTTAGTAAGTTTATGCAATGCCACTGTTTGTTTAGTGTACCTCTGTAGTAACATACATATTACTAAACAAAATGGTTATATTTAATATATTACTCTAAGGAACTGTTGAGATGAATCTTGCATTATCAATACACTCCCTGTAGTCTTTAGTGACATCAACACTAAGTACTTTTATTTATCTAATATCGTCACCTTATAAATCAGGTCAGTATTAAATTAGATTAGATTATGTAAGTGATTTATTTTGGGTTGTTTTCAGCAATGATGATTAATTACAGATTAGTGAGACAGTTTAGATATTCAAAGTAAGAGTAAGTTACCTCGCATAGTTTGGTTGTCTAAAGAATAAGCCAAACTCTTCAAACACACAGTGGCTTCTTAACTAGAAGCCTCGGAATAAAGGCAGGGTAGGCAATTTGTTCTAGTAACATTTTTTGTTATACTGGTTGATATACGTAGGATCGTAAAATGTTCATCCAATTATTGCATTCGGTCCAAATAATAAATAATTCTATGCCTCTAAACATGTGTATTTTCACACCTCCGCGCAGCTGCTCTTGCAGAGATCACACATCATCAGCGAATTTCATGCTATGAGTTAGACAGACGTGCTATGAGTTAATGGCCAAACACAACTTTCTGCATATAAATGGTTATTACACACTAAAAAACACTGCCACAGAATTGTTTTTACCTCACTAATTGACTAGACCTCTATTGTGGCCAGTCCCTAAATTTAAGTTACAAAATCTAAAGCGGGAACATCTTGCAAATTTACAGTTATGGTGCTGTTTTTTTTTCTAAAAATGAATCCACAAAGCATATGTCCTGGACATTAATGCGTTAGACGCAATAGACATTAGCTAGACAGATGTCAGTCACCGAGCACCAAAACAAAAACATCTGCCGTCTTTTACAGTTCCTCCTGAACCAAAACAGCTGTGTTCACACCATAACTGCCATTTAGAAGAGATGACATGCTCGGACATCGAGCAATTCGTGACTCGAATTTATGCGTTTCATCGGCTAAATGAATCTGCAGCAGTCAGGTGGTACAGGTCAGGGCTCTTTAAGTTGTTTATGTTCATTATAATTGTAATGTTATGTGCTTTGAGACATCTCTCGTCTCATGACGCTTTGCAAACTCTTCTGTGTTATGCTGGTCTAGCAAGGCATGGCTTTGGAAAGCGCTCTAAAGGAAGGATGGGATCTTATCCTTTCAAAGCTAGATTGCTATTGCAAGCTGCTCAGAAAATTGCCACAACGTTTGAGGTTGTAGCCAAAAGCCCTTTTTATAGATTACTGGCACTCTTATGTAATTTCTCTTTTTTAAATTCTATTAAGAACACATGTTCTAATCTGAAATAAGGTGTAATGGAATAGTTGTATAATTCGTTTCATGACCAATCTAAAGTAATTCTGGGTGTAGCTGTAAGCATTAGAAGAAACAGATTGTTTGTGATAAGAGAGAATTTTTTTTCCTGCCACAAACATGAAATGAAACATAAGGAGCATAAAATCGATATCTGTACAGTTGACATAAAATACGTTAGTGGGGTTAAGATGTCCCGGCATGTTATTCTCCACCTTAATTTTTTTAGACAGCATTGAGCTATTTTTTCTTTTATATTTATAATGCATGCATTGTTTTTTATTACCATATTCAGAGATTGTTTTGAATAACTGTAAACTGATCACACTGTAGAATCATATAGTTTTTTTTGAAGGATATACATACTCTTTGCTTGAATTTTATTCTAAAATCTTGATGTTCATTTAAAAAGAAAAAAAAAGGTTCTCAGACATGTTCTGTATCAAATATCAGTGTTATCAACTTCTTTACTTTATGTGAAAGTTGTGGGAAATATATGGATGCTTTTAATTTGGAATACGCTGATTGCCATGACTACTTATTTTCTAGTAACGGCAGTATGTAAACTTGACTTGGATAATGATATTAGTGTGGTCATTAACTCTTTTCGTAATGCTTTCTACCCGGATCAGATCCCTTTGAATGTAAGAAGAGGGAAGCCACAGCCTCTCATCGATTACAGCTCCCTGGGCATCGACTACAGCCCTAACAGCCATCCCTCAGACTGGCAGTGCCCGCAGGTGCAGTGCCTTGGAGCTGGGGGCCCACAGTTGCTTTCCTCTGCCAGCAGGGCTGGGATCGGGACAAGCGTGGAGCGTAACTACCAGCTCTGGCCAGCTCGACAGAGCATGGTGAGAGACAGTGCTTGCCATGGAGCTACAGGATAAGAAACAGGTAAGTTGTTGAGGCATTTTCCTCCTGTAGATTAGAGTAGGTTTACTAGTCTTGAAGCTCTCAGACTATTAATTACTACTGAACATAAATTCGACCCACCCTTCTAAAGTAATCCATATACACACACACACACAATACTCTTAGGCACAAGTATTAGTCAATCCAAATAGTCAATGCAAAAATCTTAGGCATGTTATTATTTTCACCAAAAATAAAGTGGTTTTAAGCCAGTTATTTCTATTTCTATCTTTTGCTGCAGTGTGTCAGTAGGAAATCTCAGTTTACGTTTCCAACAACTCATTTTGCCATTAATTGTAATAATCCAGTGAGATTTTTGTATGCACAAGGAGTCTGACAACAGCCGGTGCTTCACATGCAGATCTGATCTCACCATTATCGAGTCTGTCTGGGATTACATGAAGAATCAGAACAAACTGAGACAGACTGAACTGTAGCAACGTCTCCAAGACGCTTTAAGAAACCTTCCTGCAAAGCTTCAGTACTGTGAACATTTTTATGTACTTGTGTAAAAGTGCTGTAAAGTGAGGATGATCTCAAAAATAATGTCATAAATAGATTTTTATTTAACAATTAACTTCAATGAGTATTCGGTGTGACCATCCTTTGTCTTTAAAACCGCTTTTGTTCAGGTACACTGTTACACTGCGAGAGGTCCCGGGTTCAAATCCCGGACGAGCCCCCATTTATGTTACGTCCCCTAATTGATGTCAGTCTAGGAAGATGGGAACGCAACACCAAAAATAAAACTAAAGGAAAATATAAATAATTTCGCGCTAATTCAAAGTAAGAAATGCCAATCTGTAACATTAGGAAGGGATAAATGAAACTGAGTCAAGATGAAATCAAAGTTAGTTTTAGTATAGAAAAATAATCACCAATTAACAATCACCAACAAAACATGGAGTGAAATGATTGAATGAAAATAACAAATATTTACAAACATTAAACATGACAAAAAATATGGAAGACAATAAGCGGAGCAAAAGCCAAGAAATAAACAGAACAAAACATCTGCTAACTACAAACAAAAGTATTTCTGATCTAGAAAGAAACAAAACAGATCTTCGGCGCAACGCCAGCTAACTGCTCTAACTAAAAACCAAAAATACAAATAATAGCTCCCGCTTTCTAAACTAGTGGAACTAAACAAGTGAAACTCTACCTGTTGCGATGTATGTCACGTGACTTACTGAACTCGTCTTCCCACTTGTATCGGATGTCGTAAACTCTAAATAGTGGTAACCCTATATTCGATAACACAAAACTCTGAATGGTGGTAAGCATTTGCATGATAACACAAACGATACACCCAAGAAAGCTTTAAACCAAAAGTACAACACTAACAACTAACAGACTTCAAGAATCAAACAAACAAACTGACGGTACACAGCAAGAAGTCAAGAGCTACGTCCAAAGGACGCGCTTATGTGATGCGCCACTTCCGAGTCTTTTATAGTTGGATAATTCCTTCGCGGAGAGGCGTGGCTGCGTCACTGAAGTTGATTGACAGGAGAGTTATCCAATGACAGGACCTGAGAAATATGATAGGGCAGACAAAAAAGGGGGGTGGACAAAAACACACTACAACACACTAAGGGACGTAACATACACTTACACATATTTTTTCAGGGAGGTTTTTTCAAGTGTCTTCGAGAAGTTCTACTGGATTTAGTCTGTCTCAGTTTGTTCTGTGTCTTCATGTAATCACAGACGGACTTGATGGTGGTGAGATCAGATGTTTGTGTGGAGGACCGCTTGTCAGAATTAATGGAAAAATGAGTCGTTGGAAATGTAAACCGAAATTTCCTACTGACACACTAAAGCAACAGATAAAAATAACTGACTTTAACCTTTTTCTTTTGGTGAAAATACTAACACGCCTAAGACTTTTGCACAGTACTGCGTGAATGTATGTATAAATAAATAAATAATGTCTTGTGGCTTTCTTTGGAACTGTGTGTATTTTTAACATGGTTTCCGATGTAATGCGTTGCAGTGTAGTCATTTATTCCAGTCAAAATTATTTAAAATTGAAATTATTTATTTAATTAATATGGTAGAACCCAGAACATTAATTTAATCATCACATTTTATCACTAGCCACCAATGACAGTGCCTTCATCACTCATGTAATATGCATTTGTGTTGCTAAAAACAACTTGAACTCAAATTCATTGACCCTGGGCTTCAGCAATGCTGAAATTCTGACCAAAGTAGATCTTTGCTGATTTTCTTTCTTTCTTTTTTATTCTTCTCTGGCTTATTTTAGACCTCTGTTATACTCCATACAGGAATCACTGAAAAGCTGGTGGGAATTAAAATATAATATAAAGTTTTTTCACGATCAAGCTCAGAAACACAAAATTCTAAAACAGATAAATGGATATTTGTTACTACATGTTTGTTTACAGGGGGAATCTTGTTCTTATTTTCCAGTCATGGATAATTTTGCTCTGAAGTGTCCTGTAATAATTAACAGTTTAAACCAGTCCAGATACTTTTTAATGGAGATGGAAGTTGTAGAGGTTGTGTAAGCCATATGGTCTTTTTCAGTGACTTTGCATGTGTCTTTGTCTCATGAATTAGCGTTAAAAAACTGTACATTTATCAGAGGTCACATCATTTATTTCACCAGCTCATGTATGTATATTTATATGATTTGAATTTATTGTGAAATAAATTAAACTCGAGTACCTTAAACATCTAAACGGACATGAGTTTATCCTTTAACATTGCTTGTGTTGGACAGCGTCATCAAAGTCATTGGCAGTATGACTGTGTAATGTTGCTGAGATCCTCTCTTTGGTTCTTGTCTTTCCTGTATTGATTTTGCAGTGGTAATGAGAGTGTGCTGTGATAGTCTTTGCCGTGGGACAGGAACAGGTGGATCTTACATATACCTGTCACCATTTTAAACTGCAGATCCATACTTTAGTAAGGTTGTGAGGTTCAATGAGGATGCTCTTTGTCCTGCCGCGCCCCATCACCGCTAGGACCGTAAATTGCTGTGTTAGCTGGAATGGCTGAATGCCTGGACAGGGCACTGAGGGCACACCATGCTTTTGCTTATCTGTCAAGCCCCTTTCCCTCACTTGATTCTCTAATTATATCTCCCAAAAGCTCCCCAACCCTGATACCTGCTCATCCTCTTTAGCTTTTCATTGTCATATTACACCCCTTTTGCCTGTTTCTCTTCAGACGGAGTGTCGCAGCTGCATCTGCAGAGCTCTCAGACTAATTCCTCACAAAATCTCCTTTCTTTTGTTCATTCTCCTTCAGCTTAACTGTTAACTGAAAAGTACTGTCTTAACTAGCTGAAAAGGACAGTTGTGATCATCGTCTCTGGTCAATTGTGCAGTGCTTTTTTAGCTGGCAGACTACACCGGTGTGGCTGGGACGTGCCCAAAACATAGCCTCTGAATGCGCAGAGGCAGAGACTGTCTGTCCAGACCGTGCGACTGGTGCTGAAACAGCAGCATACATTATATCCTGTAGCACCCCGACACACTCCTGTCCAACCCACACGCGCACCAGTCACACATTAGTCTGTCGGCAGCAGAGGGACTAGTCGCAGCCATGATCTTGAAAAATGGGACCTGGTTCTGGAAGAATAAAGTGAGTGGATCTGTGCACACTTCCTCTAACAGGCTCAGTTGTTTGCGATCTGTGTGGGATCCAACATTTAGGTCTCGTGTGCATTGGCTTAGATTTGTTGTTTTGTGAGTGATTAACCTCGATTACCGTGAACAGGTGAAAGTGCCGTGTGCACTTTTCTCTGCTCTGGGGTGAGATTGTGTGGTGCATTTTTCAAGGTCTTGAGTGGTTTAAACATAATGGGCCACCGTGTGTGACCGCATGTGTCTGTTTGCGAGCTGGTGGTAAATCCTTGCTCGTTGATGTGTGAGAGATGCTCATGAAAGGATTTAGTGCAGGCACTCAGTCTCTAGCTGTGGGAAAGTGGTGTGTTTATTTATAGTGGTGGGGCCCTCGATTGGTGCTACAGGACCCTAGCCGTCCCAGAAATCCGCTCCTTAAATACTGGTAGGATAGCCAAAATGCGTCAGAGGGGAGAGAGCCTTTTCTTTTGTGACCATACTAGGCATGTTTAGCAATAAAAGTATCTGCCTAAATAAATAGGATTGAGTTACTGTGTCTGCATTCCCTTAAAGGGAAGGTTCACCCAAAAATCATTAATTACTAGCTCTCATGACGTTCCAAACCCATAAGACTTTCATTTATCTTTCATTTTCATTTAGTTTTCTGTCCCTCCATTGACCGCGACGCAACTGACAATTTGACGCTTCAAAAAGTTAATAAAGATCGTAAAACTAATCCATATGAATTGAGCGGTTTAGTCCAAATTTAATTCGACTTTATGACTTTATATGATGAACAGATTGAATTTAGGCTTTTATTCACTTATAAACATTGATCAGCGAACTGAAATATAAGCTCAACTGAACCTGGTTGATAACAAACCTCATTGGCTGCTGCATAACACATGAGAATTAATCTAATTGGTTCTCGCACGTCGAACTTCTGTTTAACATAATTGATGTTCATCAACACAGTTGATGAATGTTTATATGAATAAAAGCCTAAATTCAATCTATAAATCTCTCTAAACGAGCGATTCCTGTTTTCCCCCTCCTTGTGTAAGAGTAAAGACAAGCCCCACCCTTGACTGGTGTCGTTCTGCCCTATTAGCATAGATATTGTAAGCGCCCTGAGTGAGCCATTTGTTTCCTCGCTGTAGTAGCTGGAGATATACGTCTGCGCCAAAAAACATTACAAATGTTCTGTTATTGGATGTACAACAAGAATAAGAGTCTCCATAGAGGACACATTGGATGCATTTTTTAACGAAAAGAACGTGCCGAAGAAAGTTGTTTAAGCGTTAAAAACTTGCGGAAATCATTTTATGCAAGACTGTTTCGCAAACGAGGGTCAATTCAATGCTGGATTTTTTCTAAAGTTTCTTTAAGATTTTCAGATTAAAATTACCGTATGTGCTATTCGATTAATTGAATGAACTTCACAGCAACTACATAAATGTCTAAAAGTTGTAAGTTCTTCCACAGTTTCTCCATCAGTATCTGACTCTGGTTCGAACATGTAACGCTGAAACTGGTACTGAAATTTTGGCTACGTGACTTTCTCCAGTTTTGTTGTTGCGGGAGTATCCGAAGAACACACTGTAAAGGCTCGCCCTCTTCTGGAAAGGGGGCGTGGAGCAGCAGCTCATTTGCATTTAAAGGGGCATACACAAAAACACAGTGTTTTTGCTCACACCCATATTTGACGAGCTATAATAAATGGTCTGTGGGATATTCTGACATTGATTGGTTGGTTGTGCTGTAGGAGGAGGAGGTGGCTCCACTGGGACTGTCCACGGCTCAGGCTCTGTGCACCCTACGGGACCAGCTGTCCAACTTACTGGGGCAACACCAGAAATTCAGCCGGCGAAGATCCACCATACAGGTCAGTTCTGTATTAAGGGTGCTTTGCTTGTTAAATTAGTTTTGTCAGGCAAATCCTGATTTTGATTTTACGTTTCGTTTTGCAGGAGCTGTGGGCTAACAGCTTCCTTCACCATGACAACCGGCATTCGTGCTTCCATTGGCCGGGAGCTGTTCTCACTCTGGTTGTGGTGGTTGGGCTGTTGTGTTGTCATGGCAGCCAGCCGGAGGGCAGGTGGGCAGAGCTTGATGCAAAAACTTTTAACTGGCATTTATAAGTTTTTTTTGTTTTTCATGTAAGATGCTTTCCTTTTTATCTCAGCCAAGGCATAGAGCTAGTGAACGCAGGTGCGCTCTTCCTTCTGCTGCTGCTGAACCTTATCCTCATCAGACGGCAACAGAGGTTACGGACCAGCGAGATGGTGCGGAGGCTTAAGTCCAGCATCTCACAACTGAACGGTGAGGAGAAAACACCAAGTAAATAAATGTCTGAAGGAATGAGTCATGCTTATGTTCATCCATTCATTTACGTTGCATTTCAACGCAACGCTAAATATTATTTTATATAACTCTCATGTTGTTCCATGTCTCTAGACTTGTTGTTTCCAGTTTTAATAAGTAAATGTTCACTTTACTCTTTCACTGTTTCCTCATGGGTGGCCAGATTATTTGGAGAGAAGTGGAGGACATCCAATCAGATGGGCCTCCTCTCTGTACCCTGACCTCTACACTCCCAGCTCCCCCTCCTGGTCACTGCATTGGACATTCAGAGACGAGCAACTGGTCAATCTACCTGTCAGTCTACTGGTGGAAGGTGATGTCATCGCTCTTAGACCAGGCCAGGAAGCCTTTGCGTCTCTCAGAGGAATCAAGGTAATGTCAAATTTGAATGACATTATTTTCTGTTTGTGTATTGCATAGAACTTTTCACAATATGCATAAAATGTTTATATTTATTTTACAATATACATAACAATTACCATGGTAAAAGTGTTATTGTACTGTTATATACCATTATAGACTTTTTTTAAATCTTAAAATTTTGTTTATATTTTCTGCCTTTTCATTTTCATCATTATCTGTATTTTTATTTAAGTTTTAATGATTTTATTATTTCTTTAGTCATTTTATAATCTTACTTTATTTCATATTGAATGGCAATGTTTCTTTTATTAAGTGTAGTTTTTCTTCCAATATTTATATTATATTTTATTTCAATTAAGGAAAACAATTTTTAATAGTTGTCATTTTAGTTAACAAGAACCGCATTGGATGGTTGCCATCATTTCTGCCAATAAACCATAGTTATTACATACTGTTACACAATTACAGCCAATCAGGAAGTATTTTATATTTAATGTACAAATGTATTTGTCGAGGGGGAATTCTGACTTGTGATGCAGCCTGAATCATAATGTGTTCGTTCGCTGCTTGGAGGAGGACTGAGCCTGGTTTCTCCCGAGGTCTTTTTTTCTCCATGTCTGTGACCTGGTGGAGTTGCCACGGTCGCCTTTGGTTTAATTAGTTGGGGACACTTAATATTCAGCGTATTGCTGATTTGACTGCGCTCACACTATCAGATGACAAATGACCCGAGCCGAACGATGGCCTCACTGTTTTCTCTAGAGCTGCTTTATAGCTGAATTGAATTCATTCTATAATTAATGAACTTTACACAGTTATTGAACCAAACTGAATCAATGTTGAACCGATTTTGACTCAATAATGACTGTCCTTTTAAAGCTACTTTAAAGTAGAATTGAAAAGGTTCTCTGTCTCATCATGGCTGGTTAGGAAATACTGTTACACTGGTTAAAAATATGAATCTTTTATGATTTAACTGAAGTAGCAATAACAGTATGAACTATATACTGGTATTTTGTACTGGAATCTGAAACGGTACAAAAGAAAACCTCAGAGAATACTTTCTTTATAGTGTTTCTGTGGCTCTCTCACTCTTTTCTTCTGAAACACTGAATCTTCTGTTACCAGGACGACGAACACATCGTGCTGGAGCCAGGAGACCTTTTTCCTCCGTTCTCCCCTCCTCCCTCACCGCGCGTGAATGAGCGGAGGGGCCCCCACAGTCCTCAGCAGTACCGCCTCTTCAGGGTGGTGCGCACACCTATACTCGACAGTGTCAGGTTAATACCCTTGCGGAGTCAAACAACTAGATGTCTGTTTCTTTTGTGATCTGTGAATATTTTTGTTTTCTCACACTAGTAACTAGTCACATTTTTCTGCCCAATAGGAACAGTCTTGACCTGGCTCTCTCCCGTCCAATCACAGCCCTCGATAACGAACGCTTCACGGTGCAGTCCAGTATTGCCAAATTCGCCTGTCCTGCTGTATTGGTACGATAAAACTGAACACATAAACACTTTTCAAAACGTGCCGCAAAGTTTCACACATATCGTGTCCGCAGGCTGTAATATACATACATACATGTTAACAGTTTTCTGTTTCACAAGTAGTATGTATGAGTTGAACTCAGCAGAAAATAAGTATGAAAGCTGTTACGACAGATGCAAGAAGTGTGAAATAAGGCCTAATGCTCAAAACATTTACAAATTAGTGTGAAAATATTTGTCCATTTGCTGATGATGATCTTTGGTCTACTTTCTCATTTATAGGTGGCCTTTTTCACTATTAACACAATCCGGTACTTCTGTGACGCTCCTGGTCTCACCCCTGGACCCTTCAACTTCCTTCAGTTGCAGGTTGACAATAGTTCATCACAATGCAATTTTAGAAATTATTATTATTATTATTTTATTCAGAACTGCTTTCCCATTCTGAAAATAGTAATGGTTAGGGTAAGGCCATCATAGCTGTTCTCTTCTTCATTTAATGTGTACATGTTTATAATATAATATTAGGCCATTATAGTGATTGGCCAAATGACATTTTTGCACACTTGGAAGGGCATTGTGGGTAATGGACAATACTTGTATGATCGTTACAAACAAAATCGAGCAGCAAAACTGCTTTCCGCAAAGATTTTTGTGAAATCTACATACAGTGGTCAGTTTAAGAAAGCAGTTTTGTTGTTATGAAATCTGAGGTGTTTTATTTATGATTGTTCTTTTAAAACTATTACTCAAACATTGGATATCAGCCACAGGGCCCACTAGTGGCCTCAGCGAACTTACAAGAGCTTCAAGATCGAAAACAAGCCAAAGCAAGTAATATCAAGATGTATCATTCTTTATTATTATTATTTTTTTACGTGAAGGATCAGGGTTCCCACTGTCCTCACCTCCCATATAATATATATATATAGCCTTATATTAAAAGGTGGGATTTCTAGATCTGGAAAAGTCATATGTATCTATATGTTATAAAAATGGACCATGGAATTATAAGATATTATTAATTTACATTTATGCCAAGCTCCTTAAAATTGTAGCGAATAGAAATTGTGATTAAAAACGAGTCATAAAGGGTTAGTTCACCCAAAAACAAATCTTTTCAATGAAATCTGACAGCTTTTTGTCTCTCCATTGACAGCCAATGCAATTACCAAGAAATCACAAGAGTAATCCATGTGACTCCAGTGGTTTAACCTTAATTTTATGGAGCGAAAACAAGTGCCTTGTTTGCACAGAAAACATTTACCAAGATATTAATCTCTAACGCTTGTTCATGAGAGTACTGTTGGGTGAACATGCATGTTTTGTAAATAAAGTAATAAACTATATTTATTTGTTTTTCTGCACAAAGCAAGCATTCATGTTGCTTCATAAAATTGAGGTTAAACCACTGGAGTCACATGGATTATCTAAATGATGCCTTTGCTACCTTTCTGGGGCTTGAAAGTGGTAGTTCAACTCTCAAATTTCATTAAAAAGGTCTTCATTTGTTTTCCAAAGTGTGTTTGGAACGACATAAGGGTGAGAAATGAATGGCAGATTTAAAAATTTTGGGTGAACTACCCCTTCAAAAATCCTTATTAATCCTTATCCAGTGCCATGAGGCCCTGGAATAATTTTGTGCCTAGTGGGGGGCCTTGGAGTCAAAAATGTATCTAAGGACTATTATTGGTAAATATTTCAAATCCGAACATATTTTAATATTTTGCATGTTTCTTTTTTTTTTTTAAACAAAGACTGCACAGAGAGACATAATAAGAGATAAGATTTGATGCAAAACTTGCAATGTTGGTATTAATAGTGAATTTCCATCTCTATCTCTCTCTCTCTCTCTCTCTCTCTTGCCCTTTCTGATGAATAGTTGATGGGTGTATTGCCCATTTTGCCTCTTCTATTTCCTGTCATGTGGGTTCTGGTCAATGCGTATGGAGAGGCCCGCGTGTTAGCTGAGTCCAGCCGCAACTCTCCCACTGGCCTGGTAAGACCGACAGAACAACACGCATTCATTCATTCACTCACTTTTTGCTGTTCATTAACAGACACAAAACACACAATTCTCATAACCTCCCAAATTCCACACCATCGGAAATTGCTGCTAAATTGTAACTCACTCTGTCTACGATTACTGTATGTATTAACTTTGATTTGCAGCCAGCACTGCATGAGGAAGTTAAGCTCATTGGCCAAGCTCACACTAGTAGTAGGGAGATTAGGGAGGGATTGCAGAGCCGAGGTGAAGCGATCAGGCCAGAGTTGAGGGCTGATCGTCTGCTCGGGTGTTTAATCAGACTTTTTTCTTGTCCCAGCTTGCTAAGTTCTCTGAGGACACTCTAAGCAGCTACACGGAAGTGGTGTCCTCCCAGGTATATCCTCTGTATTTCTCCCACCCGTTCACCACACGCTTCTTGTGATCCTTCTCCCTTGCGCTGGACCCTGCCACAACCGTCATCTTTTTCTTCACCTTTTCGTTCTCTGATTATTTTTTTTCTCATATCAACTTGTCTTTATCAAAGGATCACTATGAAAAGAGACTGTTATTTGATTTATTTAATTGCTTCACCACCGTTTGTTTACGTTTGTTCTCATTTTTTTTCTTTTAAAAGATACAGCCACTTCACCTCACTTCGTTCAATCAAGTTTGCAAAATCAGCCAATACACCTGCGGTCTTCATTATTTATTTGCATATTTTTCGCTTCTTGTGCTGCCGGTTAGTTTGGCACCCCTTCACGCTGACCTGTGACCCCTTGGCCTTTGCCTGCCCACCTGCTGCCTGCCTGAGGTTTGCATGATAGAGTATATGCTCTCTCTATAGTGGTGGTGCTTGTCTGGACTACATTTTTCAAATTTGTTAGCTGAATTAATGTACGTTTGGAGAACTTCTGCATGAACAAGACTTTTTCTTCTTCTACTTTTTTTTCTTTAAAATTTCCAAAGTATGGTAAGTATTTGTCGGCATGGACGGATCAGACATATGAACAATTTAATTTCTTATTTCGGTTGTACTTTACAATAACGTTTCATTAGTTAACAATAATGTATTAACTAACAATGAACAATTCTGAAAAATTTGTTGCAGTATTTATTAATCCTTATTAATGTTGATTAATAAAAATACATTGTTCTCGTTAGTTTACTAAATAATATTAACAAACAACCTTTGATTTTAATAAATGTTGAATTTAACATTCATTTAGATTAATAAATGCTGTATAATTACTGTTCATTCTTAATTCGTTAACACTTATAATATTTAACAATTTAATCATGTTAACAATAATAATATTTAGTTATTTCAAATACAAAAAAGCAAGGTTTTAAAGTTTACTCTTCATAAACATTCTCATTGGTTTATTGAAAAGTTGTGCAGTTAAAGTATGTGTGTGTGTGTGTGTGTGTTTGTCTGATGATGTAAATCTTTAAAGACCTTGTGAAATCAAAATTTTAGATTTTGTCTCTTTTTGTGAAGTTTCCATGTCTGTTGAGTCACCTATATATATTACTATATTTACCGTTGACAATTAACTTTTTAACAGATATATTTTTATAAATGCACTAAATGTTTGGAGTAAGAAATCATCCTACTACTTCTGATTTTCTGTTCAAGAAACATTTCAGGATTGTTTGATGAATAGTCAAACCATGTCAGTTGACATTATCTAATAGCTGCACGGGTTAATTGATGTTAGTAGAAAAGAAAAATTGTTCCATGAACGGACTGTCTACACTTGACACCAGCGGCGTGCCACGACAAAAGCAAAGAGAACCCATCATAATAAGTGCTGAATTTGAAATTGATGCTGAATTTTGTGCACTGATGACTCCTTCACAATGAGACCAGGAATATGTATTAAGAAACTGAATGGGCTCAGCTTTGATTTCATGTTGACTTTAAAGGTGGATTCATGGATCTGATGTGTCAGATAAATTCACGTACAACTAACCATTTTCAGTTCTGGCTTCACAGTGCTGCTCTGCTGTAGCTGCTGCCTCAAGATTTCATTTATTTCCTTCGGTTTCAAATCTTCTGTGATTCAGTCAGTTCAATTCTCTCTCTCCTTTCCTGCCGCAAGGAGCATTTATCTTTATGACACACCTCTAAATCTCTCAATGCTCCAGGTCAAACCCAAGACTGGACACGCTACTGCTGCTTTTTTCCTGATCCCTACTCTCCCTAGCTTTATCTTATAGATCTTCTCTGTGTGTGTGTGTGTGTGTGTGTGTGTGTCTGGATGTCTGTGCGTGTGTTGTCAGGGGATAACATCCAGATCCAGGTTTCAAGTTTCATAAATTGACACTTTTGCAGAGCCGTTCGAAACCCAGAGATGCTGATGCATGGTTTTGAGTTTCTGTCAGATTAGGTGATGAGACTCAGACCAATGTGTGTGTGTGTGTCTGTGTGTGTGTGCGCATGCGATTGTGTGCAGGAGATGCTATGCTGTGTGTGGAGGCACCTGGTCAGTGTGCTGAAAGGAGAGTCCCGGACCCTCTGTTATACCTCCAGTCTGCTGCACACATTGGGTTCTGTCACTGTAAGTTCTCCCCCTTGTGTCACATTAAACCTATTACACATTCTACTTATGGGACATACTTTGATGGGGGGGGGGAAGGATCAATATTCACTTTCATATAAAATATTAATATAAAAGTATAATAAAAAAAAATAGGAATAAAAGTGCTATTTTAATTATTGAACTAATTTAACTGAACTAATTATCAAATTATAACATGGCTGAGGAAGACACGTTTTTCTCCTCCAATATTTAAAATAGTTGTCAATCAATGTCTTTTTAATAGCAGTAACATTTTTTTTTTGTGAATTTTTTACGTTTCTTTACATTCTTGAGATACTGGATTTGTATCATGTTGTTACTTACCACAAATAATAATAACGACACATCGCTCGGTATGTATAAACAAATGTCAAGAGATATTTACTTTGAATAAATATGCTTATAAGGCAAGAGGACATTCATGCAATACTGCAAATAGGCTAAATCTTCGAAAATATGAACGCATATGGAATGTGCATTTAAAATCACTGTCTTAAATGCATTTAATCATTAAAGTATGCAACACACACACTCACCAGCCATTTAATTGTCCGTGGCAGAGGCGCTGGAAACATTTAGGTTCATATTGACATGATAGCATCATGCAGTTGCTACAGATTTGTCTGCTGCACACGAATCTCCCATTCCAACCCATCCCAAAGGTGCTTGATTGAGATCTGGTGACTGTGGAGGCCATTTGAGTACAGTGAACTCATTGTCATGTTCAAGAAACTGGTTTGAGATGATGTGAACTCTGTGACTTGGCGCATTATCCTGCTTTAAATAGCCATCAGAAGGTGGGTACACTGGTCATAAAGGGATTGACATGGTCAGCAACATCGTCAGTAGGTAGACTGTGGCATTTAAACAATGCTCAAATTACTTAGGGGGCTAAGTAATAGGTTTAAAAATATCCCCAGCAGCCTGAACCATTGATAAAAGGCAGGATGGACCAGGTGACATATTTCCAATCTGCTATTGTCCAATTTTGCTGACCTCAGTTTCCTGTTCTTAGCTGACAGGAGTGGCACTGGTGTGGTCTGCTGCTGCTATAGCCCATCAGCTTCAATGTCCGACGTGTTGTGGGTTCATAGATGCTCTTCTGCATACCTCGGTTGTGATGAGAGGTTATTTGAGTTACTGTTGCCTTTCTATCAGTTCAAACCAGTCTAGCTATTCTCCTCTGACCTCTGGCATCAACAAGGCATCAACAAGGCAAGTCCTAGAGACGGCTGTGGATGAAAATCCCAGAAGATCAACGGTTTCTGAAATACTCAGACCAGCCCATCTTGCACCAACAACCATGTCACGTTCAAAGTCATTTAAATTTTCCCATTCTGATGCTCAGTTTGAACTTTAGCAGATCGTCTTGACCATGTCTACATGCTTAAATGAATTGAGTTGCTGCCATGTGATTAGATACTCGAGTTAACGAGTGGTTGATTAGGTCTAATAAAGTGACTGGTGAGTGTATATGGAATGCATTTAAAAAACAGTTTTAAAGTATGACTATAATAACCTAAACATTGTATATGCTATGTTGTGTAACACAAAGAACATGCCTTAGTTATTCTAATATACTTTAAGAATGATGAAAATGTTTTAAATAATTCCCGTAAATATTAATTTAAGCTTAACATGAGCTTTATTAACTGATAATGCAGTATCTTGTTTTATCATATATCCTGACCCGCTCATAGGTGCTGTGCTGTGTGGATAAGCAGGGCATCCTGTCCTGGCCTAACCCCAGTCCCGAGACTGTACTGTTTTTCAGCGGACGAGTAGAACCTCCTCATGACAGCCAGGATGACCTCAGAGACGACCTGTCAGTCAACTCCCTCTGCAGGACAGAGGGCGAGGAGGAACGAGATGAGGTACTGCTCATTATAGCTAGACTGAAACATCATAATTGACAATATCTTTTCATTACGACCATTTGAATTAAGTTACGTCAGAAGTTTTGAAAATATATAATTATACTGGCTAGGGATGGACTTAAATAAGTTAGTTATTTTAGCGTCTGTATTTTGACTCCCTTCAGTTTGTATGTGTGTGTGTTTTTCCTCTTTAGCCTCAGGAAGGTGAAGCACTGTTGTGTTTACAAGCATTTGAACCCTCCCTTCACATGGCTGAGCAGGAACCAAGTGAGACGTCACATGACACCGCCCGTTCCTCGGACACTCAGCGCCAGCGACGAGGACCCCAAACCACCCGTTCAAAACATCCATCGGGCTCCAACGTCAGTTTCAGCCATGACACTGAAGGTGGAGATGACATTGCTCAGGTAGGAGTACACCTGCAGAGCTAGTTTAGGTTGTGAGTATGCATTTGTGTTTATGTGTTTTGTGTACGTCTCTTTCCAGACATGCGGTGTGGGTGATGATCTGTGTGAAGCAGAAGATTTTGTGTGTGACTATCATCTGGAGATGTTGAGCCTGTCACAGGATCAGCAGAATCCCATCAGCATCCTGTTTGATGACTCTGGTTGGCAGAATCACCTGCCCTCTTTGAAGCCCCTTGGCCTGAACATCCTGTTGAACCTGTGTAATGTCACCGTCACCCAGCAGCTCTGCCGATTCTCAGATCACCTGTCCAACCTGGCGCTGCAGGAATGCCACGGGGCGGTTCTACCTGTTCATGTTCCCTGGGGTCTCTGCGAACTATCTCGCCTTATAGGTAAATGTGAGAGGCATGTTAATAAACATGCTGTACATTGGATTTATAATTTTGTGGATTCATTGGTACAATTTATTGTTTTGTGAACTATTGTTTATTGGAAAAAGCATACAAAGCAATCTTTTTTTCTAGTTATATTGTGAAATGTGTGTGTGTGTGTGTGTTTTTTTTGTTGTTGTTTTTTTTCACAATAATTTGCACTTTATTTGTTTTGTACTCCTGAAGCCTCTATGGGCCACAACATCCCAAGAATCCAAGTATATAATAACACAAACAACATTTTTTTTTTTACACATTTGATATAGAAATTTTAGTTGCTACAAGTGAGTATAGGCCATAATGTTATAATGTGCTGTATGAAAATGGATATTCATTATTACATTAAATTATTGGTGTTGTGATTGGTGTTGTCTGGGGAGTTCCAGCCTACTGGACATACCATTATGATGGTAATGGTAATTTAAAAGTAGGGAATATGAGCATGACGAATTAAATATCCAGTATCAACCAATATTGATAGCTGGGGGGAAAAATCTAATATTGGACAATATGGATATGAATGATATGTCGACTGTTGTGCATACCTAATTGTTGATCAACATCTTGTCTGGCAGTGCTTCTTGTCAATAGTAATTTAAGATTTATTGTTGGTGTTTCTTCACATACTTTAATTAGACCCTTCTTGTTCTTTCCTCCTCTGTTGTATGTCAGGTTTCACTCCGGGAGCGAGGGAACTGTTTAAGCATGAGAATCATCTGGCTCTGTACCAGCTGCCTTCAGGAGAGAAGCCCAAAGAATCTGCTCCTCGACGCGTCCATCACTTCACTAAACGCCAGCCACCCATTAATCACCTCATCAGTCTGTTTGTTAGGGACAGCACTACCAGTATGCCACTTTTGGTTTTGGTTTTCTGTCCCACTTCCTGTTTGTTCTTGGTGGTTTGTTCAGTCACTGACCTTTGCCCTTTGAACTCTCTTCAGATAATGTACAGATGCTTTCCCACGGCTCGGCTGACCTCATCCTGGAAGCCTGCACTGATTTCTGGGACGGCGCAGACATCTATCCTCTGTCTGGCTCTGATAGGTCAGAAACACTCATTAAAAGACTAACACTAGTCATTCAGTTTTCTTAAAATTCACAGTGGAGAATTTTGTTTCTCTACTGAAGTACTGGTGTTATTCCCCATAGGAAAAAGGTTCTAGATTTCTACCAGCGTGCCTGTCTGTCAGGTTATTGTTCTGCGTTTGCCTATAAGCCAATGCAGGTGGCATTGTCTGAGCAGCTCAATGGAAAATGTGTGGAGCTGGCTCCAGGCCCTACACTCTTTTCTGGGGTGGAGCTTCCCAGTACCACCCCCATCAAACACGGCAGCCGCAGGAACAGCTGGAGCTCTGATGGTGAGAGACATGGCCTGTTCATCTCACGATCTGGACAGTAGAGTGAAAAATATATATATTGCAATATGATTGTTTATCGATCTATTGATCCATTTACAGATAGATGGATATGGTGGATGGATGAGTGGATATGTAGATATATAAATGGATGTGTAGATATTTAGACACATCCAGATATGTATATGGTTGGATGGAGGGACAGACGGATTGATGGATCGACAGATGTTAAATATTATTATTTTTAAATTACATTTACATTTATGCATTTGGCAGACACTTTTATCCAAAGTGACTTACATTGCATTCAAGGAACACATTGAATCAAATTCTTGCTTTCCCTGGGATCGAACCCATGACCTTAGTGTTGTAAGCACCAATGCTCTACTGATTGAGCTACAGATGGAAGGATTCATAATCTAATCTACTTAATTGTCTGTCCATCCATCCATTCATCTATATATCATTGATGCATAGATCAAACTTACCAACTCTAACATGCATATGTACTGTATATGTACTGTTTTAGAGGGTATTGGAGAAAGTTTGGAAAAAGAGGACTGTGTTCAAGCTCTGAGCGGCCAAATCTTCATGGGAATGGTGTCGTCACAGTTCCAGGCCAGACTGGACACTGTACGGCTCATTGAAAACCTGGTGGTAGCCTGTATCCGCTTTGTGTACTTCTCCATGGAGGATGAGCTACGCAGCAAAGTATGACACTGATGGGACAGCCAACTCTGAAAACATGATGTATTTGGGGTGTAGTATTTGATCACCTCTTAATGTTGTCTCCTCGTAGGTGTTCGCAGAGAAGATGGGATTGGAGACAGGCTGGAACTGTCACATCTCTCTGACCCCAAATGGAGATGGTCACTGCGATGGTGCTCCATCCAGCCCTAGCCAAGCAGGATCCCTACATGACGACCTTCTGCAGGGTAAGTATGTCTTCGTGCTTGCCTGCTTGCATTTGTACCCAATGTGGAATGTATTAAAATGAACCATCATCCCTCTGTTGTTAGATTCTCGTGATGATGCAGAGGGCCCACTACTGCCTGAGGATCATTCAGATCTCGCCAGCTTCCAGCCTACTGACAGTGATGTGCCCAGTTTCTTAGAAGACTGCAACAGAGTAAGCAGTCTCCAATAGCTTGTTAACAAAAGTTTATTGTGCAAAAGTGGAAGAGAAGTGGCATAAATGCATTTATACTTCAATTACAACTGTATACTTTCGAAGCTAGGAGCTGAGGTTGGTCAGAGCAAGCATAATTTAGTCTGGTTTGTATCTTTACAATAAAATTTCAATAGACACAGAGCAACCTTTGTATTTGCAGTTGCAAAAAGAGTAATTGGTGCTTTTTCCTCTGTTGTTCTGTAGGCCAAACTGCCTCGTGGAATCCATCAGGTTCGCCCTCATTTAAAGAACATAGACAATGTGCCTCTACTGGTGCCGCTGTTCACAGACTGCACCCCTGAAAGTGAGTCCGCTTCAAGACCAGCTTTAAGAAGTTGCAATAATGCGTGTTGTATGTTAGTGTACTTATGATGAGCCCTCCCATGTTTGTGTCTCACAGCAATGTGTGAAATGATGAAGATCATGCAGGAGAATAAAGAGGTAACGTGCTGTCTGGGGAGTTCTGCAAACTTCCGTAACAGCTGCCTTTTTCTTCAGAGCGACATTAGGTGGGTAGCTCGCACATGACTGTACTGCACCTACATCACTGTACACCATAATTAATACTTATAATCTTATGCAAAGCTACAGTCTAAAGAATGACAGCTTTCAAGAAGCTAAAAAGATTGTTTTGAGTTTTGCATGTTCAAATGAATTAGAGTTTAATGTAATTTGGAAAACCTCACTATGTGTTATAGTATCTCCCTGGATCCCCTGTACCCGTCCCGCTGCTCGTGGGAGACATTTGGATATGCTGCAGGGTGCGGGATGAATAAAGACTGTGATGAGCTCTCTCCACTCGGGCTCAGTGCTCAACTCAACAGCCTTGCCTGCTCTGTGTCCTTCCATCAGGGCGAGAGTGTCAGCATGGTCAAACTCATAGAGCAGGTTTGGGGAGCTCTCACAAGAACACTCTTGGGAATGTTGTTGATCACATGGAAGCAGGAAGTTATAAGCTTATTCAGTACATTTATCTATACCAGGGGAGACAAATCTTGTTCCTGGAGAACTACCTTCCTGCAGTGTTCAGCTCCAGCTCTGGTCAAACACTAATGAATTGGTTAATTAAGATCTTCAGGAGCGCTTGATGATTACAGACAGGTGTGTTTCATCTGAACTCTGCTGGTAGGTAGAACTCCAGGAACAGGATTAAGTCTATATTCCTGGTCGACACTACAATTTAAAGGTTTGGGTCAGTATGATTTAAATTTTTTTTTGAATAAAATCTTAGTCTCTCACCATAGCTGCATTTAAATAAATATGGTAAAAAAAAACAGTAATATTGTGAAATATTATTACAATAATATATAAAGTTTTCTATTTTAAAGTGTAATTTAGTCCTGTGATGGCAAAGATTAATTTTTAGCAGCTATTACTCCAGTGTCACATGGTCCTTCAGAAATCATTCTAATATTGTGATTTGCTGCTTAAGAAAAACTTCTGATTATTATCAAAGTTGAAAATGGTTGTGTTGCTCAATGTTATTGTGTAAAAAACATTTTGTCAGGATTCATTTAGAGGAAAGTTCAAAAGAACACCTTTAAAAAAGAAAGAAATCTTTTGGAACATTATGAATGTCTTTACTGGCACTTTTGATCAATAAAAGTAGTCATTTCTTTAAAACAAAGACAATAACAACAAAAAAACGTTCTGAACTCAAACTTTTTTGTTTGTTTCTTTATTATGCGTGCATTAAAAAGATTGGGCATTCGTTTATTTGGTGAAAATGAGTAAGCGAGACTCAAACCTGTATCATCCACATGCTAACCACTGTGTTACAGTTTAAGCAAAACTATTTTTAATGTACTGAAAATAAATTAGATTAAGAATATGATTAGGATTAGTCCCGGTCCCATTCCCTCATCATAATTAGACTATGCCTAATAAAACATTAGGCTGAATTCTGAGTCTTAATCTGAATTGAATCTGAATGCAGTTTCTGATGTATTTTCAGGCGAGACACACTATCTACGGTATTCGAAAGTGCTTCCTCTTCCTACTGCAGTGTCAACTGACACTGGTCCTCATTCAGGTCAGAAAATATATACTGTGTCCAAAATAGACCTGCATGTTATGTACAGCATACATTCCTTATTCATATTTGTACGTTCGTTGTGAAGTTCCTGGCCTGCCTTATTCAGCTGCCTCCACCCATGAACATCACAGACATCCTGTGGCTTTCCTGCTTCTCTTACCCTCTGCTAAGGTAATGGAGAAGAAGTGACCAAAAAAGATGCCTACATGCTGCATGGTAAAACTTGTTCACTGTGTATATATCTATATCTGGCATTCACAGCGTGTCATTGCTGGGAAAACCTCCTGACAGTTCAGTGATGACTGTCGCTACTGGAAAGAATCTGGACTCCATACCACGCAAGGTCAGTCATGAGACCACACAATGCACCCGATTTAAACAAGCTTGACACACGTGCATTCATCTTATGTTTGTCTCCCTCCCACAGACCCAGCACTACTTCCTGGGCTGGTTCCTGTTGAAGTTTGGTCTGACGATGTTGGCCTACTTAGTCGGATTTGGGTTTTCTCTACAGGAAGTGTGTTCTAGAGCAGCTAACCTCACAAAAACTGATAACAGCACCATCAACTGCTCCCATATACTCACATCCAGGTACACACACTCACACAGAAACTGTTTAGTTTGCATGAATTAGTTATGAGTTCTAATCAATGGTTAATATAAACAGCTCCGAGGATACCACGCAGTGGTTTGGTGAATTGTCCAATGGGCTACTTCTGATTCAGAAGATCATGGCAGGTTTTCTGGCTTTGCACACAGGTATATAAATAAAATAAAACAGCTTAAATAAAATATATTACCTCATTTGACTACTGTACTTTCCCGCATATAACCCGCAGACGCAGATAATCTACACCCTCATATAGACCGCAGGTCATGTGGGGAAAACCCCTTATATAACCCGCACCCATAGATTTATGAACTTCTTTTGTGTAAGTTCACATTTCGATGTTGCTCGCATGATGTCAATTATCCATAACTGTTCAGGCTCGGTACACAGTGCTTGTGCACGAAATTCACACAATAAAAAAACAAACACAAGTCAGAATCAGAAGAAAAAGAAAAAACAGTCTCTCCTGCTGTGCAGCAGCTCGTCCCTTAAGAAGCGATTCTACAGGTGTTGATCATCGGATGAGATGAGAAGAGCCCGCCTTCATGGCAGCACAGCCAATCACGTCTTCTTGCATGATTGACAGGTCAGACAGCCTATCAGCGCCAGCTGTCAGAGTGACAGTACAAGCACCAGAGACAACAACCCTCGCAAGAAAGAAAAACAGAAAGAAAACTCCTACAAAAAAAATTATGTCCTTAGGGACGTAACAAATATATTGAAACATTACGTGTAAATTTTTTTTTTTGATATAGCCCGCACCCTTATATAGCCCGCACCCCTGCAGGGTTTGTAAAATCTGGTATAACCCGCGGGTTATATGCAGGAAAATACAGTATTTACTTGAGGGTTTATCTAGATGGATTTGGATTTGGGAAAAACATGATTTATTTATAGTTATGTTATTTATTATTACTCTATTTGTTTTTATTTAATGCAGTGGTCATCTCTCTGAGTTATGTGCACCGTTCACAACCCCTGTGGAGGAGGAACCCATTCAGTAACACATGGTGGTGTCTTACCGTGCTTGTGGTGTGAGTGTTTTTCGATTTGTGAAAGTTAAACACTTTTGAAAACTATTTTCACTTGCCTGGGATCATTGAAATGTTCCAATGGCTTTTCCTCTCTCCCCCTCGCAGGTTGTTAGGACAGGTGGTGCAGGCTGGGATAGATTATCATTTGTGGCAGAACAGGAATACAGAAATGGTCTTCACTCTACATCATATTCCGCTATTTGTCTGGCTGTTAGTCTCTCTGTCCATCGTACTTGTGGTGCTAATCAATGAAGCAGTAAAACTGCATGAAATCAGGTAAGAGTATAAATCGCTTAAATGTAGAGGATATTAATAATAATTCAGTTATTTACTCATCTTTATGTCGTTCCAAATGTCTCTCTTCTGCGCTTTTTCATACAATAAATGCATACTGTGGCCAAAGGCCATCATTATATTATATTTTTTATATAAATGCACAATCAAATTTGTCCGAACAACTCGTTCTTTTGAATTTATTTATCAAAGAATCCTGTAAAAAAATATTATCATGGTTTCCACAAATATATTTCACATGATAATAAGAATGGTTTCTGAACGAACACGTGACACTGAACATTTTTTTTTCTCCTTCACCATAGCTCTATATCTAATTTTGTTCACATTCAAACTTGCCATGTCATGTTCAGTTCGCAAGTTGCAAATTAAATAGTCAAAAATCAGTGTATGGCAAACACGATATGTGAATAAAGTAGCATTTCCCATCCCATGAAAATTGAATCGGCACTTCTGGTGAAATTATCGCAATTTTCACCACTGAGATATATGTTTACCGGCATATAGCTTATGACTGAACTCTGGAGTCACATGACTGGAAGCAAAGTCTTCATTCAGTATTAATTCAATACATTTGATTCCATGTTCATTTACGAATATGTCTTTGTCTGACAGAAATGTCTGTTTCATTCAAATTTTAAATAGCTTAAATAAACCCTGAATTTTCTCATTACCTGTAAAATATGGCTCTGATTTCAGGGTGCGAGTGCGTTACCAGAAGAGACAGAAGCTACAGTTTGAGACTAAGCTGGGAATGAACTCTCCCTTCTGACCTGCGTCTGTACAGGACGGCTTGGTCACCTTCATCAGCGTCATGTTTATTTCTGTGGTGGAGAACATCAAGGCTCCTTTGGATTCCCTTCGGCAGAGCCCTTTATGCAACACCTCCAATGGGCGGATCGTTGTTTCCGCTATGAACGCCACTGAGGGCTGCGTTTTTAATCCGTGAGATCTTAGATTAAATCTTTACTATGAGGAAAGCCTAAATTAGTCTTGTTTGAGGATGTTCACCTGCATGCTGTTTTGGTTTGGATAGGGTCATTCAGTAGAGGGATAATTTTCCAATGAGGGCATTCACTTGTTCCTCTCAAAACCTCAAACTAATGCACGATAGAGCAGTTTTATACCAAATTGCACAATGGAGGGCTAAATCAACATGATTTTTTTCTTTCTATTTTTAGGTTTTATTAGCTGTTGTGAATTGTGGATTTTATTGATTCATTTTGTGTTTCAAACACGAGACAATTAACCGCTCATGCGATGAGCTTTAGCTGTAGACTCTCTACGTTCGTATTTTTTTCCGTCACTCTGCTGAGAGATTTCGTGCAGTTCATTTACTGGGTCATAAGAGCTTGTTGAAGCCTGTTTTAAAGGGTTATAATGTGAATGTCATCACCTCAACTTACCTCATATTCAGAGGGGAAATATTTCATACTGTTTTTTGTGATTTATAATGCACAAGTGAATTTATTTACAAGAATGGCAACTTTGCTGAAAAGTTTTGCTTCCAAAATCAGTGTGCAAACTCATTTGTTTGCTTACCTAGAATTAGTCAGGCTTGAAATTTCTTTTATGCATCAATATTAGATGACATGCATGAATTGCTGGAATCTGTTTTTTTTTTTCTTTTCTCTGTCTTTTAAACTCTATTTTTTACTGCAAAGTTCTTAAGTTCAAAATGCAAAGACTTTTAATCAAGCAAAGCAAAATCTTTCCAACTCGAAATGTTCTCATTCTGTCTACAGAGACATTTGAAATGTTTTTACAAATGTGATTGTCAGCCAGAATGCACTGTAATTTTGGGATACATTTGCATGCCAGATAGACGACAAAATCACTTTTTCAAGATAATTATTTCTGGTGTAGCTCTGTAAAGAATATATCTAACTCTGGATGGGTCGGGCTCATTTTAATTTTACGTTTTTGTAATTATTTTATCCAGAGAATTCAGTGTTTACTGATAAAGAGGGATATTCAATTTTGATTGTGTTCTACCTCTTGCTGATTGCCTCACTATAAATAATTCTTGGCAACTTCATGAATTTTTATTATTGTAATTGTAATCCAGTTGGGCTGCAGCAATGGGAGTATAAGGGGCTCTAGGGTCACTAGATGTACAGATTTAAAAATCCATGCAAGTGACCAGCTAATCTCCAAATTACCAGCATTTTTTTTTCCAATACTAGTGCAATTCTCCAACATAAACCTCTTACCACAGATGTACCATAGACTCATCAAATGGATAGTTAACTAAATGGATAGTTCACCCAAAAATGAAAATTGTCATAATTTATGCATCCTCATGTTGTTAATGTAGAATGTGTCACCCGGTTTATCCATACATTGAAGGTGGTATTCAAAACTGTTTTTGGCTGCTTTGACTTTTGTTGTAAGGATGAAGAAAAAAAGATCTGTGACATATTTAATATACTGTTCTTCAAAGAAAGAAAGTCGTTTGTGTTTGGAATGGCATGAGGGTGAATAATTGATTTGAATTTGAATCAATTTGAGTTGAAATTACTTCTAATTCTTAGGTGAACTGTCCCTTTAAGTTGCTGCTAAGTCCTGTATAAGTGGCAGATTTTAAAATGACTGATGATGGGACCTTAAGAACCTATAGTCAAAACTCAGTTAGTATTTTCTGTAGAAGCTGCCTTTCCTATGAGCCACAGTTTGTCCCGTTTTCTACATAATGAACCGAATGATGTCTTAACTTACTGATTTCCTTTTGTTCCTGTCACTGTTATATTTAAGTTTAAATCACAAATACATACTGTAACCTCTAATCTAATATGGTATTTATTTTGAATTGATTGCATATGTCTGTACATCTTAACAGCAAATGATTGCAACCTAACCGCCTTTTCCATTACGCATCTAGAGATTGTCGTAGGCACTGAATATTCATAAGGGTACCTAGTGCATTTAGTTACATGCTTTCTTGCTCGTTCAAAAGGAAGGCAGGTGTTATGATGTGTTTAGAGGTTACATAACTGTTGCTGGGGTTCGATGTTTACACCACAAGGCTGCTCGGCACCACATCTGTGTAACGTATAAACTTAAATCAAAAAGAAGTCCGGAGGCTCTGAATTGGTGCTGAATTAGTGATATAACAATATGTACAGTTAAGTTTTTTTTTGAAAAAAACATCACCTTAGTGAGAAATTCGTTTCAGTAAGCACTGATCTGTTATGTACAAACTGTTGAAAAAAATTTTTTTGGGATGTGAGTTTGTGGGCAGCGTTTTTGTACAGTTAGCTCTTTTGTAATTGTTTTTGAAATGTTCTCTTTTCACTTATTTCCTAATGTATGCATGATCAAGACCATTAGAATGCCAGGGTTTCTTGATTTCTTTACTCATCTGCTGAATATTGAATATGTTGACTCAGTCATGCATGTATTAAAAATGTTGCTGATGCTTTTTCCATCAAGCTGTAATCTTGAAGCTAGGAGTGTGAATCAGAACCTCTGTGCGAAATACATGCCTGGGCTACAACTTACACTGATTGACTCAATATACAGATATATTTGCTATTTATGAATGTTCATAAGATTTATAAATGTTGTACAGTTTGTATTTTTTTAAGATGTCTTTAACATTGATTTCTCCCCTTCCCGGCAGATTATTTGTGAACCAATGTTATGTTAATAAATATGTTCATTTTAAAACAGCTCTTTCTTTTTTATATATATATAAATAAAAAAGCTCTTGTGATTATTGTAATATTTGATGACTCTTCAAATTCAATCCCCAATTCTGTCAACATTTACGTTTTTTTCAGATTTATATTGCATGATGTAAAGAGGTGTGAGTTGTTTAAATGTGCTTTATAACTTTTCATAATGTCTCCTATAGACTGAAATTAGGGTCAGATGTTATGTTTATGCTTGGCTTTTAATTATTTTAGCAAGATATAATTAAACAGCTATAAGATATAGCTTTGTGAGAGCAGTATATCAAATCATTTCAGTCGTTACTAGAACAACTAGAAAAGTCGTTTGTGATGAAATTTTGACTGAAAAAGTTCGAAATTGCTTTGGTCAACCGTGGCGAGATACGTGAAGTTTTCAAAATTGTACCATTCAGTTTCCTTTTTTATTATTAATATTCCGTTTAATAAACAAGTGGAAAATTAAATTCATTAACTTGACTGAATAAACGACGACTTTATTATTCCTCACTCAACCTTCAAGGTTGTTGGAAAATGATTGCGCCCACTGTGTGTTGCTCTAACCGTCCAATAGAGGGCGTTGCCGCAACTATAAAGGTCCCGCAACATCAGAGCTGCTGATTGGCTGTAGCGGTTGACATGCAGGATTGTAGCCAATCATTGCTGAAAGGTTAACTGCGTACTGCACACTGAAGCACGGCGGCACCGGCGGATCATCAGCACGCCGAAGGCTGTCATAAGATCATTTGAAGGACTCGCTACGAGGATTCCCTCACATTTTATGCCCTTTTAGAGGTAAATATGTCGGAATGTATGTTTTAGTGCTTTGTCTGGTTCTGCTGTTTAGGTTTAGTGCGCGAGCCTTCCTGTTAAAACCCAAACGACCTGCTGTATATGTTGCAAAGGCAAGATCCAATCAAACAAACCATTGACAGACGTGTGATTTAAAAAAAAAAAACATAAAAACTTTTATGGCTATAAAACGGATGTGTTTGTGTAGAAAAGCGTGAAATACACCGCACCCCGTGTGACATGACATCCGTCACGCGATGCATTAATCATTCCACGCGCATATTCGCGTGCCTGATGCACAACAGGTCCTGTTTTAACGATTGAATGTGCAAAGATCTGATAACAATGTAGTGATGCAAATTACAGCTCATCTGAGGTAAGGTAAGGGATGCACGGCAATGCCTTTTTTTGGCACATGTTAAACCCCTCCCCCTTTTAATTTATTTAAAAAAATCATTGCAGAACTTTACATAAATACAATACAAAATCAAGGAACATAATCTAGATTGTATCTCTCATATTAAACGACAATAATAATATAGGTTTGCATACATTAAATGTGCAATAACATAGAAAAAGAAAAGCACAATAATAGGGTTAAATCATACTTTCAATACTTTGCCATAGTGCATCAAGAAGTTTGTACTTTTCTTACTATTAATAAGTTAAAGGGATGAAATGACAGAATTAAGTTCAGCAAGAAACATATGAAAGCACGAAGTAGAATTAAGCCACTTTTGTTTGTGAATGAAAACTTTTGCATGCCAAATAAGGAAATTGACAACATATTCAACAGACAGCAGTTTTGGTTTTCCTAATAAAAGATGACCTCTTTGAGGACAAAGGTGTGGGTAACATTTTTAGGGCTAAAAACGGGCTAAAAACATTTGTAGGGCTTAATTCGGTCCAAAATGTATTGGTTATTTCAATCATAATATAAGTTGGCAGATGTTTCTTCAGCAAAACCACAAAAAGAAAAAAATTCATCAATATCAGAGTACATGTTAAACCCCTGGTGAGGTTTGCAGAGTGAAAGTGAAGCAGACCTACATGCGAATAAAGTGTGGTTTGACCTACCGTACATGTATGGGTCGTGACCCCACTGACCCCTACCACAATTTGCTTCTAGATCATTTGATTAGCCTATAATTTATAATATATGCATAATTCTTATAGATATGAAATTCATTATTTTACGTCCGCTCGTCAAAAAGGTTATGTATTATAATTATAGTGTCTAAATTATCTTTCTTTGATATGCCTGTCAACATGTTTTATTACTTTTGGTTGTTCTCTAATCTCTACCACGTCTGAATGATGTTCACAAATATAGGCGTGTTTCCATTCAAATGCGTTTCCTTGACATTTAAAATATTGTGCATCACAATCGATGGCATATGGTGTTATTTCAAGATTATTTATATACCAATATAGTATTTTATTAATATTTTAAACAATATATATTTTCAATTGTTCAAGTTTTCAATTTTTTATTATTTGGCATTTTTATTAGTCTTTTTAATTTATTCTATATATAGCTTTTATTTATTTTTACTTCAGTATTCATTTGTCATTTTAATACTTAAACTTTTTAAAGTTATTTGCCAAGTTAAAATTTCAAAATGTTCTTGTAATGTTTTTGTATTATTTTAATTTGACTTGATTTTCATTTTTTAACAATAACCACACTGTATGCATATAATTGTTTACGTTTTAATTGTAAAAATCATAATCACTGGATTCTGGAAAAATTGCTTATTTTGAGGGTTTCTCAAACAGCAAGACTGGAACTGAATTTATTTCATTAGAACAAACATTCTTGTCATTCTGAAAAATTATATAATATTTATTTAATAAAAAAAAGTGTCTTATAGGTTTGTGTGCTTATGGACCTTTTTCACATTTTCAAGGTTCTCAGAAGCAGAAATAAATTATAGTTTATAATTTATCATAGTGAAAGAAACTACAACAAATATAACTTTTTTTTGCCCCATCTGCAAAAGGAAAAAACCCATGATAGTATTTCTATGACTTTCCAAAGGAGCGAAAATTGATTACGTTTGTCAGAAGAGAGAAGAACGTCACATTTACAGCCACTGCCTCAGCAGTTGTATTAGAAACCACAGCGTTAAGCAATTTCCTGTAATTTAATGCCAACACGTCATCCCAGTCTGTGAAAAGGGTCTAGTTGGGTCATTTACTAAGAACCCCAAGTGAGGAGCTCCTGTCATGCTTTAAGGCATAGGTGTCAAACTCAAGGCCCGCGGGCCACATCCGGCCCGGCGAGTAATTATGTCCGGCCCGCGAGAGCATTTTATTAATGGCCCGCGAGATGTCCCGCCCTCCAGCTGACTCGCCGAACACTTCCTGTATTAAACAGGAAGTGGCTAATGATGCTTTGCGCTCGCGCTAGTACCGCGCGATTGTTATTGTTAATTATCCATAACCGTTCAGGCTCGGTACACAGTGCTTGTGCGCGAAATTCAGGTGTTGATCTTTGGATGAGAAGAGCCCGCCCTCATGCAGCACAGCCAATCACGTCTTCTTGCATGATTGACAGGTCAGACAGCATATCAGCGCCAGCTGTCAGAGTGATAGTACAAGCGCCAGAAAGAAAATACAGCGCAAAAAAAAAAAAAACATATATTGAAATATTACGTGTAAAAAAAAAATTGTGATATAGTTTGTAAAATCTGCTACAACCCATGGGTTATATGCGGGGAAATACGGTATATGTTTACTGACATACTGCTGGTATACCCGTGTGTCTCATTTGCGGAGCTAATGTGGCAATAATTAAATAATTCAATAAGACGGCACTATGAGACAAATGACATAAGAGCAAATCCAACTGAATGATTTGATTTGTTATTGCTGAAAAGCAAAAATTTTATTTAGATTTCCAGGTTTTGTTATGCAGCATGTCCATATTTTGAATTTGTATAATTTTGACAAGATATATTTTTATGGAGAGCAAAATCTTTTATATATAAATCTTTTTAAGTTTTATATAAAATGACATAAGAGTAAAGAAATTTGAATGTTTGTTCTTTTGACTTTTACTTACTTTTACTTTACTTACTTGTTTACTTTATTTCTAACTTGTATAATTTAGACAGGATATATATATTTTTTTTAAGTATTTTTAAATATTTTTGTATATTTTTAAGTTGTTTAAGGTATAAGTTGATTTATTCCAGAATAATATTTCTGTCTGTTTTTATTCACATCTAAGTTAAAAAAAAGGTCAGTTTTAAAAGTTTAGTTTTAGTGTTTTTAATAAATGTTTATCCTGTTCGGCCCGCGACCTAAAGTGTTTTGGGATTTTGGCCCCCTGTGCAATTGAGTTTGACACCCCTGCTTTAAGGAGTCAGGACAAATCATTCAGCTTCTGTTTAATCATATTTCACTCTTTTGCCTGTTCCTTCTGCTGAAGGAGAGGCAGAACAGGAGGTTTGAGGGAACAAGATGGATGTGGATGTCCCTAAACCCCGTGTGTTTCTGAACTACAGCCCCACTGCCCTGTTTTCACAGTGAGAATCATTCTGCATGGTGTTGCTCCTCGTGTGTGTCTGCGACATCTGTGTGTCGCCCAGCGCTTTTTGCATCAGTGCTGCGTTGAAGCTCGGCAATATCCTTCAGCTGGTGCAATTGTTGCAGAAATACCTCATGAAAATGCAAACTATTTCATTCGAGTTTTCATGTGAACATTTTTGCCGTTACTACAAAATGGCAAAGTGTGTTATTGCAGCCTTGTGCGATGCACTGCTTCTGCTGTGTGCTTGAACTTTAAAATCTAATTTAATAAAACAAAGACCGTGTTGTTAAATGCACCGTGTTTGAAAGATCTGAAAAGGCTTTAATGTCCAAAACCCAATTATAGGGGCATTAAAGTCTCAGTGTTTATGAAATGTGATCTTTGTTCTCCTTATTGAGCCAATTGGCTAAAGAAATTAGGCTGACTACTCACATAAATGAGTGCTTAAAGTAACCCTTGACTCAAATGTTTCTTGTTAGCTTTAAAGTGTTGTTCTGAAGCTTGAAAATACCTATCTTTGCCATTGCAACAGTTCATATGTGTTGCATGGTGCTGCTGAGAAGGCCCATGTAAAGTAATACATGGAGCGAACTGAAGTTCAGGTCTGTTTATGGACCTTACAGGTTGTTCTCCATCCCTAGGTGGAGTTTACCGGTTGGTCCAACCCAAGTGATGGCCGCGGTGCAAGATGGACCGTGGAAGAGCCTGAGCTCGGGGAAGAAAGTAGCTTTGGCTGCCGGCCTTTCTGTGGGGGCCACGGTGGGCTACCTTGTTTACCGTCACATTCGAAGCAGCAGTGGTAAGTTGCAAGCAGTTGCCATGTGCTAACATCAGTTTTCACCAGTTGATGGTCAAAATTATATTGTTTTGAATTTGAACTCTTTCCCCGCTAGCGTTTTTGAAAAAGAAAACAAAAGTAAAAAAAGTTGCCATTTCTGATCTGTTACGTCCCTCGTTAGTAGATGGTACTCGTGTCTAGGATTATTAAGACGCAACAAAAAGCAGTATAGTATATGTGTGTCTAAACAGTGCGGAAATTATAAATGGGGAAAGGAAACGGATCACAAAACAAAGTAATTCACCGTTAAATGTTTAATGTCCATCCATGCAATAATGAAATAAATAGTGAATAAATGAATATAATATTTACAATCAACAAAAAAAAAGAACAAATTCATACCGGTGGAAAGGAAGAGAAATCAAGAGAAGATGCTTAAATCAAAAACGAAATAAAACAAACCACCAATAACTAAGTTTAATCAAATAAACTAACTAGCAACAAAAGATGTGAAAAGAAACATCTTCAGCGTACAAAGACGCCATAAATAAGCTACACTAATATGCAAAACATACAGAATAAGCACCCCTCCTAAAACCTAGTGTGTCTAATACAAAAAGAAACTACGTGCTGTAATGTAGGTCGCCACCTGCTTGCCTGGCTCCGCCTCTCCCACCAGTAAACAGTGTTGTTAAACGATGGACCATACAACAAACAAAAGATACAACCAAAATAAGGGTAAACGAAACACAAGCACGAACAAACAACAGTTGCTAACTCAAAACATAACGGGCAACTCTCGGACTGGTCTCTCGAACGAGAGAACCGTCCTCATAAAGCGTGCTCGCTCTTTACTCTCTCCTCTCTGTGGTTATTAAAGTTGGGGCGGCTTTTAAACTGTCGCGGTGGAAGGTGATTGGCGGTGATGTCTCCTACGTCAGCGTCATCAACCTGACAAGCGAATCCTCAAATCGTATTCCCACCTGCAACAAATAAGCCTCACACAAAACACCGCATACACATACAGATGTCCAAAAAAAAACATACGTGTCTCAGCGTACGTAACATGATCACTTTCACAAAAGTTTCATGGTCCCCACAATAATTTGTTACATGACTATCTGAACATATAATGTATCAAAAGACAACCGATCATCTGCTTTTATAAAAAAAAAAATAATAATTCTAGCTTCATTCAGTTTTGATCTACATGCCCTTTAATGTTGATGATCGTGTTATTTTACATGTGCGTCGTCTTGCATATCCTATCACTTGTTTTTGCGTCTTTATCACATGTTTTAATCAGGAGATTCTGTACTCTTTCAGATGTCATAGCGCCACCTACCAAATAACAGTGAAAACGCAGAAAACTGGAAAATTAAGCGGGGAAAGAGTTAATGATAGTATAGTTTTAATATTGTTCATTCCATTGTTTGATTCTGTAGTGCAGTGCCAAAGCAAAGAGGAGTCCAGAATATCTGTTCCACTTAACGTGTACCGATCTATTGCAAGATATCAGAGCGCCTTTCTAGATATAGTGAGTGTTTGTTCTTTCTTTATCACTTGTATTTTAACTGATCTGATACAAGAGTAATATATTGTTCAAACGTTTGAGGCATGTAAGAGTTTTTAATCTCTTATGACCACCAAGGCTGCATTTATTTAAAAAAAATATATTGTATTGGGATGTATTATTGTAATGTAAAATCATATGAACTGTTTAGACAAATTCCTGTGATGCAGAGCTGCTTTGTTTGCATTATTATTCCAGTCTTCACTTAAATAATCTTTCAGAAATCATTCTAATATGTTGATCTGCTGCTCAAGAAAAGCACTTATCTAAAATATTTTGACATTATAAATGTCTTTTATTGTTACTTTACTCAATTTAATGCCTCCTTGCTAAATAAATATTAATTAAAAAAATATTTTGGCCCCAAACCTATGAACAATATTGTATACTAAGAATATTTGGCTCTGTGATTAATTACTTTTGTTCCAAATTGTGTAATTTGCCTTGGATAAGTGTCTACTTTCATTAAAGTAAATATAAGTACTATTAAGTAATATTACGTTTTGTAGTAATTGTGATATATATATATTTTTTCTCAAGCCTATAAATGAACAAAATCCTAATTAGTATTGGGAAAAACATTGAAAGTACTTGCGTAGATGTTGTTCTCTGTGAAATAAAATCTGAAAATTCAGAAATTATGGATGTCTAGAGAGAAAAAAAATCAGAGAGAAACGATAAATTCATTGGTAAATTTATCTGATTTGTTGACTTTTTTTTTTTTTTTTTTTTTTGCTTCTCTAACTCTGACATTTGTGTAGGTGAATCAGAAGTCTGGAGCCCAGATAAATGTTCTGCCAAACACTCAAGAGCAGAGCATGGTGAATTTTCTGATCCAGGGCTCGCCCGAGCAGATTCTGGTGGCACAGTGTGCGCTGGAGAAACTGGCCACCGACTGCGAGGTCATCACTGATGTTATAGACGTGCCTCAGACGGCATTTGGACGAATTATAGGTTAGTTTAAGTAAAAGCATCTTGGTCGTTGCATCTGTATTTGTGCTTTGCATTATTCTGTCAACATTTAATCTCTTGCGTAATGTGTTTAAAATGTCGTTTGCTCCAGGTCGTGGAGGTGAGACCTTAAAGTTCATAAACAGAGTCTCAGGGGCCAGGGTGAACTGCTCCAAAGATCGTGGACACGGCTTAGAGGAGAAGGGCAAGATCACAATTAACGGCACACGCAAGGAAGTTCAAAGTGCAAAGGTGAGCTTTTACCATGCGTGTGGTTTAGCTTTCTTTGTGCATGCATGTAGTGAGTGAGACTGAGTTTTTGGTGATGGTTTTTCCTCATAGGAGATGATCATGGAGAAGGTCATAGAGAATGAAACCGTACGGAAGCGGATAAGTCAAGCTTCTGCACTGCGTCAGAAGAGGAAACCCCCGGAAACCGAGCAAATGAACAAGGCCCAAGGACCAGAGAATGACTTGCTCAAGCTTAATGGAAAGGATTTACCTTCCCCAGTGGTTGAGCTTAAACAAGAGGGGCTTGCAACGGTCAACGGCTTTGCAGACAGCAGTGATACTGCTGAAAACTCCCTTAAATCAGAGGAGGAGGAGATTCTCTCTCCAGTATCGCCTTTGGAAATCTCCAAATTTGAAAGTAAGATTAATCGAACCCACTTTCTGTCATCATTTACTTGCATTCGTGTCGTTCCAAAACTGCAGATATGTGTTCCCCAGAAGGTTATTCGTTACTTTAAAGACAGATTTCGAAACCTGCCCAGGAAGGGCTGAATAAAAATGTAAAAGGAAATATGGAGGATCTTTTAAGGGCTCCAACATTATTATACGCTCACACAAAATTAAAATAATTAATTCAAACATTAAGCTTTTATTTTGTATATGTTAATTGTATTATACAGTAGTACCTCAAGATACGAAAAATCCAAGTTACGAAAGCAAAGACGACAATTTGTACTGCTCTACATACGAAAAGTTTTCAAGATACGAAAGGTTTCTGAAAGTCCGAGATTCGCCCCATAACAATTGTGAAACTCACGCCGCACGCCGCCATCTTAGTTATAGTAGACTCGCCACAATCCTCCTGCTCTCCCATTGGTTCCTGATGCTAGCCAAGCCATGAGATCCTTTTCTCTAATTGGACGGCATCCCTCCCATCATGCATCTTCTATACGTACGTGCTTTAGCTCAGCCACTCCGCACCCGAAACTTTAAATTTTTTTATGTGTTTTCGTAAGTTAAGTGTACGTACGTACGTTATCTGCCGTTTGTCCTCCTCCTCTGCCGCCACTTTCGGAGATAGCCTCAATCGAAAGGTAAGCTTCGACATTTTACGTGATTTCATTGTTTATAGGTCAATTTAGCTTTATTATGAAATTTAATGGTTTTTTTTTGGAGGGCTTGGAACGGATTAGCCATTTTACATGTAAAATGTGTTCCAAGATACAAAAAGCTCATTATACGAAGGCCGCCTCGGAACGGATTAATTTATCTATATCGTATCGTAATTTATTGTATCTCAAGGTACCACTGTATTATAGTACAATAGTATTACAAAGCTATATATATAATTGTTTTAATAATGATAAATGTATTTTCATATTGATTTAAAAACACTGATTTGTGTGACTATGTGCCTGTAGACTGAGCACACACAAATTTGCGTTGTTGTTTTTATGCAGACGATAACTGTATAATTTTCATAAATGTGCACTTTGAAAGCTTGCGTTTTCATGCCCCCAAAATGCATAAAGTTTTCCATTTGACAAAGTGGAGGCACCTGTAGAATTTCAAATGACTAATTAGTCTTTTCGTACCAGTTCCTAGTCCGGACCTGAGCTTCCAGCCTGACGAGCATTTGGAGGTGTATGTGTCTGCCTCTGAGAGTCCTCAACACTTTTGGATCCAGATCCTGGGCGTCCGATCGCTACAGCTGGATAAACTGACTGCTGAAATGAGTCATTTCTACAACAGTGATACCTCACAAGTGAGTTTAATTCACTTGGGCACCATGACCATGATAATTAGAAAATTACTTATTTATTTTATAATATTGGTGAATAATTATTATCCTACCCCAGGAGCACAGAGTGGAAACCATTATTGTTGGAGACATAGTGGCTGCTCCATACAGGGACCATGGCACGTGGAATCGTGCTCGAGTGTTGGGAATTGTGGGCTCTGGTCTAGTGGATTTGTATTTTGTGGACTTTGGGGACAATGGGGAGCTTCCACGGGAACATTTACGAAGCATGAGGTAAACGAGAGATGGAGAGCGCAGAATGAGCTGTTATCCTTATATGCTTCTCTGGCTCTTGATTTTTATAATTTAATAAGAATAAGCACAGAGAGATGTGTATACTCAGACAGATATATTATTTTGTGGTGTTTAGAAGTGACTTTCTGAGCCTGCCCTTCCAAGCCATTGAGTGCAGCCTAGCAGGGGTTCGTCCTGCAGGTAAAATGTTCTCCTGTTTATTAGGAATATATGTTTCATCAACAGAATAGTCAAAATGTTGTCTTTATTTTTGTTTCAGGAGAGGTTTGGACTGAAGCAGCCCTGGATGACTTTGAACGCCTGACATATTGTGCTGAATGGAAACCTTTACTGGCCAAGCTGTACAGTTATTCTCATACTGAGATCTCATCCTGGCCCAGTGTCAAACTCTATGACAATAGCCAAGGAAAGGTTAGAGGTCAACATCTCAACTCATCTTACTGAATATGTTTGGTGTTAAACAATAAAGCCTGCTCTTTTGACTTCATCTTTTTTTCTTCTTCTATATCGTATTATTCAGAATATTCTGGCACCTCAAGCTGTAATATTATATATTGTAATGTATTATACTTAAATTATTGCATTTGTCTGACACTTATCCAAATCTACTTAAAAGTATAACTTATTAGTTATCAGTTCATCCATTTTCTGGGTATAAACCCATGACTTTGGCGTTGCAAGCGTAGCGCTATGCTATAGTAATGTATTTTAGTATTACAAATCGTACATAATATTTATTTGATCAAAATTTCTATATATTATGTAATTAATAATATATATATAAATGTTTTAATATTTTGAATTGACTTGTATTTTCAGTTTTTATTGTAAATACATTTTTGTTACTACTTTTCATTGTTTTTGTTTACTTTTTGTAAATGTTTGTATGTTTTTTTTAACTTATTTTTATAACCTTTTTAATATATAAAATTAAGAGAGTTTCAATAAAATATTTGTATTAGTTTGTTTCAATTAACAGTGACAACCTTCTTAATCTTAAACTTAATCCAGCATTTGTGCGCTATAGCAATACCGTAGCATCCACTCATCCACCTACAGTCTACATTCATCCAAATCACCCTAACGCGATTTACAGGTACTGTAATTGTTTTTTTTTATATATATTCTGATGTGGTTTATCTCCTCTGTCTCAGGCTGTGGATCTCGGTAAGGAGTTGATTAGTCTCGGTCATGCTGTAAGCTGCGAGGATGAAGGGTTTGGGCTGAGGGGAGACTGGGATGAGTCCAGATCACTGCAGAAGATGCTGGTAAAATATATGGCTTTAGTTAAGCAGTGTATTGCAGGTGGAAACCACAATAAGAGCATCTGTTTGGATTTTCACAGGACGACATGACTGGAGCGACCTCTGAATTCAGTATGTCCTGCATCAGTTTGTCAGGTATGTTGTCTTTCAGCTTTGTGGAAGAAGTGGATTGAGACGCTTCAACTTTCATGCAGTTTTTAACCTTTTAAACTCATCTTTGAATTCTGGATGCATCAGTGAATGCAAGTATTCCTCCACATATACAACCTTTCAAAAGTTTGGGGTTTTTCGGTCGTTTAGATTTTTTTTTTTTTGAGGATCATGAGAAACGTATATTGGTTTCTACAAAAATATCGATAGTATACATGTTTCTTGAACATTAAATTAGCGTGTCATCAGCGTGAAGCCTGGAGTAATGATGCTAAAAATCCAACTTTACCATCACAGGAATAAATAGCATTTCTAAAAAAAAAATTATTGTTATATTTCACGTTGTCTATTTTTTTTATCAGAGAAGTACAGCCTCGGTAAGCATAACGCCTCTTTCAAAAGCGTTACAATTCGTACTGACCCCAAACCTTTGAACGATAGTCTACTTCAGTTCAGCAGTGTTTAACCAGTTCTGGGGATGGCGTGTGTGAAGGTTCAACATATGCATGGGCGAGCAAGCAGCTGGAATGGTCTTCATATCACACAAGCTCTTTGGAGGTGGAGCGAGGAGACGTGGACCAGAGCCCGTCCTTTGCACTTATGTCTTCCTCTTCCCTGATCCGCTCCACTCCATCTCAGAACCTCAGTGAGCTAGTCAGCCAAATACTCGAGTCATCGTCCCCCGCGCTGGACCCCTCAACCCAGTCCAACAATTTAACCCCGGTGTCACCGTTACATGTGCTGCCAGTTCAAGAAATCTCATCCTCATCTCCTTCCTGTGTGGAGGCTTTGACATCAGCGCTGGATTCCTTCACTGTTAGTGATGACGTTTTCCTTTGCTCACATGATGCCAAAAAGGAGATGATGCCGTCATCTGTGTTCGAGGAGACGGGCTCATCTTGTACAGTGGACAGTCACACTGAAGACACAGAGAGCAGTGACGGCATCAAAGGAGTGTGGTATTACCTTACTTCCTCTATGGACTCTTCCGAGACGTCTCTCAACTCCACCATGCCTCAGTCGTCCACTGAACCATCTTCATATTTGACAGAGTCTTACGACGAGACCACTTCCTCCTCTGTCTCTGTGACTGAGCTGAGTTCAGATTCATCCAGGAGTGTTGAAGACCCTGAAGTGGAACTCCGTCCAGCTAATCCGACTCATCCACACCCGACTCCAGAGGTTATCGCTCTGAGTGACAGTAGCAGCTCTGGAAGTGTCTTAAGCACTTCTGAAGAAACTAAACATGAGTCGTTTACAGAGGGAAATTTAGATGAGCCAAACCTGCTAAAAAGTGAAGTGAAATGCCAGACGCCAAGCTTGAATAATGAAACGCTACATAATCAAGTTGAAAGTGGAGCTGGAGGAAGAGGAAGTAAACACAACCTTCAGGAACCAAAGAACATGGATTTCAAAAGTGAAGACGGCAACAGTGGTGAAGACCATTCAACAAGAGGTGTAACTTTTATACATAATTTCGTGTCACACTGGATGTCGCATGTTGGATCTAAATGAATTGTGACTGGTTTTTGATTAAGGGCTTTTATACACCACATGGGACATGCAGCACAACTGAGGCTTTACACTGCACATGGGTTTGGGCTTCAATGGGAGAGGGGCGTGCTTTTTCTTTTCTTTTTTTAATAAGTTGTGCTTAAGGTGAAGACTTCTCAGAACCTAAACCTCAACGTGTTAAAGGTGCTATAAGACAAGGACATCTGTAATTATGCCTCAAGATTTTGGAAACTTTTAACGATTGAAAATAAGCAATCTCCACAAATTCACATTTAAAATGAAAAAATATTTATTTTTTTATTATATGTTGGTGTTCACTTCCTCCCCCAACTGATTTTCGCTTGCTCGTTCTATAGTTTTTTCTTCTTGCGGTTTAAATAAAATGCCTTCTTATTAGCAGTGTTTGTATTTTGATCATAGTCATACGGTTATAGTTTTTTATTTTATTTTACCCTTTCTGTTTTGGCTATTTATTTCACTTTTAGTACTTTACAAAATTCCTAAAGGTACATGATGTAAAGAAAAATTGAGAGATCTCATAAAGCTTTTGGTTTCCCCTCAGAAACGTTGTGCTCGCTCGCAAACTTTGAGTCTTTTTACCAGTGAGCACAAAGTTTCTCGGAACGCAAAACATCTGCGAGAGAATGCAAAAGCATATTTTCCATATCATTTTTCTTATTGTTTTCATGTCCCTTTAGGACAGGGACGCACAGACCTGTTTCTGTTAATGATTTATTTTTCTTTTATTTTTTTATACCGGTCAAACAGCCTTAAATGCTTGCAGCACCTTTAAATTGTGTAGCTGTATATTCCTGTTTTCGGTCCTTTGTCTGATTTATATGGTCTTGCGTGTCTGTTTTAATGTGTCTGTTTTTTTTTTTTTTTATTATTAATCTTTCAGAAGTTGCCTCAATTTCTGGAAGTGTGGAGGACACTATTGATGAGGAATTCAACTGACAAAAGACCAAAGAAATGTATGCCTTGATATTGGTAAGCAAAAATTCAGATTCTCCTCTGTATAATAATTCAGTTAAGACCAGCTGATTGTGTTAATGTTGTCATTCTGCCTGAATCCTCCTCTCCTCCCCAGAGACCAGTTGCTATCCTCATTTAGCATTCAGCACATGCTTCCCGTCTCTGAGAAAGAGCCTTACTTGACTACGCCACCTGCTCAGACTGCCTGTATTTACTGCACAAGTTCTCATATAAGAAATTATTTTCACTGTTCGTGTCTTGTCTAAACTTTTCTGGACATCTTTAAGATTTATTGTTGTTTTTTTTAAAAACTGTTTACACTTGTGTTCATCTCATTTATGTCTAAAAATGTTACATGAATTTTTGGTCGGAAGTACAGATAGTAGACAGCTGAAGAGCAGAGCTCAGGGAACTCATGATTGAGTCAGTTAGAAACCTACCAGTGTAGCGCCAAGGTTCCTTAGGTTTGTTTCTTAGTGATAAGATTCAGCTTATGTTTATGGGTCTTTTTTTGTTCTTTTAAAAAAATACTGTTTCCCATTTTCTGTGTAAATTATTTATGTTGTGAATTGAGTTTTATTATACTGAATGCTAAGGTGTATATGTGTATACAAACAAATAAAGTCTATTATTATACCCCATATTAATTTGATGCAGGTTGAGTGAACATGGTCCTTCTATTGCCATTAAAATGTTTGAGTGCAATAGATTCACACTGTTTATTAGGTAATTGTAGAATAATACAAAAGGTGTTATAAAATATGCAAGACGTTATGATGAAATGACACTAATTGAAACCATGGAAATATATAATATGTCTTTCATTATATTTAAAGACAGCACAACTGGGAGAGAGTGCAAACCATTAAAAACAACACCTAACCCATAAATAAAAAGGCAGTCAACTACATACACAAGATTACTGATTGAAATTCTTTGGAGGAGCTGTTAGTATTGACTTTAGCATAAATGTCTAGTTAAAAATATTTTATGCTGCTCTTGAGTGTACTGTAATACAATCATTTTATTTTATGAGGTTTAATCATAAATACCAGTAAATTTGTTGCAAATGTAAGGCTGTACATCAGTAGTGGATTACTGTGAAATAGTTGTGCATCTATTGTTAGCAACACGCCTATTGTACTTTATTTAAATTTTATATGAGAATTTATTTAATATTTGACTTCAGAGTAAGACTGCAGTGCACACCTCAGACATTTATCACCCCATCCATCATTTCGTCCTGCCATATTAAATTACCATGAAATTATAATCGTAGACATATATTAAATAGTTATAGTCAATAAATCTGGTGTGGCACCACAAAGTCCGTATTTATTTGATCTATGATTATTCACCCTGACTAAACCATTTCCTTTGACCTTATAAGGTGTAAAAGTGTCGAACAGATTAACCGTTATTGGCTAATACCCATGTCAATCATTGTGGATCACGCGCATGCGCAGTCGAGCCATGACAATTGTTGATAATCAACTGGAGTTATTTTTGCTTTAGAGTAAAATAATTTCAAGGCAGGCCCTTTCCCCCGAGGGGGCTCTCGGACCATACCACAACGAACATAAGATACCGAGTTGTATGAAGGGCTAATGGAAAACCCAAGGGATATGGTAAGAAATAGTTTATTTGAGCCCGCTTCCTTGATTTAGCGCAGTTAGCGGCTAGCAGTGTTAGCCGTCCTCTTTGTTTTGGTTGTCAGAAACAGATCCTGCTAGTCACACAAACTACAGCAAATGCATCATTTAAATCACTCGTAATACTTTCTATGCTATGCAACCGTTCTTTTAAACAAGATGTCTCACTAAATGGTGAAAAAACAACTGATTAAGGTTGTGTTTTGTGCAGCTGAAATACACCCGCAGGCCCATGAATGTGTGTATGTTTGTGTTTATGATCGTGTATCAAAACAGCTAGTAGACGGTATTTGTTGGGATTGACAACGCGGTAAGGACGTTTTCATGAAACTCAGTTGATTTTGAGGCACAGCATATGGGTATGTTTGTGTTGGCTTGTGAAATGTCCTAAATATTGCTTAAAGGATAAGTAGTGTCCTTTTAATTAATGTATGGATTTTGGTGAAATGGCAATGCATGTTTTTAGATAAAGAAGTGGTCTGAAATTAATCTTTCTGAATTCAGGTCACGGTGGTTTGTACAAATCCTTGTTTTATGAGCCAATCTAGTGCTTCAATATTGAAGATGTGTAGACCCTGAAAATACAGTACAAATCACTGAAAATATGAAATGAGATCTCCTTTCTTGACATGCCCTGTGGGGATATTGAGTACTGATGATACGAGCCCTTTGTACTTGGTATTTGCTTTTTAGTGACCCCTGAGAACCTTCAATTTCATTCATGTGATTTGCTCTGTTTCCTAATTCCCGACTCATTAAGCTAGTGTAAAGATTATGCTTATCACTGACTGTAATATTAATCATGCTGTATAATGTCAAAGGTACTTATTTATTTAAGGATAATGGCTGTAAAGTGAGCTTTAATCCTGGTCTTTCTTAAATTTGACCATCGCTATTTTCTTCTCCACGTTTTCCTCCCTCTTCTCACCTCATCACGCGTAGGCTGAGCACACTCCCCGCTCAGAGCGGAAGAGGAGAGACTCGTTCGGGATGTTTGACGGGTATGACAGTTGCAGTGAAGACAGCAGTAGTAGCTCCAGCTCAGAGGACAGTGAGGATGAAGTCCCCAGCATCCCCGCCAGCCTGCCTATCATCAAAAACAATGGCCAGGTCTACACCTATCCTGATGGAAAAGCTGGAATGGGTTAGTCACGTCCTTATAAAAATTGCTTTTATTTTTCATTTAAACCTGGAATTTGTCTATGGTTGCAGTATAATGTACGGTAATGACATTTTTAATTTATTTAGTGTGAGTGCATGATGATTTCTTTTCTTCATGCAGCAACCTGTGAGATGTGTGGTATGGTTGGTGTACGAGATGCTTTCTACTCTAAAACAAAGAGATTCTGCAGTGTCTCCTGCTCCAGAAGCTATTCCTCCAATTCTAAAAAGGCCAGTATACTGGCAAGACTTCAGGTAACCGCTCATGAACATCGCTCCAAAATCAAAATACCTCTGTTGTTGAGCAACTTTGTTCCTCTTTCTGTAGCGTTGACATTTTATTTATTCTCCTTGTATCCTATCAAGGGTAAACCACCAACGAAAAAAGCAAAAGTCTTACAGAAACAGCCGTTAATGGCAAAGTTGGCAGCTTACGCACAGTATCAAGCAAATCAACAGAACCAAGCTAAATCAAAATCAGGTAAATGGCTACTCGACTAAGTTTAAAGTTTCATTGGCTAATTGTCTCCCTATCTATAACTTTTTGTTCTTTTTCCTCATGAAGTGGTTCCTGTTGAAGGCTTTGACTGGGGCCGGTACATTTGTAGCAATAATCTAGTTGGGGCACCAGTCAGCTGTTTCAAACATGTGAGTACAGGCAGATAAATGGTTTTCCTTATAATCTACTGGCTTATATATTTTTTTTAATAAATACTCTGCGTGTGACTTGATAACTCTCCAGGTCCCCATGGGTATGTGCTGGGGCGATATAGCAGAGGGAGTGAGGGTGGAGGTCCTCAATTCTGACACAAACCTCTCCACAAAAGTTTACTGGGTAGCAGGGATTGTCAAACTGGCAGGTGATATTGCAGTTTAAGGACTGCCAACTCTTTATTTTTTTAAGAATAATTGATGTATTATAATGAAATGATTTATCTTAATAACTTCTCAGGTTTTAAAGCTCTTCTGCGCTATGAGGGTTTTGATAATGACTCAAGCAGAGACTTCTGGTGTAATCTGTGTATCCCAGAAGTCCACCCTGTTGGATGGTGTGCCTCTAGTGGGAAGCCACTGGTGCCTCCGAAATGTATGTAAATCATTCAGCTATTGAAAGCTACGTAATAAGTTTGTTTCTTTTCTTCTTTTTTTTCTGCTGTTAAAGTGTGAACTTGCAATTGCTGAATAGCAGTAATTATACATTTTTAAATATATATTTTCAACTTCATAGCCATCCAGCATAAGTATTCTAACTGGAAAGCGTTTCTTGTGAAACGACTCACTGGAGCCAAAACTCTTCCGCCGGATTTTGCCACGAAGGTAAGATGCTGTATCCCAGCAGTGACCATAAAGCAGTACTTCAAGTAGAGAGACTCCAGATCTTCCTGATATGATGAGCAACATGTTTAACATGTGGTGAAGGTGTCAGACTGCCTTAGTGTAGTAAAAGAAGCAGACCGCGTTTACATGCACATATTTAGGCATTGAGATAAGAGTGCAGTCAATGGAGCATATCTATTTTTGTCATCTTTGTGAAAAAAAGAAGTGCTTTTTTGTTTCTTCTATTTCCTCTATTGTTGGACTTTTTGCAAGTAGCGCCATAATTAATTTGACTTGGACACATGCAGGTATATAATGAATATTTCATTACAATTTCTTCATTTGAGTTCAGCAAGGACGCATTAAATTGATCAAAAAGCAACAGTAAAGACATTTATAATGTTACAAAATTTCTGTTTAAAATAAATGCTGTTCTTTTGAATTTTCCATTGAAAGTAAAATTGGTTTCTACTGAAATATTAGGCAGCACAACTATTTTCAACATTGATGATGATGATGATGATGATAAGAAATGTTATCGGCATATTAGAAAGATTTCTGACCAATCATGTGACACTGAACAGCTGCTGAAAATCAGCTTTGCTACCACAGGAATGTTAAAATGTAAAATACATTAAAATAGAAAACCGATATTGTAAATTGTAACCATATTTTGCAAAATTACTGTTTTTACTGTATTTGTTTTTTTCAAAATAATGCAGCCTTGGTGAGCATAAATTCTTTCAAAGAAATTAAAAAATTCTTTCGAACCCCAACTTTTGAACGATAAGTGCACACGTCTCATTTAAACTGTTTGTTTAAATGTTTAACTTGAAGGTTCAGGAGAACATGCAGTACCCGTTTAAGAAACTGATGCGTGTAGAAGTTGTGGATAAGACCCACCTGTGTCGAACTCGCGTAGCCTTGGTGGAACAGGTGATCGGCGGGCGTCTGCGTCTGGTGTATGAGGAGAGCCAGGATGGCACTGACGACTTCTGGTGTCACATGTTCAGCCCGCTCATCCACTCCATTGGGTGGTCCCGAAGCATTGGACATCGTTTCAAAAGATCTGGTCAGTGTGGGTTTCTGAATGGTTTATGAGCGTTGTTCAATTTGATTTGGCAAACATGATGTTTGATGACCTCGTTGCCTTCTGCAGAGGTGATGAAGAAAATGGAGGGTCAGGTGGATGCTCCCACACAATTGTTTCTTAAGGTATGTTTATAATTGCTTCTCCTGTGTTGGCGGTCACCTGCTTCCACCTGCTCGTGAGTGTCATCTTTTACACCCGTAGGTTAAGGATGTGGATCAGAGTGGGGAATGGTTTAAAGACGGAATGAAGTTGGAGGCAATAGATCCACTAAATCTCTCTGCTATATGTGTTGCTACTGTAAGAAAGGTAAAGTTTTGTCTTTTTTGCTGATTTGTTGAGTTAAAACCCACAACACTGTAGTTGTACAAGCATATAAAAATGCATGAAGGCGTGATTTGTAGTTCAATTACTGTCATACAGAATGGAAATGATGAAATCTTGTAACTTGTAAGTATTTTGTAACCTTCTCTCAGGTTTTGGCAGACGGGTACCTAATGATCGGGATTGATGGTTCTGAGGCTGCTGATGGGTCAGACTGGTTCTGCTACCACTCAACCTCTCCCTCCATCTTCCCAGTCGGCTTCTGTGAAATCAACAACATTGAGCTCACACCCCCAAGAGGTGCGTTTCCTCTTTCTCTCTGCAGTGTGACCTGATCTGACATCCTCACTGAATGAATCTGAAACTGCTCCACAGGGTACACCAAACTCCCTTTTAAATGGTTTGACTACCTCAGAGAAGCGAGTTCAATTGCAGCCCCTGTGAAGCTCTTCAACAAAGTAAGTTTTCATCGTGTAGAGCAGGGGTGTCAAACTCAATTGCACAGGGGGCCAAAATCCAAAAACACTTTAGGTCGGGGGCCGAACAGGATAAATTATTGAACACACTAAAACTAAACTTTTGAAACGTACCTTTTTTGAACATAAATGTGAATAAAAACAGACAGGAATATTATTCCGGAATAAATCAACTTTTACCTTAAATAACTTAAAAATATTTAAAAATACTTAAAAAAAATAAATATATGTCCTGTCTAAATTATAAAAGTTAGAAATAAAGTAAACGTTAGAAGAACAAACATTCAAATGTATTTACAATTATACAAATTGTCAAAATTATACAAATTCAAAATATGAACATGCTGCAAAACAAAACCTGGAAATCTAAATACATTTTTTGCTTTTCAGCAATATCAAATCATTCAGTTGTCTTTGCTATTATGTCATTTGTCTCATAGTGCCATCTTATTAAATTCTTTAATTACTGCCACATTAGCTCCGCAAATGAGGCAGTATGTCAGTAAACATATACCGTATTTTCCCACATATAACCCGTGAGTTATAGCAGATTTTACAAACTATAACACAATTTTTTTTACACTTAATATTTCAATATATTTGTTGCGTCCCTAAGGACGTTATTTTATTTTTTTTGCACTGTATTTTCTTTCTGGCGCTTGTACTATCACTCTGACAGCTGGCGCTGATAGGCTGTCTGACCTGTCAGTCATGCAAGAAGACGTGATTGGCTGTGCTGCATGAGGGCAGGCTCTATATGAGGGTGTGGATTATCGTCTGCAGGTTACATGCGGGAAGATACGGTACTCAGCCTCCCATCGATTTTTATTTTTAAAGGCTCTGTTTTCAGAATCAACTATTCTCTTTGGCATCGTGAGCGATAGCTTCGTAGTAACACGGGAAGTGTTTGTCAAGGCAGCTGAAGTGCTGCGTTATGGGATCTGTAGTTTGTGTTACCAGCACTTCATATCGCTGGGCCATTAATAATAATATATAAAATGATCTCGCGGGCTGGACATAATTACACGCTGGACCGGATGTGGCCTGCGGGCCTTGAGTTTGACACCTATGGTGTAGACTGTGGGGAGGAATACAGTAAAACCTTGGTTTACGAGTGACTTTGTATACGAGCAAATCGGTGTACGAGCATTGTATTTTAGTGCGAGAATTTCTCCCTCGCCCTTGTGCATTTAGTATTTTTTGAGTTTAATTGTCAATTATTAATTAGTATTTATATGATATATCTTTTTATGCAAAAGGCAAATATCCACACTTGGACACATTTCACTTTATATATCTTAATGGTTGTAATTAATAGGGTAAAACCAAAAAATATTTGAAATGGGCATTTATGGCCATGTGGAACGAATCGAGTGATTTATTTTTTTTATTTTTTATTTATTTTTTTTATTTTTTTTTTTTGCATTGCATTGCATTGCATTCTTAAGGGGAAAATAGTTTTGGTGTACGAGAATTATGAGTTATGAGCTCTTGGAACGAATTAAACTCGTAAACCGAGGTATTACTATATTTTTATTTTACATTTTGATTGTTTTTTTAAATGATGTACTGTGGTTGAGTTGAATCATGCCCTCTCTTGCCCTCAGGATGTACCAAATCACGGCTTCCGTCCAGGGATGAAGCTGGAGGCAGTGGACCTGATGGAGCCACGTCTGGTGTGTGTCGCCACAGTGACCAGGATCGTACACAGACTCCTGCGCATTCATTTCGACGGCTGGGAGGATGAGTACGATCAGTGGGTGGATTGTGAGTCTCCAGATCTCTACCCTGTAGGCTGGTGCCAACTGACTGGCTATCAGCTGCAGCCGCCCGCCGCACAGAGTGAGTGAACATTCAAGAATGTTCTGATCGTAGAAAGTTGCTTAGCAACTCTCTATTCTCACATTTAATAGTGTTGTTGTTGTTTTATACAGATAAGTTTCTTATTAAAATGGTCTTTAGTTTTACACAAGCATTTTCTACTCCTCTGACCCTTAGATTTAAACTTTATTGTAAATGACTTCTGAATATGGAGTAGACATGAAAGCATTGGACATTATTTTAGTTGTATGAAATAATTGCAATTTCCAAACTAATCAAGTGTCCTTTAACAGAGCACATAATGAATAACATAAGTCACCCTGACATGTGCACTATGTAAGAAATAAATAAGAATAGGCTAATTATTTTAATTCTAACAATTATTTAATATGCAATATAAAAAAAACACAATAACAAAAAAAATGTAAATTTCTACATTTTAAATATAAAATCTAAATTAGCAATTTTTTTGTAGCTGTCTGCATTTTTGTTTTTAATTCATAGCAAATAAATTTATTTTTTGTATTTGTATGATGTTTTAATGATTGGCTGCGTAGAATAACAGCTTGTCTCTTTCGTCCTCAGCCACAAGAGAAGCACCGCCAAACGTCTCAAAACAGAAAAAGAAGACGGCGCAGTATAAAGGACAAAAGAAAAGTGAGTAAAATATCCTTCAATCTTTTCATCTCTCTCTCTCTCTCCTCTCACCGAACACTGTTTTTGGGTGCAAAATTGGTCCAAGCGATGTTTTTTTTTTTCTGGCTTGGGTCTGGTCTGGTTCCGCTTGATTAGTCGGTGGCAGTTGTCATGATTCAGTGGGGTCATGGATAAATACAGACGACTGTCGCCATCTTCCTCATACCCGGGTGATACAGAGTGGCACACTCCCTCAGGGTGAGAGAATCTGAGCAAATGTTTGGGAGAGGTCAGGTTTGCAGTTATGATGTTGGCTTTTCTCCGGGCTTCAGTCTCTCAATCACAATTACCCTTGTGTCATGTAGCAATCAAATTAAGGTTCAGACCTGAGTTGAAATTTGGGCTCTGCTGGAGGATGGCAGCAGTGTTGTGGATTTGAGCTCAGTAGCCTGGGTAACACTAAACCAGTGACTTCGGTAACCACAGTCTGGCTTGGTGTTTAGAGAGGAAGATTCCAGTTGGGAGGAGGCCGATCGGTTTGGGTGGGCCTCTGAGGAGGAGGAGCTTCTCGGGTGATGAAGAGCAGACTCCGCCCCATTACCTGTCCCACTTCTCTGGGTCCGGGCGACCTCCCACCTCAGGTGTAGAGCATGATCGCTCTCTCAACTCAGGTAACTCAATTCTCCATCACTCAGGGAGAGGGCGCCACTGAGCTCATTCCTCTAGAACTTTTCAGGTCGGACATCCAGAAGAGTTGCACGTCAGGTGTGTGCGAAATTAACAACAGCTGCATGATCAAGAAGGGCAGTTTTATGGTTGACTCAGACAAAGTGTGTGTGTGTGTGGTTAGTGTCATCCCACACCTGACTCATTGTTGTTGTTTTTTAGTTAAGGATGATTTATTTTAAAGAAATGGCTCACCAAAGTTTTTAACTTTGTCATTGACTCGCCTTCATGTTGTTTCAAATCTATTTTAATTTATTTGGAATGCCTGTTTTCTTTTTTTCCCATTTAACACAATAAAATGGGACCTGATCTGTCAAGCTTCAAAATAAAATCAATCCATTAAATTAAAATAAGAGTAGTTTATAGGTGTCATGAGTCTTTTTATTTATTCATTAGACTAGAAAATAAAAAAAATTTTAACAATAAAACAAGAACATTAATATGGTTGTAGAATTGTTATGAGATATGTATGCCATCAATCTGGAAACAAATCCTCCAATCCTACTTATAACGTCTATGAAGGAAGGAACCATATTGCACATCATTTAATCTTCAATAAAAGATCATATTTGTTTGTTTTCTGCCCATTTTATTCAAATTGCAAATAAAATAGTCTATCCGTACTTTTATAGGTGTATCCGACTGTTTTTAAGTCTTTCATGAGGAACAGATTGAAATCTTTAGTTAGTTAAAAGTTAATTAAATGCCAAATGTCATCTAATGGTGCTATAACACATTTAAGAGCTACCGGGGAGGATTTTAAGTGACTAGTAGAACGTAATCTGTCTAACAGCAACGCATCCTTTCACCCTCATTATAAGGGGGAAAATGATCCTTTTCTTGTTCCACGGAAAAAAGAAAAAGTTGTACGGGATACCAATGAGAGTAAATGTAATTTTTGGGTGAACTGTCCCTTTAAATATTGCAGGTAAGTCATTTAATATTAGCCTACTAAAATACCAAAGCCTTGTGTGTCGCTGCTGGTTGATTTCATTGTGTGAATGCTGCAACACGCTTCTGCTTCTGGCAGCTAAAACCGAAGAGATTGGATTCTTTTGTTATTGCAAAAGTTTTCTCCTTTATATCCGAGTGTAAAGTTCTAGTCCTCAGGCGTCCTTCACAGCCGACTTTTCCATCTTCGGTGTTGCGTTGAGTTGTCTTCTCCCACCAGTGTGTTTTGTTTTACGAACCGTTTGTCTGGCTTTTGTTTCCCAGAGGCCTCGCTCCAGTTGAAAGAAGAGACTCCTGAGATCGACGAGTTCACCTTCTCGCAGGGCATCTCAGACCAGGAGAGCAACGGCTCAGGCAGTTACTACATCCGACAGGAGCCCTGAGCAGCGTCCGCCATCACAGAGGCTCACCTCACTGCCAACAGCACTGGAAAAATCCCACTCTGAGCGATGCACACGAGGCCTGGAAGAAGACACAGTGACTTTCCCTCACACCAGGTCTCTCTCTTTTGCTTTCTTGGTTCCTTTTCAGGTTCGAAAAGCTTGAAATAAGGACTTCTCAGTCATTGATCCCAGAGAGAAGGGTGTGTATAATTGGTAGATTTCGTTTGAAACGAGGATACTGTTGTTCGTCCTGATGTTTTGTTTAAAGTTGCCCGATTGGACTTTTTCTCCTCAGTGTTCATTGTACTTGAAGTTTTCTTCCCTTTTTTTCTGTCTTTATCTCCTGTTTTTGGTGAAAAGAGAATGTCGTTTTTTGTTTTTTTTTTTGTTTCGGGAGGGGGGTAAGATTTCAGTACCTTGTGTGTTTCTTGCGCTGTTTCGTTTGTTTTGGGTGGGTGTGCATTTGGTAAGAGTAGTACAAATCTATATTGAGACAGTATATTCATATATGTATGACATTCATATTAAACTCACATATATAAATATTTAAACGTATACATATAGTAGTGGATTGAGGGATGATGGTATTGAAATAAAACCTTACTGGTATGAAGAGTAGACTAAAGGAAAACACTCACAATTTGCACTACGGGGATAAAAAAAAAGAAAGAAAGAAAGATGTATTGGCTTGTAAAACGATAGTGAAAACCTGCAGCTTTATTGTAACGTGATTTTTAGCAAACATGATTCTAGATGTGGGATGTGCTCAAGTCAGAGTGACGATTACAATATGCAAAAAAAGAAAAGAAGTCACTATTCCAACGTTTATGGTTGTTTTTGATTTTGTTCTCAAGAGCCATTTTTATACAGGCGGTCGACATATTTTGTGAGCCGTAGAATAAACCGTAAGCAGTCACTGCTACCCGAACACTACCTTAAGGTCATCTTTGACGTTGACGGCACAACGGAGGTTTCTTCTGGAAGACCGAACGCTTTGTTTACCAGTCTCTCTGCCCGTACATCGCGTCACACACATTTTCCTTAACTCGCAGCATTCATTCCAGAATAGAAACATTTCTACTACCTCTAAAAGAAAGCGTGATTTGAAAAACACAGGATGGTTCTTCAACCTCGCTAAGGTTGCAATAGGGTAGTTTTCATGCTCCATTTGAAAGGGTATATTCATTCTATTTTATGCAAAAGGCAAATATCCACACTTGGACACATTTCACTTTAAAAGTCTACACGTCATTTATATTTGTATCATAGCATGTTATTGACAGAGTTCTTGAAATGGAAAAGAATGTTATGCAATAATAATGTCTGTTGTTTTATGATGTCTTACTCTAAAAACAAAAGTTTCAGCTCATAAATATATAGGCTATAGACTTCAAATGATATATTGCAAAACTGTGACCATTTTCTAAGAGCTAGACTTGAGCTTTCCCTGTTATAGATGGTTCTGGGTGTAAATAACCTTTATAACATCCTATAGAATACATTTGCATAGTGGTTTATCTTAGTATAACTATAAGCTCTATTCAATACCAGTAAGGTTGTTGGTGAACTCTCAGGAAATGTATCTCATTGACGTCTGCTTTATTTGAAGGTTTGTGGCTAAGCGCTTCTAAGATCATCCTATTCGACTTACGAAATCGCCGTTTTGATTTGTTGTTTTTTTCCAATATTTGAAGCTCCTGAAAAATGTGACCATGTCATTGTTTTTCCTCGCCGGCTCAATTGTGTAAATGATCACCCACATGTTGTATTTAGATCCATGTTAAATTATGGTTCGCTGTATAAAGATCCAATGCATTTTTTTTCTCTCTTTTGTAATTTACTTTTTCTTCATTTATGGGTTTTTAGCAGATATTGTTGAATCATTACGAATGAGTTTATTCTTATTTTTTTCTTGTCATTCGTTGGGGTTTCTTCCGTAGCTGTTGTGTTTTTATGACAAATGTAAGGCACTGTCATGTATTTAATTTTTAAAAGTCAAACTGGGACTTTGTGGCCATGTTTTATATCAGCTGCGTCAATCTAGTTATTCTCGTAATATTTTTTTATTTCACATGTCATTTCACAATCCCCATCCATACCGTCAGGATTTAGGTACACACTGGCTATGATTACGCTTGTCAGCTAAATTGAATTTACTTCAAGTAATAATACCAAACTTTCAATCATTTTTGCAATTAAAATACGACTGTTGAGGCAAATTTAGCTGCTACCCTCAAACGAATTTACCGTAAATCCAAACGCACAACCTCACCTTTAAGTAAACGCTCTCTCGTCAGCAGAATTGATGCCTTATCCTCCGTCTTGTGTTTTTCCACATAAGTAAAGCTATCGAGTCAAAAATAGAGAAGCAGAATACAAAATATAAAGAATATGTTGTCTAGTAGAGTGGTTATCAGTGCATGCAGCAATGTGAGAATCTTATGAGGGCCAGTGTTGTTCTGGTCTCGATACTAACACGGGTTTTTGTGACGTTCCCTCTGTCCTCAGTAATCACATCATGGTGCTATATATATATATTTGATAACTCATTCATTAGGTCTATTAAAGGAAAATTAAGTCTGTAATTCTAAGTTGGAGCGCTGGCGATTATAACTTCAGATCTGTATTTTGGATACAAGTAGCCGAAATCCTTTGTTTATAACGATGAAAAAAAAAAAAGAACTAACATTGACCCTCATAGTAATAGGAGGTGAGGGTGGTGGGTTTGTACCTTTTTTGATAGAGTCTGTATTTGGTCTTTGCTTTATTTCTAATGATGATGATGATGATGTGTGCTGTGATATAGGGTTTCATAGCTTATATGTATATAGTTCAACTGTGGGGGGGAAAGCTTTTGTTGGTCAAATTTTATGTTAATTTGTTTACAAGCATTTCGAACTGTTTCCGCATGGCTGTGAAAAATGTATCTGTTGAATTTGAAAGTTGAAAAAAAAAAGAAATTTTTACACTGAATTAAAAAGGATACTAAACATTTATTTGTTGAATTTCTGGTGTTTTTTTAATGGGGTAATTCACTTAAAAAAATATGACATTCAATCGCCATTTACTCACTGTTGTTGTTCTAAACCAGGGGTGGGCAAACTACGGCCCGGGGGCCATATCCGCCCCGCCGAAATTGCCAAACTTGTATTAAACCTCCTTAATTTTACATTTCCCTGTAATGTCACTCTGTCGCGGCAGTGGCGCTGAAGCTGTGCTGGAGAGTAAGCGTGTCACACCCCCCTTTATGCCGTTAATTCCGTGCTAAAAAGGAACGAGCGCAAAACTGATGTTTGCGCGCGCGTAAATTACATCCGCGAGCGGAAAACAGAGCTGCACGTACATACGGGTACCCGCGAGCTCATTTTAATCACTCGTGTGCGCGACATCTAATCTGCGCACGCGCGAACATTCACCTGCTCTCGACTGCTGTTTTTGCTCGCGCGAGCACTTTTATTTTTGTCAGTCGTGGGGCGGGGCTTGCTCTTGTAATAGTAACATCAAACGTCATTGGTTAGTTCCCTTTTTTCCAGAGGTCAGTTGTGATTGGACGCCTGTAGCTGAGGCAAATATACAATTCAGTCACATTGCATATTGTGGTTTTTCTGTAGATTAAATTGTATTAATATTGTTTTGTTGAAATTTCACGTGTCCCAGACGAATGATTTAAGACCAAACTATACTTTATACAGGTTTTCTAGGATTTCTTATAAGTAAATGCACAGGTACGACCTTCACCCCGGCCCCTCTGTCAATTTTAAGAAACCAATGTGGCCTGCGAGACTAATAGTTTGCCCACCCCTGTTCTAAACCCATAAACACAAATGAACAATTTTAAAAACAATTTTAAGTTTCAGTCCATTGAAAGTCCACCAAACAAAAAAGATTGTAGAAGAAATTCATACGTGGTTGAAGCTTGAAAGTCTTGGGTAAGGGGCAAAAATCACTTATGTTTCAATAAAAATAAAATGAGATGAAGTCTCACGAATGTGGCATGACAAGTGAATTATGACAAAAAAAGAGCCGTTTGATTAACGGGAGAAAAAAAGCTTCTATTAAACCACTGTGACAAAGTATTAAAATAAAGTTCAGAGTTTTTGTAAAAGCTTTGTTATTAATAACAAAGATGCAAATTACAGACAAAAGGAAAAAAATGCAATATAAGAACAAAACAATTGTAAAACAATGCTTTAATTTTTTTTGCAGGTACAGCCTATTTAAAAGTAGAATTCAAGAACTACTACAGAAATCGAATAATCAAATGTAAAAATAAACACTGCAAAGTCTTCACTGAATGAATTAAATATACATTTATCCTTATTAAAGCTAGTAAAGTTATTCAGTCGAGTAAGGATTGATTTGTATTCATTACATATATATAAATAGTGGTAATGTTTGTTATAAAATCTCGTTCTTGGTGTAGATCAACGAGACATACATGGTTCTTACAATTATTTATAGAAGGTACATTTTAATATTTGAATTAAAATGTAAGTCATATGGAGTGAAGCGAGCGTTTGCGGAAGAAATAAAATACTGTGAAAGATTTACAAGTAAACTTACGCCACAAACTCTGTGCGTAAACATCCAGTACTCTTTACCATGTGCCGTTTAAAAAGCACAGTACATCCACTAAACAAGCACTTTAAATAAAGCTTTAATGATTTATCAAAACAGTATCATTTCAGTGGTCGATGGGTCCCAAACCAGCTCACATTTACAAAATTAAAAGGCTGTAGTTTCTACATTTCATTATGAACTTATCATAACCACAAAATGGATTGCTGCTGCTCTAAAAGTTACTTCCAATCTCTGTTGAAACTCAGACACTAAACAGCGCTCTTGAACAAACAACAATACTGTATCAAAGCAAGAAAATATACCAATATGTTTCAGGTATCATTTAAGTTTTCTTCTTTAAAAAAAAAATTATATTCTATACTGTACATTAAACAGTAATGTTAAATCGCATATTTCATCTTATATCAAAGATATAGAGGTAAATCAAGTTGACAAAAGTTTATCAAACATTTAAAAAAAATCAACAGAAAATCACACAGGTGAAATAACACTGGTTTAAAAATATACCTGTGAAAGGGTTTCTAATTGTGTGCAAGTGAGCGAGAAAAGAGGCATGATGAGACGGACGATTACAGAGGGGGAGAAGAAGTAAGAAAAGAAGAGAGGAGGCACAGAGGAGGCTCAGAGGTTGCTGAAGAGCTCGTTTCGTTTGCTCCAGTCCATCTGCGGGGCTCTCTTGTTGGAGCGTTTCTGGTGAGCAAGTTCCTTGGCCTGTTGCAGAGACATGTTCAGAGATAATCCAGCGCCGTCACTTGAGGCCTTCTCTTTTGGATTCTCCTGCAAATGTATCGTTATGAAAAATCAACATCTAGTGCTTAACCGTCTCCGTTTACTCGAGATGTGGATGTGTGTGGATGCAAACCTCTGGTGCCGAGGTGCCAGCTGGAGCTGCAGAAGTGGAGGTGTTGGAGGAGGTGCTGGAGGTCGACAGACTCATGGAAACTCTAGGCTTTTCCTCCTGGGGTGCTTTTCCATTCACCTGCTACACAGGGAATATAAGACATTAATATATACACACATACTTATACACACACATATATACACATGCATTCACACATGTGTATGTGTGTGTGTGTATATCTCCATATATATATATATATATATATATATATATATATATATATATAGACGTGTGTGTGTGTGTGTGTATATATATATATATATATACACGTTTATGCATGTCTTTGTATGTATGTCTGTGTATATACGTATGTGAATATGTTTGTGTGTGTATGTGTGTATGTCTCCACACACACACATACACACACGTGTGTGTGTGTGTATGTATGTATGTCTGTCTCCATAAATAGACCTGTATGCATGTATGTGTGTATATGGGCAGATGACGTGACGCATGTTTTTTCTGTAATTAAGTGTAAATGTTTACTGAACTGCATTTCTCAACTAAAACAACACCTGTATTTATTTCAACATTATGATTTTGGGACGTAAAATGTATTTGGTGGTGTTCATATTTCAAGATGATTAGCAAAATGTCCTGCGGTGTGACTAACATTGATGACTCCTCAAATGTAAATATTAGTAAAATAAAGCAGTTTGGAGCTGCTGATAAATGCTTTGGCATTATTTTGTTGGAGGAAAAACACTTTACTTACTTGAAATAATTAAAAGCATGTTAAAATCATCAATTCAGCTCCTTAAACAAAGATTCCAGTGAAAAGACATTTGACATTCTAACCCTAAACCTAACTTTCAAAAATAACTTTAAAAACAATGATCAGTGACTGTTAACACACACATATAGCCTCCTAATACCTCTTCCAGTAGCAACCTAGTCATTCCCAGAAGGTCTCCCATCCAGGTTCTATCCAGGCTCAACCCTGCTTAGCTTCAGTGGGCAACCAGTCTTAGACTACAGAGTGATATGGCTGCTGGTGGTTTTAGTTGAGAAATTTAGTTCAGTAAGCATTTGTAGTTAATCACAGAAAAAACACTACATCTGCCCATATATACATGTGTGTGTATAGCTTTCCTGTAGCTCAATCAGTAGAGCATTGGTGTTTACCATCCCAAGGTTGTGGGTTTGAGCCCAGCACAAACAGTAAGAAACATATAGCTATATTACAATACTTATTTTATATGAATGTTGTGCTAACGTTCCGCTTTACTGTGGCGGAAGGAAGGAAGGAAGGAAGGAAGGAAGGAAGGAAGGAAGGAAGGAAGGAAGGAAGGAAGGAAGGAAGGAAGGAAGGAAGGAAGGAAGGAAGGAAGGAAGGAAGGAAGGAAGGAAGGAAGGAAGGAAGGAAGGAAGGAAGGAAGGAAGGAAGGAAGGAAGGAAGGAAGGAAGGAAGGAAGGAAGGAAGGAAGGAAGGAAGGAAGGAAGGAAGGAAGGAAGGAAGGAAGGAAGGAAGGAAGGAAGGAAGGAAGGAAGGAAGGAAGGAAGGAAGGAAGGAAGGAAGGAAGGAAGGAAGGAAGGAAGGAAGGAAGGAAGGAAGGAAGGAAGGAAGGAAGGAAGGAAGGAAGGAAGGAAGGAAGGAAGGAAGGAAGGAAGGAAGGAAGGAAGGAAGGAAGGAAGGAAGGAAGGAAGGAAGGAAGGAAGGAAGGAAGGAAGGAAGGAAGGAAGGAAGGAAGGAAGGAAGGAAGGAAGGAAGGAAGGAAGGAAGGAAGGAAGGAAGGAAGGAAGGAAGGAAGGAAGGAAGGAAGGAAGGAAGGAAGGAAGGAAGGAAGGAAGGAAGGTAGGTAGGTAGGTAGGTAGGTAGGTAGGTAGGTAGGTAGGTAGGTAGGTAGGTAGGTAGGTAGGTAGGTAGGTAGGTAGGTAGGTAGGTAGGTAGGTAGGTAGGTAGGTAGGTAGGTAGGTAGGTAGGTAGGTAGGTAGGTAGGTAGGTAGGTAGGTAGGTAGGTAGGTAGGTAGGTAGGTAGGTAGGTAGGTAGGTAGGTAGGTAGGTAGGTAGGTAGGTAGGTAGGTAGGTAGGTAGGTAGGTGAACCCATCCATCTATGGGTTCAAACCCATGACCTTGCTATTGTAAGTACCAACTCTATTGAATGAGCTACAGTAAAGTGGAATGTTAGCACAATATTCATATAAAATAAGTATTATAATATAGCTATATGTTCCTTACTGTTTGTGCTGGTCTCAAACCCACAACCTTGGGATGGTAAACACCAATGCTCTACTGATTGAGCTACAGGAAAGCTATACACACACATGTATATATGGGCAGATGTAGTGTTTTTTCTGTGATTAACTACAAATGCTTACTGAACTAAATTTCTCAACTAAAACCACCAGCAGCCATATCACTCTGTAGTCTAAGACTGGTTGCCCACTGAAGCTAAGCAGGGTTGAGCCTGGATAGAACCTGGATGGGAGACCTTCTGGGAATGACTAGGTTGCTACTGGAAGAGGTATTAGGAGGCTATATGTGTGTGTTAACAGTCACTGATCATTGCTTTTAAAGTTATTTTTGAAAGTTAGGTTTAGGGTTAGAATGTCAAATGTCTTTTCACTGGAATCTTTGTTTAAGGAGCTGAATTGATGATTTTAACATGCTTTTAATTATTTCAGCATGATTGTAATGACTTTCTCCTGAGAAACAATATATTTGTTTAGTCTTTTATGTTAAAAATAGAATTTAATGGTCTTTATGACTGGGTCTGATTTGACGCGTCCAAAATGTTAATTATTCAGTATGTTTTTAGTTCAAATTCATACACCAAGTAATAAGATTGTTCTGATATGTTGCATTTTCATTAATGTTCAAATAGAGACAAAAAATTAATTTGTTTGTTACACAAGTATTCATCACTTCAAACACAATTAAACAACTTTTACTATGTTAACTAGCTTAAATAATTATATACATTCAAAAACATTGCATAATATAACTATATAAAAAATAAAACAAACATTTTCAAATATTTATTCTCATTTTACACAATATTTCCACTGGAGTGAGTGGTAAAAGATGGCACAAGCAAAGAATATAATCAAAAAACAGAGGAAAAAATATATATACAAAATTTTAATGATCATTCTTCAAGAATACTTGTTAAACAAAGCATATCCGATTTGTATTTGAAATGAATAATATTTAAATATTCGAATTTTATAGTAATGTCATGTCACACCGCAGGACCTAATTTGCCTGGCCCTGTGAAAAACCTTAATAAATTACATAATGAGAAAAAACAAATCTGCTAACAGCTCTAACAGTTTCAAAAACAACAGTATTTGAACTTTACAAATGCATACAATTCTCAAGCAATTTAGAACTTTTTTGAAAAAATGCTGTTTCACCCTTATTTGTCATCTACCCATTTATGTATGCATGTCTGTGTGTGTGTGTGTGTGTATATATGTCTGTGTATATACGCATGTATGCATACATATATGTGTGTGTGTGTACACATATGCGCTTTCATAGTGTGTGTATTTTCATAGCGCTTGCAACACCAATGTCATGGGTTCAACTCCCAGGGAAAGCAAGAACTGATTAGAATGTCAATGTGTTCCTTGAATCGCTTTGAAAATGGATAAATGCAAATGTAAATGTGACTGCAATATCAAAAACAAACCCCTAGATGGACCCTGAGCTTTGTTCAGTTCACAGTGACCATGGGCCTGTCCCAATACACACACTAGTGGTCGTGGCCACTTGAGAGTGTGTCCCTGCCACAGGAAGTGCAAGTCTAGCCCACCTAAATCCCCACTCCATCTTTAATACCACCTCAAAGCGGTTTTTGAAGCAATGCATCCTGTTCAGGAACTTGTTCACGAGATACATGACATGAATTTACAGCATGAATTCAAATGACTGAGATATTACATATATATTTGTAGTAAATCATTAAATGTAGATGAATGTGTATTTGATCATTTTCTTTAATTTTAGAAGCGCCACAATTAAATGGTGTTACCAGTTACATATGACTACTGAACAGATATTTAAAAATGTATCACAAGTGAAACAACTGGAAATCAAAATGAGTAAATAAAGCTCTTTAATAACTGTTCTTGCATTTATACAACACTATATGCATGTGCGATCCATCAGGTAATCTTGAACTTGAACACTTAGGCCAAATACAGGAAATACATCATGCAAGTAGACAAGGGGTCACGTCCAAACACTGCAAGTGTGGGTATTAGAACAGCCCTATGTGTATGTATACATGTGTGTGTGTGTATGTGTTACAAAATGTTACAAATCTCTACTTAATAAAATAATAAATATCTTTAAATAGGTTTCTGAAAAATGTTTTCCTTATCTGACAAGAACCAAACAAAAGCAAGGTACTTGTAGAATTATATGCTCGTTTTGTTTGTACAGTGCCAAGATTATACGGTGTAGTTAAAAAAAAAAGGAAAAAAAACCTCCTTGCAATGAGCTTTTGTGGTGAGTAACATCTGAAATGTTTCTTAGAGCAGGTACCATGACGTACTCGAGGAATTAAAACAATGTTTTCATTTAGTCATCTTACAGCCTCCCTGTGAATTTACTGACTCCCATTCCCCAAATCTCACAAATAATGATGGATTTACAAGTTTACAGCTGCACAAGAGCCAGGAATCATCCGAGGGTGAAAGAGTATCTGAGAAACGGCAGTGGTACCAGGTTTAGAGCTTGATAAAGTTACATATTTCTGTGTTGCGTGAAGAAAAAGAGCAAAAACACCCTTGAGATGTTTTATCTACCAGCAGATTCCAGGACAGAGAGCTTCCATTAACTCGGAGGAAGTGCGATTATCAGCTCCAGGTTATCATTCTCTCACAGCTAGACTAATCTATCAGTGGGAAAAGTGATAGAGCAGAGCCGGTAGAGAGAAACCAGGACAGGACGCTGCATTGAAAGAGTCCTGAAATCTGGTTATCAGACACCACAGATTTACCCTCGTCCTAATGCTGCCCGTCTAATCCCATCACTGACGCTCGGACACTAGTACACTTTATCAGCCAATAAACGTGACTGAGCAAAGTGAAAGTGCAAATAACAAACTCTTGACGAGAAATTTAAGAGATCACAAATGAAAACAGGTGGTCTGAATACATGTAAACTTTGAAACGTCGCTCACCTGATCTTCTGCATCACGACTGGGAACATATTCTGGGAGTGGACCTGAGAAAAGAGAGGGACAACTCCTATAAAAACAAGTCTCTAAAAGATTTTAAGAATGTCAGTAAAGCCTTGTCATGATCAAGCCGAGGACCGAGGACTAAAGCGTTGCTTCATCGCGATGCGAGAGAAGCGGTGAGAGAAACTCTCTCAGAGGCTTTGTACACACCCACGGCACTCAGACAAGACTCGTGATTGGTTCCCGGCGCGAGATCGACCAATGAGAGCACGAGTGGAGTGGAATAGTCTTCGCCTCTCTCAGAAGCAAATGTTGACGATCCAGCGCCGATATCTGACGTTGAGGCGCTTCCCGAACTGATTTAAAGGCCTCATTATACCAGTGCAGTAACACCATCATCATCATCATCATATTCATCGAACCGCACAGGTCTGTCATCGTCGTCATTACTGGAGTCGAGTCTCAAGATACTACTGTCATTGATGAGTGTAGAGCACCATAATACATATCGTATGAGAGAGAGTGAGAGTAAATGTATAATATTAAGGTTTTATAATTAAATAGATTTAATTAAAATATACATATAAAGTATAAATATACATATTTTAAACATTCTGGTACCTACACACACATATACGGAAATTCCTAGGAGGGCTAATCCTATTTCGCGGATTTTCACCTATTGCGGGGGGTTCCGGTCCACATTAACCGCGATAAACGAGAGATCACTGTATATATTTATTTTTAAAACTTGTGCTTAATATACATGGCACCATTAAAAAAAGTAAAGCACTTAATCAGCAGTCGGGCACTTCCAGTAAAGACTGAAGAAACTTCCAGTTTCATTCATTATAATGGAGCGAACGAGTTTATTCATGTTATGAATTATCTAATATTTTCTGAGCTGTTTTGTATCAAAGATGAATGTTTTTGGTCATACTGCCCATCACCACTTGAACTAAAAATGTCCTTCACGGCACAATGGCTGGACAGTGGGTTTCCTTCTGGGAAAAAGAAACAGGAAACAGGCAAAAAGCCTTTTAAGAATTGGGAAATATTGCTATTGTGGTTGAAATAATAAAAGATGAATAAAGATGTGTGGCTGCAGCAAAAAACATCCTTTCGGTGAAAATGGAGAAAGTCCAATAACCCCACTGGCGACTTCATAACAACCTAGTAATTAAAAAATGATTTATGAGAAAATGATTGCCCATACTGCAATTTTAGTGTTACGCTACCTCATATCTTAGTGGGTAGGCAGCCAACAGGAGTCGTTTGCCTGACTGGGATATTTAGGGTGGGGGTGACTGGCTTCCCCCGTTTCTCATACTGCTGCCATGGCCCTGGTCACCATGACGACATGCTGGCGGCGCGTTATTGACTTTGGCTAATTCTCTACAGACATCAGACAGTGTCACTGCGGGCCTCGAGTTGATGTTTAACCGATAGTCTGTTATTATGTGAATGCGTGTGCATACTATCATGCCAAATGTTTGACAAAGTGAACAAAAGTTATTCATAATCAGCAAAACCACACTAAAGATCAAGGGTGAAACACGACTCCCACTTTGCACATGCAAAAACACGCAACAGCGGGTTAATTAGTTACGCTGGTACCTGTGAGATGTTTCTCGGTCGGGAGGACGCCACACCTCATGAAGAAGGCGTCTGCCTCCTGATCCACCACCAGCAGTTTGGTCTCATCTCCTCCTGCCTTAATGGCCGCCACCACTTCTGTATGCTGCATCGTGTGCACTGACACGCCATTCACCTACAGAAACAGACAAACATTTATTCGTACAGGAAGACATTTAAATGACATTTAAAGGCAGAGAACATGGCATGAATGTAGGAAGTCTCCATTCAGTCCGACATGTCTGGATATTTAAATGAACAGTAGCTTCCCTGGAACATTCAAAGCATGTGGCAGAGGTGGTCGGGACCTGCGGGCATCTGTAGGACACATTTCATTGAAAGCCAATTATATATTTCACGAGTTCACACTTACAAATGATTCAGGAGCAATAAACGGTAAGCTTATTTGGCGTGCTGTCCGAGGAGAGGGCTCCGAGCTCGGTATTTAGCCCGAACCTGGAGCACTCCCCCCGTATCCTGACTTTGATAGGAACAATTAAGTGTGAGGAGTTGGGGTGGTGGAGGGATGCCGAAAAATGTCAAAGAGCTGTAGGTGAGTCAAACATGTCTATATATACATGCTTCCTCTCCTGCTGATAGGATGAGGTGTAATTGCTGATGGCGTGTTGATTGTGTTAATCATTTGAACGTGCTCCTCAAGAACTTTGTTAATAAAACATCATATATATATATACATATATAAATATATATATATATATATATATATATATATATATATATATATATATAAGATACATGAATAAACAGAAAAAACGGATACAAACTGTATATATCGCATATGTTTTTTCTGTTTATTCATGTATCCTAGATAGACTCACAGACACACCAAGATAAGATCTCTGTGTGAAGCACCAGCTGTTGTCAGACTCCTTGCCTGGAATATTTTGAAATATAAACTGATATTTCCTACTGACACTACAGCAAAAGATATAAATAACTGACATAAAACCTTGTCAACCTGGGGTGAAAATTCTAACATTACTAAGACTTTTGCACAGTACTGTATATATATATATATATATATATATATATATATATATATATATATATATATATATATATATATATATATATATATATATATATATATATATATATATATATATATATATATATATATATATATATTTACACGTGTGCATGTGTGTATGCTTCATGAGACAGGCTATATGCACACACACACACACACACACACACACACACACGTATATATATCTGTGTAAGATAATGTATAAGAGTACACATTTTATACTTCAAAATTAATTGTTTATTATTGTGTTCACTTTTCAGATTCTTGATTCCTTAGTCCCTTTAACTTATTGCTTTTAATGAATTTTAATATACTAACATTTAAAAATATCAACTGTTTTAAAGATAAAAAAGGTCAAAAACAAAATCAGAAAAAAACAAGTGTTATTTACTTTGTTCATTAGGAATTTCTTAGTCAATTTAATAGACTGCTTTTAGTCAATTTCATTTTAATGTAATTTAACTCTCAAAGAATTTAAAATGTAATCATATATTAAACTTGCATTTAAAATGAAATCTTAAGTTACATCAAAACGTATTCATTATTTAACTTACTTTAAATCTATTTGCCCAATTGTTTCTTTACTTTATTTCACTATTCACATCAACGGAGTAACTCTTGCACAACAATTGTGATACAAACGACATTATATAGTATATACCAAAAAGACAAAGCAAATCTGCTTTTTCTGACACTCTTCAACTGAAGTACTGATGGGCGAATAGAAAGACAAAACCCATGACCATGAGGCACCTGGGAAAAGACTGAAGTTCTGTTGGCCTATCTCATAATGCCAGAGTCTAAGGAATCTGTGTGGGAGATTCAGGGCAGGAGTGGGCTCTTAGGAATGCCAATCCCATTCTCCCGTTCTGCAGGCAATTAAAACACAGCAGACAAACAACAGCCCCCTTATGTGTTCCTTAAACGCAGCCCCATCACACACACACACACACAAAACAGAGGAAGCAAAAAGGAGAATTCATCTCGGTGAGCGTGAGAGGCATACAGGCAGAGCATGGCATGATTTTATCATCATGTTCAGGTAAAACCATTTGACTCCACATGATGTCTGACATTTAAATGTCTCAGCTCTCCGGAATCTGAGATGAGATGTGGGGAAATGGAAGTGAAACTAAGAACAGGGATCCTTATAGTGTGAAAACACTCAAGAGCTTTCAAGCACGGCCGCTGAATGAAGCCAGCGTTCAAAGAAAAGGGTTCGCTGGCATTCTGAAGGAAATTAGACCAGACTGAAAAAAATATTCTCAGTCAGGCCAAAGAGGAGCAGATTAGCAGTCAGGGTGAACAACTACAGCAGTTTTCATGATTTCTTCAAATGTGTGAAAACCGCATGGCCACAGAACTAAGATCAATTCACAATGATACTGATGACATTTACATATTCTGACATAATTTTAATAAGGTCACTTGGCATTTGGTTGGAAAAAGAGACACATATGACATCATTAATAACAGCTGGTAATCTGTTATCAGTTCTGTACACAACACACTGTTGCCATTACCTGAGTTTTCCAGGCATGAATTTTGTTGTAGAGCACAGATCACACTAGTAAATAACCAAACCATGTAGCCTACAAATGGGATTAAATTGGTATTTTATTTATATTTACTTGTCCTACTTTCTCACGGCCAATACCTACATTTACACTAGGTATTAATATTCATTTTTTTAAATGGGTCAATGCAACAATGCAATAATACAACATAAACACGACCCTTTTCTCCCTTTCAGCCTTCCTTGAACTTTCTCTGGGGTCTTCGGGATCTCGATCACATAGCGGTAATAAGTGGATTGAGGCTGGCCTGATCTCAGCAGTGAGGGGGCAGGTGGCTTGATAACCACACGTAGCTCTGACCTCTCCTCAGGTGTTCAGTAATCCCAGCACTCCCAGAGAGACAATAATTACACTGGCCACTCCTTCACTGATAGCTAATGAGATTAACGATCTGCCAACAGAGTCCAAACCGCTCATGCATTTAACACTCTGTTGCAAGTACACAATTATATGTGTAAAATAACACTGTGGCTCTGAGATATGATCTTTGATTGTTCCAATGGCAGCTGTAAACATGGAACTACATCGTTTATTGGGATTTTTACTAACAGTGGTTGAACCACATGTTTTTTAACGGCTGAACCCAATGTCAATATCTAGAACGCATGATATAATGTTGATGCTCACATAATACAATTTAATGACAGAAACTGATACATGAACAAAATATATATATAATAATAAAAAAATTAAAAATATATTTGTATGAGTTTTCCCCATCCATTACGTCAATCTTCAGTATTACTTAATACAGTGGTACCTCGAGATACGAAATTAATCTGTTCCGAGGCGGCCTTCGTATAATGAGTTTTTTGTATCTTGGAACACATTTTACATGTAAAATGGCTAATCCGTTCCAAGCCCTCCAAAAACACCCCATTAAATTTCATAATGAAGCTAAATTGACCTATAAACAATGAAATAACGTAAAATGTCGAAGCTTACCTTTCGAGTGAGGCTATCTCCGAAAGTGGCGGCAGAGGAGGAGGAGGACAAACGGCAGATAACGTACGTACGTACACTTAACTTTACGAAAACACATAAAAAATTTAACGTTTCGGGTGCGGAGTGGCTTAAAGTTTTCGGGTGCGGCGCGAGTTTCAAAATTGTTATGGGGCGAATCTCAGACTTTCAGAAACCTTTCGTATCTTGAAAACTTTTCTTATGTAGAGCAGTAAAAATTTTCGTCTTTGCTTTCGTAACTTGGATTTTTCGTAAGTTGAGCCTTTCGTATCTTGAGGTACTACTTTAGAGTATTATAATCTAATTACTATCAAAGTTCTAAACAATTGTGCTGATTAAGACTTTTACTGAAACCATGATACGTTTTTTTCAGGATTCTTTGATCTATTTAACTAATAGCTTTAGAAATGTCTTTAATGCATCTATCAGCGCATGCCAGAGACAAGCTATCTGAACACAAAATTGCTTAATTACTACACATTCCTGAAGTACACACACACACTGTTGTTAAAACTGCTAACTAAATACGGTGTATTATACCTGCACAATTTTATCTTGGGGCCGAAGTCCAGATTTCTCTGCTGGGGAGTCCTCATCCACCGCCCTGATGTACTGGCCAGGTTTCGACTTCTCTGTGTGCAGGTTGAAGCCGTATCCGGTGGCACCCTTCTTCATGTGACAGAGACGTGGACGCAGCTCATTCTTTGAATCCTACAAAGAGAAAACAAACCAGACAAGAAACTATGAAAAATTCTAACACCGCATGTCACACAAACACAAAGCAAAACATAAAGAAATTATTTAAAGATATCAGACAGTTACATATTGCATATACATATACAGTATTCTTGTCAATCCTGATAAGATCATTTTTACATTCATCTTTCACGTCAACAATAGATAAGACTGTTGTACGCAGCCAAAGTGAGCAACAATCTGATTTCCTGCACTGCAACCGCATTTCAACAAACAAAACAACTTTCTGAAATATGGTTAAAGTCAATTAAACCTTCACCACACACCAGAATATTCGTTCAGTTCATAAATGTGGAAATTCAAAAAACTTCCACCAGCCCTAATCGATACACAACAACTGAACAAACAAGTCATTCAAGCTTCATCAATTATCTGATAAACACTTTCTAAATAAAACCACAGAAGATTAAATAATACACAAAGATTGCTTTTTAAAGAGAGAATAACTTGTATACCATTTGAAAGAGCAATCAGTACGTCAACATCCCGAGGTGAAGCACTGAAAAGTAGAAGTTAATGAAACTGACCAGTCATCTACGCACTTCCCTCTTTAGCCAACCAGTGTGTTATATATGGCTGAAATTATACAAACAGATAAGACAGTCAAACACCTACATGCTGTACACATGCACATATTGATCTACAGAGGAGTCAAAGGAAAGACGCATGAGCCAGCAAAGCATGAAAACAAATTTGGAAAGAGGTTTGTTCTTATAATTAACTTTTAGTACATTTTTTAATACCAAATTTAAATAATTATACAATTGTCACGTCTTGGTTTACATCCTGGTCCCTCTTTGCACTCTCAGTGTTTCTTCACTCACCTGTCCCGTCATAATCCCATCGTTAGTCTTGTTGGCTGTGTCTTGTTCCCTCATCCACGCCTGTGAATATAAACCCTGTGTTTCCTTCAGTCCTTGTTGGTTCTTGTCGTGGTTCTCCTGGTTACTCTCTGTTCTTATATTTAAAATCGTGTTTTTGTTTGTATATTTTAAGTGTCTGAGTTTTGATTATTAAAGCCAATTTCAGGTATTCGCATGTCTCCATGCCTTCCTCATCCTCATTCCTCCACACGAACGAGACAACAATATCATTTTTGTGAAGTGGATACAGTTTAATGTTTTGTCTCATGTACCCCTACACCATCGCTAATAATAACAAATACTGCTTTGTTGTTGTTAATGTTATTAATTATATAGTTAATATAGACTACAAATTTGGTCTTATGCATTCCCACTGCCCTATAAATGATGCTGAAGTATAATAATAATAGTAATTATTATCATTAATAATTAATTAAATACTTCTGTCCAATTAAATATCAATATTAAATATGATACAAACACATAATAATAATAATAGTTATACATATTTTTATTATTTCTTTACAATATGAGATAATTTACTAATAATAAAAAAATACTAATTGCACAGACACATATCATGAGATTAAAAATGATTATTAGTTATATTAATCTTTATATTAACCCGTTTTAAGTTTAAAAAAGTAAACTATAGAGTATATGTACTTCAGGTTGAGACCCACTGCAAAACCAATTCAGCACATGGAGAAAATGTGTGCTGATGATACACTAACACTGATAATACAAAGCAGCAGTGTTAAGGCTACACACTTCCCGGGAGGGCTGCTCTTCTGGGAAACTGGATAGCAGTGCAGAGTGAAGGGGTCAGCAGCGCTAGGGCCACTGAATGTGCTTGATACAATTATCAATACCTGTTCAAGCTGGGGGCGAACCACAGGTCACAGACAGTGCTGACCATAGCAAAGGTATCCTCATTACTATCCCCAAAGAAAACAACTGAAAGTAGCCAGTGAAAGAAAGAAAGAACTCTTCTAACAGGTGACCATGCAAATACAAGACCTATCTGAGCTCTGATTAGCATAGGCTTAACCAGCAGAGGCCATATGTTATGCTAAGAGTTTAATCCCACCTGCTGAACACAAGGCTGCGACTGAAGACTCCTGTTTATGGATGTATGTGGATGGTGTGTGGTGTAGTGGTTAAAGCGCAGGGCTGGTAATCAGAGCCATGACAGCGATTGCCAATTGTGCGCTTGATCAAAGCAATTAACCCCAGGCTGCCCCGGAGGGATTGTCCCTGAAATAAGTGTACTATACTGTAAGTCACTTTGGATAAAGACTTGCATGCCTGTGAATCCTGTGAACATTATAGAGTATCTCTAAAATGCTATGGAGTGTTAACTAGGTGGTTTCTAAGGCCCAATGTTATTCTGGTCCCTAGATATAACTATCACCCTATCATCCACAGGGTGAAAAACATAAATCTGTTAGCTTAGAAAAGTAGCAACCTGTTAAATTTGAGGTAGCACAAATTGTTTTATTTTGTAGCACAAATGTGCATGACGAGATAGCTTTGGCAAGAGTAAGTTTAGGTCTTATTTCACCCTGCAAAACTGTAACTTTGCTGCCAAAGTGCTGTAGCCACATCTGACCATGTTTGACAGAAGGATCGCGATGTCCTGAAAGGACTGGACATGGACATTACACAGCCAGGAATAGGAATTTTATACAACGTTATTCATTCTCTGGGTGGTTTCTTTTGTCAAATAAATATGACGACATTTAAATACTTGTGAGGTTACGCAAACAAGTAAACCTATAGCATCACTAAACATACTAATTATACACCAACACCCTGTGATAAGACATACAAAGCTGTCTGATAAAGCCATAGATTGCTGTACTGTATTGTTGTATTCATCACCAATTACATGCATGCAACCTCTGAAAACTCTGAAATTATGAACTGAGATGAGATGTATAGCATGATATGAAAATCATGCTTGCCGCATTGTTATTGTACGAAGCATAAGACACGAAAGCACCAGGCGAGCTGATGGCTCTGGCACATCGCTATTTGGTTGTGTCGAATGGGAGTAAGGGTGTGGGAAAGGACTTTGGGTGTGGACTGCTATATTTGAGAAGGGTTTGGAAGGGGCCCACACATTCGCAACTCAAAGATGACATCATCTGCTTTGATAAGATAACTGGAACGCTGCACATTTTATGAAAGAAATCTTATCGACAGCATGAGAGGAGAAGGAGAGTCAAATGATGAGATAAATGTCTCATTGTCTGGGTCATACCGTATTTTCCCGCATATAACCCGCGGGTTATACCAGATTTCACAAACCCCGCAGGGGGGAGGGTGCGGGTTATATAAGGGTGCGGGCTAAATCACAGTTTTTTTTCACGTAATAATATTTCAATATATTTGTTACGTCCCTAAGGTCGTAAGGTTTCTTTTTTGTGGTATTTTCTTTCTGTTTTTCTTTCTTGTGAGGGTTGTTGTCTCTGGTGCTTCCACTATCACTCTGACAGCTGCCACTGATAGGCTGTCTGACCTGTCAATCATGCAAGAAGATGTGATTGGCTGTGCTGCATGAGGGCGGGCTCTTCTCATCTCATCTGATGATCAACACCTGTAGAATCGCTTCTTACGGGACGTGCTGCTGCACAGAGGGAGAGACTGCTTTTTCTTTTTGTTCTGATTCTGACTTGTTTGTTTTCTTATGTTTGAATTTCGCGTACAAGCATTGTGTACCGAGCCTTAACAGTTATGGATAATCAATGGATAAGTAATGGATAAGACGTCATGCGAGCAACATTCGAAATTCAAAATGTGATCATCAATCTATGGGTGCGGGTTATATAAAGGTGCAGGTTATGCCAACAATTTTTTACCCAAACCCCGCTGGCTATTTGAGTGTGCGGATTATCTGCTTCTGCGGGTTATATGCGGGAAAATACGGTATTTTTCCACAAAAAAGAAAGAAGAGATTATATTTGCATAATGAATGAAATCTATGTTTAGAACTATTATGACTTTCTTTTGCATTGTGACATTATTTTCAAGTCCATTTAAAACTCCCAAATATAATTTGTAATGAAAAAAATATTCTCAATTGTTAAAATATATTTCCTTTTATATTTTACTTTAATGTATGCCGATGTAAAATAAATATATCTTACAGTATTTTTCACAGTGCTTTATGTTGTTAATGAAAATGTGAACTCAAAACCTCTTAATGCCTTTATAGGCAAAAATCTAATTTCACATTTATGCGTGTGTGTGTGTGTGTGTGTGTGTGTCATAAAATGTGTTGTGAGCATCTTTTTTTATGATATTCACCCAATCACTGGTATGTTTGGTACAGAATGTTTATTCCACAAATGTACAAACTACTTTGTTTATCTCATTCATTTTTAGATAAAAAAAAAAAACATTTAGAACTTGGCAGGAAATACTTATACACTTGTTTTATGGATTTAATATAGGTCTGTTTCTGACTACTCATCGTTTAATTTGAGAGGATCTTCTCTGTAACCAGTTTTCTGATTGGAGCAGAACATCCTCAGAAAAACAATTGAAAAAACATGAGAGGAAATAAGCCTATTCTTTATATGTAATGAAGCATTAGAGCTTATAATGGAACGTCTAACAATAAACTAGCATTAAACCAGGACATATCATGTTACAGTTTGTGATGAGAGCCTGTGATCGCAAAAACACTAACTTGGAGTTGTTATGCATAAAACTTCCTTTTCTGAAGTGTACAGTTCCTTTATGGAATATCATCTTTGAAAGAAAACCCCATTACTACATAGTCTCCCTCTGGGCCTCCTAATGCCTTTGGATTATTCAATATAGGAAGCTGAAGTCAGCGGAGGAAATCATTCTCCCCGTCCAAAGTAGATGTGGGGGAAGAGTCATTTTAAAACAACAGTGTCTGACAAAGACCTTCATTCACTGCTAATCCTCCCGAGATGAAGACCGTCTGTGTGACATAACATGAACCTGTAGCGCCTGCGGCCTTCAAAGTGACAATAGGCAAAGAGATCAATCACAGATTACAGGGTTGAGTTGAAATATAGCCATAACCTTAAGAACGATCTCTCTTTGAATGCTCACATGCGGTGAGAGTTCACAAACTGAAATTTCAAGCTCCAGAAAGGATGCAATAGTTGCATAAAATAATCGTTTTAGGTAACATTTAACTTATGCATTTGTTTCAAAATCGCCTAATACCTGACACAATGAAATTTAAGTTACTATACACTATAAACTCAAATTTTAATGACCAGTATAACAGTATGCAAACTCATGATAATTCCTCAACCTTTTATCACCACAATGGGGACAATCTTACACCACAACCCAAATAATATACATAATTCAGTGTGCATAGATGTGCTTTCACATTACTGACATTCACCCAAAAATATTCTGTTGACACTAACTCACCCTCAATATATTTTGTCCAATACAAATGGAAAATACAGAGTCAGTGGGGTTTCAAAATAGCACTAGATCATGTGACTTAAAAAGAAAACATTGAGAGAATTTTCTTTTTTTTCTAAACAATGACAATTTCCTTTTTGGGAGCTGTCGCATTTCAGTAGGTAAACCTGTTTGTCATAACCAGAGTGTAGAAAGGCCCCAACCCAACCTGTTTCAGGCCTCAGTAAAACCCCCAACCAACCCTATAAAGATACTACAGTTCAATAATACAAAGGTTAATGACTTTATAGCTCACTTTAGTAACTCATAATCTTGTCCTTGGTTTCCTTAACTATTGAAGGACTGGGGTAGAGTTTAGTGAAACATGGACTGATGATTGAAAACAATTATCCCTAACCATTACTTAGGTTTTCCATGTAAACAAGCTTTATTTAAACCCCTCCTATTACGTCATGCGGTATACTGACATATTGGTGAAGCAAAAGCAATTAGCATGACGCAAGATGAGCAGAGCTGGCAAAGGTGCCATAAATATATTTACGGCTTTGGATCAAAGATGTGCACTTGCAAAACTCGACAGACAATAATTAACCAATAGAGATTTGAAAACTGCCAACCGACAGCAAAATTCATAGACGGGTACCGAGAGCAATGAGGTGAGGACTGATACGATTAGTATAACTGCTCATGTCATCTCAAAATGCAACAGACCACAGCAGGAAAACAGCGACCTTGTAACCAAGGAAGTGGTTTATTCAAATGTGTGAGCATCCCTCCCTATTTCAGAGCGTTACACATTCAGCTTGAGAGTTTACTTTTGAAATTTCTAGTGGTAAACATCTCGAATGTGTGCGGCTGCCAAACACATCCTAAGATGCTGTATTGTGTCTGCTGAAATGTATTGTTGTCAAAGTTGCTAGAATTATTAATATATATATATTAATAATTTATCATTGAAGCACAATTTTTTTAAGTATATATATATATATATATATACATACATACTTTTTTTAAATAAAATAATTGTGCATCAATGACATCAGAGTGGTTGCCAGGGTATTGCTATGGAGTTACTAAGGTATTTGGAGTTTTTTTTTTTTGTGTGTGTGCATGTTTCTATGGTGTTGCGATGGTGCTTTAATTGCTAGGTGGTTGCTTTAAAAAAAAAAGCCCTATGACATTCCCATCTATGGTTTTATTATATTCATGGTCCCTCAGTGGTTTATGCAAATGAAAAAAGTAATTTTCTGTCCATTCTGTCGACCACCAGGTTAAAAAAAAATTTTTTTTGCAAGAGATTGTTTAGAAAATGAATGCATTAATTCACACATTCATTTCTGTAGCACAAATGGAAATTTACACATTGATTTCTGACAATAATTTTATAATAAAGTGTTGAAATCCCAACATAATCCCTAACCAAATCCCTAAAAAAAAAGAATATCAAGTCTAATAATTATTACAAGCTAACAATAATTAACACTACCAATCTGTAACATCATAGTTTTGTAAATGAATCAGTAAAACAATATCAGTTTTAATATTAAATCTGATAAAAAAATAAATCTGATGAACAAATAGCACTGAATAAACAGCAAAGTTCCTCTACTGAAAAAACACAGAACTAAAACACCAACGACAAGCACACAATGTACAGACTGATATAATCAACATCACATGCTACTTATTATAAACAGAATCAAATAAAACTAAAAAAGATTGTTCCAAAGAAACACACCTGCATTTCTGAAGGAAATCGCTATCAGAGAATGATTCAGATGTGTGGAATAACATCAGGAAATTTTACAATCAGACATTGATCTAATTTTCATAAATCGTCTATTCTGCCTCTTTTCCATCATTTCTTTATCATTAAACACAACACAAGCAAGCTGTCTGTGTGTAATCTGCTCTGAAAACTCATCTCAGTAAGTAAACAGCGTCCCGCAGGGCACTGCCATCAACAACAAAGCTTAGTCTGGGTTAAACTGACAGCCGATCCAGGGATGTTCCCTCCAGCGGCGTTTTACTTCTGAATGATCGCAGACAGGAAGGATGGGACGCAGGAGGGAGAGGGAAAACGACACAACAGAAGGGCCATTCATGGTTGACTGAGGGCTTCAAACACACTTTGATAATTGCTGGAAAGAAATGCGATTACAATCCGTATTGTTCCAGCGACTCTAAATAACTGTTATTCCCTCGGCCGCCGGGGTTATGATGATTCAAGTTATTTCTGGCTCATGCCACATAAACAGAAAAAGGATTGATAAACACCGGCCCGTATGCCATTACGTAAAAGCGTAGCAAGCATCAAAACTGCACATTTGAAGTTTGCTTTTGCTGTGCTGGCACTTTCAAAAATGTAAATAGCATGCCTTAAACTACTGCCATTATGATAAAATATTGAAGGTGGTTGCCAAGGTATTGCTAGGCAGTTGCTAGGATATTCTGGCTGGTGGACTAATTGCTAGGGGGTCTGTGCCAAATCACTATGATGCTCTCAAAATAATCCACAAATCAAATGAACAATCATTCATGTCCTTAGCACAAAGGACGCACTGACTTTTAATACAGTGGAGTTCACTTATCTCGACCTCGGTTAACTCGCCAACCCTTTATGTCGACGTTTTTGAAGTGGAACCGCCAAACTCCCTATTTGTCTTAGCATTTTCTTATTGGTTATGTTGATTATTTTATGTCGCCGAACCCTAATACCTTGAGCACAAAAGACGGACAAATTCGCCACTTCACATGGTTATCTCGTGACTAATGATCGTACAGAGTTCACTGCGCATGCGCTGAGTTTGTGTTGCACAGGGATCGCAGTCCGTATGGTCGTTCTGTCAGTGACGCTTCACTTACAGCACCGCGCAGCCGCAGAAAAACCTGCGGAAGTGGAGGAAAAATCAAGCCTTGCACATGCTATGGCAGGAGTTCGCCTTCACTGTCCAGGAATTCCCCGATTACATTGACATCAACAAAGACGTCGTTACTGATAGAAGCATTTGTTTTCAAGCAGACCGTTAACGGCAAAAAGCAACAAAGCATTTTAGAGTTTGTAAAGAAACCATAGTAACCACGTGTGCAATACTATCAGAACTGTATCAGAGCGAAATGACTGTTATGAGTGAATGTGTTTATGTGTGTTGTGAGTGTTTACACTGTGAGCGATCATTGTGTTTGCAATGTTGGAGAATATAATTCAAGGTTTGTATCGAGAATGGAAGGTGTTTTTTATTGTATACTGGTAAATCTCTGCTGTTAGTTGATGCACATATGCCTTTTGTTGTTAGCAAACATATATAGTGTATGTACATTTTTATAGCATGCCGATCGCTTCATAAAATAAATCGCCATATTGGCTGTTGGTTATCTCGATGCTTTTTTGCAACCCTCGAGGCCGTCGAGATAACCGGATTCCACTGTATCTAGATTTTTGAATGAACCTCAAACCCCAAGTATCAGCAATAGAAATAATTTTTTTTAGCAACTTCTTCGAGCCTGAAGACTCATCAGATTCTGTTACACAGATCTCAATTCTACTCCGTGGGCTCCTTTCTCTCTAATCTTAAGCCTGCACCCAAACAAGGAGTAACTTTCCACAATAACCCCCTTCACTGCTCAAGGATCTCCAAGGCAAGGGATTGAGACTTTATTAGGGTCAGCTTACCCTGCTGGCTTTTGTCCTCAACCTGAACAATTACAACTCAAGAAAACCATGAAATATATTTGGCACAATGTTTGATTTACCATCTAACTGATTGAAAAAAGGAGAAATCGCTGAAATACCTCTAATGACTTTGACTTTCCTGTTTGTTTATTTTCTCACTGAATAAATGGAAGCTAAAATTAATGGGGATGATAGGATATCCTCTTTAAGGGATGCTCCACCCAAAAAAAGGGTGACCAGACGTTCTGTTTTTCCTGCGACAGTCCCACATTTCAGCTCTATTTTTAGTGCTGACATTATGAAAAATCCTGTATTTCATCTTTCCTTAAACGTCTTTATTGCTGAATAAGAGCGTAAATAGTAGTCTTCTGTCATTCGAGAACAGCCTAATCAGCTTACGTTAAGGAAACATTTACTTCAGGACAAACAGTGAGTCCAAATTCTATAGTTAACAAGAGAAAAGTTTAGAGAGGAGCATTTTGATAAACGTATGCACTATATACTACATTACGTTTTTTTTTACTTATTAGTGATTTCTTATACAGCATGTTTGAACAAATCTATCTCGAATACAGTTTGTGAAAGCCACCGTTTAAAGGTATATAATGTGAATTGAAGTAGAAACAATGATATAATTAAAATGTTGATGGGGAGCACGTCACTCAAAACTGCAGTCTTATCTCTGGCCGTGGAGTTTTATGCCAATGTGATTCATGATCCGTGGAGCGTCTGATCTTGTTAATGAATGCATCATGGACAGCAACAAAATCTTTTTCATAAGACTACACCAATTTCTTATTAATTACAGTGGTGGCCAAAAGTGATGTCTGGAGAGTTTTTGCTTTTAATGACCCAAAAAGATTAAAATATATTGGGAAGAAGAAAACACAATCATTATGTTTTGCACATGTGGCGTGCATGAAGTTATTTTTTTGCTATGACAATTCGTTTTATCATTTGTGCGCTATTACAAATGTAACAAATTAGGGTAAAAATTGGTTTTACACTCCAAGCACAATAATACACTTACAAGATCTTTAATAAAATGTTTTAATAAAGGGGGAAGAGATCCATTTTCCTAAGCCGAACATCCCTTTTGGCCACTACTCTAGCTTTTGTTACCATAATGTGTAAATATGTGTGTGCTGTGTGGGTGTGGGTGCTTGCACGTCCCATATTCCACTCACCCCACCCAAAAATGAAAACTCTGTCATCATTTACTCACCCTCATGTTGTTCCAAAAACCTAAAAAACTAAATCGGAAAAATATCTCAGAGTGTTTTGTCAATATAATAGAAGTCAAAGTTGCTTGAATTCAAGTTTTTCAAATGATCTTTTATGTTCCACAAAAGAAAGTCATTTGGGTTTGGAACAACAAGACGGAAGTAAATGATGACAGAATGGTAATTTTGGGGTGGAGCATCCCTTGTCCCATGAAAGAGAATCAAATGTTGTCCACTGAGAGGCCTTATAGATTAACTACAGGAATGAAGATAAAGCTTTTTATATTCTTACTGCACAATTGCTGCAAATCACTTGCAGACCTTGTACTGCATTACATAAAACAGACTATGTTGTATCATACTGGTGCTATGCAAATTACCTACACACTCTACATGATTATGCAATCCTAAAGTTTCAACAGAGGTAAACGATCCAGTAGATATGATGTGTATCTGATCCATGAGAGGATTTTGGCCGCACTGTCCACTCCTAAAACTTTTGTCAGAAACCTCTCAGCTATAATTTACTAGCAGTTAACAATCCAACCTAAAAAGTACCATCATGCTGATCATTTACCATGCTTGATTACAGCTATGAGTGTTAAGCAATCATTACTCAATACGAGTGTTAAGCAATCAGCTATGATGTGCCAGAATTTAGCTGATACAGCTAATGAAATTTTTTGTTCTGAAAAAGCTGGAAAACATGTCTGACTTAAATCATGTCCGACAGGACAGACTGGAAGCGGTGTGAGAGACCTGTGACGTAACGAATATCTGATTTAGAACATGCAAACATCCTCCAACATTTCAGAAGCAAATTCACGATAGAAAGGTCAATGCATTTTATAGCAAATTCACTTTTCTCTGTATGGAATATAATAGAGGAATATAATAATATTCAAAATGCAGAATCCTATTTATGGAAAAATGACTAGAAAATATCTCTTCTATGAGGAATATGTTTTCAGTGTCTGAATTAAAAGTCATTTTGATTGTTTAAAGTAAAAAACAACAACAAAAAGATGTTGTAACACCAACCAAAGAAAATTAAAATAACGAAACTAGCAAAGGAATAGCAAATAAAGAATTGTATTTAACTTTTTTACTAAATAGGCCGTTACACCACTTGAGAGAATTAATAAATCAAAATATGTGGTAAAAAAAAAGGTAGGCTATTAAACTAATATGAATACAGATTAACACCTATGTAAAGATACAAAACATTCAGTTCCTTCTCAGTCCACTGGACTGGGACATCTGTCAAACCTGACGCACGTGCTCAGAGGGAAAGTAACCTTTTAAGTGATGGACATTTCTTTCCTGGATCTCAAACAGTAAAGAGTGGCGCGTGCAACGCCAAGGTAATGGGTTCGATCTCCAACTAGAATGTCAATATGTTTCTTGAATGCAATAGAATAAATATTCTGATAAATTCATAACAAAAGAAAGAAACTGTCTCTGGATTAATTTAACTCACCCTGGAGCTCACGCTCAGTCTGTCCACGCGCATGTCCCCGTTCGTCTCCGGGACGGGGGTGGATTCCCTCGGTGTCCCGTTCTTCTCCTCATCTTCATGGTCCGATCCAGCACTGCTCGGTATCGGTATCCCATCAGTCACATACTCTTTCTGACACTTCAAATTGTGCTTTTGCAGCAGTTCTGCGGTCGCTACATCCAACACGATGAGCTCCAGTTTGTCCGTGATGAGTCGTATACGGGACACCACCTGCTGATGCTTCTCGTCCTCGACATTCTCCCCGTTAACGAACGCCAGTTTGTCTCCGGCCGACAAACCCGCGGCGGCGGCAGGAGAGTCGGGCTCCACATGCCGGATGAACTGACCGGGTTTGTTCTTTTCGCCGTGTAGATGAAAACCGTAGCCGCTGTCCCCTTTTTCTAAGACGCACAACTTTGGCCTGAGGTCGCTGGACATTTTGAAACTATAAGATTAACAGATACTGTAAACCAGCAGTCCGGTTAAACTGAAAGTAGGAGGCAACAACGAAAAAAATGTTTCGTGAAGAGAGAAACTCTGGGCCGCCCACTCTGAGTCTTCACTCCGTGTCGCAACGCTGGAAGTCAAATCGCAGTTTTCTTTGAAGTGTAGCCAGTCAGCGCTTCACGAGCCCGCCTCTAACCGTAACTCGCGCTGATTGGACCTTTCACCTGTCAATCAAGCGAACGTCATTGCACGAGTTCTGTACGTTAATTTAAAAAAGGCTACGGGCAAACCAAATTAGATAATAAAAAACGGATTGCTTTTAACGTTAAACATATTTTTGCTAGGGAAGTGAAGTGTCACTTTTTTATCATTTCAATTTTGTAAACAATTTAAAACCTGCTAAACTTTGTAAAATGTTTATGATTGTGTTATTATATGTATTACTATTAAACCTAAGTTGTTCCAGCGTTGTTATGTGAAATATGGACACTTATTATGATCAGTTTCCCAATAAAAAGGTTCTTCACATTAGCTCTGTGATGAATTCAGACTGTAACAGGTCATCAATCAATCAATCAAAATTTATTTATATAGCGCCTAACAACAACCAAAAGGTGCACAAGGTGCTTTCCAGAAAGATATAAATATATTAAACGACAACATAAAGAAACAACAAAATAAAGCAAAAAATAAGATCATAGTCAAGTCCGAGGCTATGCGTTAAAAGCTTGAGTGAAAGGTGGGTTTTTAACTGTGATTTAAAGACATTCAACACTGTAATATTACGGAGATGGTGCATTCCACCAATTTAGGTCATGGAAAAAATAGTTGGAATTCCAATAAATTGGCAACTTTTGCCACATACTTTCCTAATACATCTCTGTTATGCATAGCCTGTCACACAAAGCAATTCAAATCATTGAGTAACATTTTTACGATCTGATATTTTTAATCTACTAGCTTTATGCATTCCAATGATAAAAGTTTCTCACACTATAATCATATCTTATTACTTTGGCAACCTTTAGCTTTCTTCCATCACAGGCTGTGCAGTAAAACAGATAAAGACTTGCTGATTCCCTTTCACAGGTTATCTGCCTGTCGACATGCCTGCACCAATTTATGAGAATCACACCCTAAATATTGTTACTGTTTAATCACAAATGTGATTCACTCGTTTAAATGCCAAACTAAAAGTTCAAATAAAATCTCTGTAGCATGTGCGTTTTAAATTCTTGCGTGAATAGCAAGACACTCGCTAATAAAAGTTAATACTACAAATACTATATACATGCTGCTGTTGCTTCACAGGTGTCTGAATTTACTATACAGGTTAATGGCTCAAAACTGGTCAAGCGAGGAAGGATATTCATGCTTGAGCAACGAGGCTGGATTGCTCCGATTGGACTAATCTCCAGTGTTAATCTTCTCCAAATTAAATTTACTTTAGTTAGTTCTTGTGTCAGTTATATCAAAAAGAAAATCACCTATTAAAACTGCATCCTGTACTGCAACGGTTGAAGTGTGGCACATAAGATAGCAAGTTTTCTTCCCGTACATTATAGAAACATTGTGACAGAACTGCAGAAGTTGTTATGCAACTCCTCTCAAACAGGTTATTGCAGCAGCGGACACATACTGGTCACAGTGAGAAGTAGAAGTGATTTGAGGCCACATCTGCTAGTTCCACCCATTGAGTGATGTATTCTGCCCTCTACAATCTCTTTACAAAACTGCACCAAAAGGAAAACCAGTAATTTTACTACATACCAGTTAATACAAAAAAAAAAAAAAAAAGAGACAAACGTAAATCAACAATTAGTTATAACCAGAACCAGGTGGAATCTGTGGACAAATCAATTAGATGCATTTGTGCTGTAGAACTATTTTTGGTAGCTTGAAGCTTAATCAAAATTGTCAAAGTTTAATGAACAAATAAGAGACGATCACAGGATGTCCCAATTTAGCAGAAATCTACAGAATTATTATTATGTGTGTGCCTGAATCTACAAATGTATTTCTTAATACATTTAAGCAAAATTACATATCGTATTTCCCCGCATATAAGGGAGTGCGGGTTATATAAAGGTGTGGGCTATATCACAATTTTTTTTACACGTAATAATATTTAAAAATATTTGTTACGTCCCAAAGGACGTAAGGTTTTTTTTTGGCTGTATTTTCTTTCTTGCGAGGGTTGTTGTCTCTGGCGCTTGTACTATCACTCTGACAGCTGGCGCTGATAGGCTGTCTGAACTGTCAATCATGCAAGAAGACGTGATTGGCTGTGCTGCATGAGGGCGGGCTCTTCTCATCTCATCCGATGATCAACCCCTGTAGAATCGCTTCTTAAGGGACGTGCTGCAGCACAGCGGGAGAGACTGCTTTTTCTTTTTGTTCTGATTCTGACTTGTGTTTGTTTTCTTATTGTTTGAATTTCGCGCACAAGCACTGTGTACCGAGCCTGAACAGTTATAGATAATTGACGTCATGCGAGCAACATTTGAAATGTGAACTTACATAAAAAGTTCATCAATTTATGGGTGCGGGTTATATAAGGGTGAGGGTTATGGCAATAATTTTTTACACTAAACCCGTGGGCTACATGAGGGTGCGTCTGCGGGTTATATGCGGGAAAATATGGTAATCACTGCCAGGTTTGTTAAAAATTAGTCCATGCATTAAAAAAAACATTGCAAACAAAGTAATGAAGCTTTAATTGATGGTTGTTTTTCTTTAATCAGTTAATAGCACCAATTATTAGTATTAGTTTGCACTTTCGACAGCTGGATCATAGCAATAGCCACACAAACTGCCTTCAATCCTTTCTTCAGTGCATATGAACAGGGGTTTAATAATAATAATCCGTTTTTTTTATTATTGTCCTTTTAATAACACTTTTACACATCTGTGGCTGCTGGTTGCCCAACCATGCATGACATCATTTAGGTGCAATGGGAGTAAATGTTCTAGAAAACTAGTAATCGAATGCAAATCGAAGTCATTAGTAAAGCAGAGTCCGATTCACTGCACAGAACAAGAAGCCTGTTTGGTCCTTTGTTCAACTTTTCTTTTACTGCAGAAAAAGTGCAGTTCGTGTCAGACCAAGCCGTTAGTCTTGATTGACGCTTGTAAAGCGGAGCTTGGTTCCAGGTACACATGAACGCAGTGATGATTTCTAATCACCATTGAATGTCTGGATTTGGTATGTGAGAAGGTGGCTGTGTGTGGTTCTTGTACTGAGTGTGGAGGCATTGCTGCGCACATAGGGAGTCGTGGCCATCCAGCCAGTCCTGGTAGAGGCGATGGACCTCTGGGTTGGTTTCAGGCAGTCGGACAGGTAAGCTGCTGTAATGCTCCTCCATTTGCTGGACCAAAGGCCGGTCAGGGCGACCTCCCTCTCCCTCAGCTTGTCCTCGCCCACTTAAACAGCCTGAAAGTCAAAGAGAAAGAGGGATAAAAGAAACACTACTTTTAAGTAAACAATGCACAAATTGTTAATATTGTTTTTATATTTTATTAACTATAATTGGTGTTATAAAGTTGTACAATTACACATTTTAATATGTCACAAATTTATTTAATAATATATAATTAGGATATTTCAGGATGGCTTGTGAGCAATTTATAGCTCACAAATATTTATATTCAATAAATATTTAGGCTCTGCAATAGCAAAGAAAAAGAAACAATTCATTATTTAAAAATGACTCACTCACTACATAAATACACTTCTCATAATAAATTGTACTGTTGTTATTTAAATATTAACAATAGCAATTTAATGGAGAAACATTCTGAATAAAATTTACTTGAAACCAAGAGATCTTATTTCAATATTCTAACGGAATACCATTTAATAATGTAAAGTTGTCATTCAATTAAAGTGAAAGCACGATTTTGATGGACAGAACAAATATAATTTTTCACAAAAAACACCCAGAATGGACCAAATAAGCATGCCTTGTGTGTTTTAGAGAAATGTCAGTGAAGAATCAAACATATTTATAGAAGACTTACCCATTTAAACTGGTTTTCAATTATTCGGTTTGGGTGAAAGTATGGTAAATTATAAAAAGCAAAAGTAAACTAGCCAGCAAATATGACACAGTGTAAACTTTCTTACCGCTTATGTAACAGACAGTTACCCTACAGGTTCTTGCACGACCCAAATCAAACCATTTGTTGCACACAACCCATGTTAACAAATTTAAGACTATTGAGTGCGCATTTAAATTTATCCATTTGGCAGAGACTTATCCAAAGTGACTTGCATTGCATTCAGTTCTTGCTTTTCCCTGGGACTCAAACCCATGACCGTAGCATTGCAAACGTCATGCTCTACTGTTTGAGCCACAGGTAAGCCCAAGTAAAGTAATCCCTAGTAATAATATGTTCAAGCTTATTTTATCAATGACAGCACGCATTGATATTTTGGTTGGGTAATATAACCAAAATAAAATGCATGGTATTTTAACAATATTTCATACCTCCAGGGCAGGAAAGCACCTCAATTAGATGATAGGGCACTTTGCCTTTCCTCATTCTGTGCACTAAGGTCTGAATATTGCGGAAGCCATAGACAGCAGCAAACTGCAGGAGAGTCTCTCCATCACGCTCTAGCGCCACCTCCTGGAAGTCTCGGTTCCTAACCGGAATAAGACAGAACGCAAATGTAAGAATTATCAGTTAGTAGTGATTACTATTTATTCATAACTTAATTATAAAATATAGCTTATCCATAGCAGCCATCAAAAAAGCAGACTGGTGTATCTCTCACCTGAGTGTCTTGTACACAATCTTTTGGACGTCTAGACCAAACAGCTCTTTGGCTGCATGTTTGAAAATATGTTCCAGGAAGCCTTCAGATCCACGACCTTCATGTCTGATCACACTTGGGTCACTGGTTTCACCAAATCTAAAACACACACATTTTAGAAATATTATCTATATTATCCATGGACTGTGTTTGCCTTTGTTTTAATAGGCTAAAAGTGAAGACTGGTTGTTTAACTTACACATGATCCAAAGGAGCAGAGTCCACTTCCTCTACAGTGACTTTACTCTGCTCCATCAAATGAAGAATCTCTCCTAAACCAAAACAGATGCATAGAGTCATTTCAGGAGTACAAAGTTCACAAAAACATCCATAACCTGCTTCGTTACAATAACATGCATTAGGCACTTCTGAGGAGTGAAGGAAGGATACAGCAGGGAATTTTATACATGCACTACCGTTCAAATGTTTGTGATCAGTATGAAATACTTTTATTCAGCAAGGACACGTTAAAATAAATTAGAGACTTTCAAAAATCGTACAACCCCAAACATCTGAAAAGTAGTTTTATACATTGAAAAAAATAAAATAATGATATTAGGAGAAATAAATTTGATTTCTTTGGTCTAAACTGGTTGCCTGCTTAAAATGAATCTGTAAGGTAACAGTAGAATAAGCTCAGTCATACCTGACGTAAGCACACAGTCGACGTCTCTGGTCTCTAGGATGCTGTTGTAGAATTCTTCTCTCACAGCTTCAAGCTTCTTATCATAGCAGGGAGCCACCACCACATGGAAAACCTGATCCGGGGTCAGTTTCTACAAGACATAACAAAACAGATACAGCACCTCATTCAGTCACTACTGATAGGAAATGGACTATTTGTACATTACTCTTGTGATACAGATGACTCAAGTTCACAAACAGTGAGTTCTAGATAATTCTTTTTTTTATTATAATACAGTAATCCCTCACCTATCACGCCATCGGTACATTGCGGATTTATAAATATATTATATATTATATTGCATATATGCAAATCTATAAATCGCAGACTCCTCTTTATATTGTGGGTTTCTGAGGGCAGATACGTCTTATATATTGATAAGATGATTCGTTCGTTGCAGTTCTGAAATGAAATCGATGGTGCCATGCAGGTGTACAAGAACATCCTTACACAAAAGAAATAACAGTGTCAGCAACTGCCGATCACCATGTTCATCATCCGCAAAAAAGAGGGTTTACAAAAGAGTACATTTATAAAGATAAAAAAAAAGAATATGAAAAAAAAATATACCATCGTTTTCTAGATCTACTTCGCGGTTTTTCGGTTATCACGGGGGTGCCTGGAACCGAACACCCACGATAGCCGAGGGATTACTGTAATACTAACAATCACTTCATAGAGAAATCTGTAGGATAAGTGATCTGATTTTAGATCAGATCAAAGCATTATACACATGTCAGTTTTACCATAATTTAACTTCTCCATGCCTTACGATAACAATTTAAAAATTCCCTGATACTACCAGGTTTTCCAGGTAACCCTGGACAAATGCCCAACTCTCACCTGTTGTCTGGCAAAAAAGTCTTTGACCAAGGAGCCCATGATCTGTTGAGGTGATCTGGCGTTGCAGATGTGTGGCGTGACCAGGCTACCAAGAACACGCTCTGCATAGCGAATCCATCCTGAGCACAAACAACCAAAATCACACATTTAATCTTCATATATTTAATACACATAGCAAAAAGGTATTGATATTCTCTTACCACAAAATATATATTTATTATATAATATTTTACTAATTATTGGGAAAATGAGATCGTCAATACACACTGAAGATGAAGATAAAAAGAGACATTACCGTTCCAAATATATATTTAAAATAACTCCCCTATGCTCTCCAAGGTTGCATTTTTGATCAAAAATACAGTAAAAACATTATATATTGTAAAAATATTGTACAAGCAAAACTTTTTTCCAACACTGACAATAAGAAATGTTTAATTAGCACCAAATCAGCATATTAGAATGATTTCCGAATGTTCATGTGACACTAAAGATTTTCAGACACTTAAAAAACAGTCACTTTGACACTTAAAGAACAGTCATTGAACAACATGTACTGGAAGTCACATTTACTAAACACATCAGTTAAGTTGTTAATTCATCCATGATGAAAATTAAATGATGGCCACTCAGAGAGTGAGGAGGGAAGTCGTGGAAAGTGCAGGAAGGGTGTGTGAAGTGGCTTGCACTCATCTATCTCACAACTGCAGAACGCTATGTCTATCTAAACGTTCCACCCATTCACTCACAGCCCACATTTGGCTCTTATCTTACTTTAAGAGACAAAATGTTTAAGAAACACATAAAAATTGAGGTCCAGACAGAATTAAGAGAAGTAGAATCTCTGGCTTATTTGTGTCATTTGGCAACCAGTTCTCCTATTATTGCACAATCCAATTTTCAAGTGTTTCAAACCTCATTTCAATAGAAAATTACAAGCAGGTCAAGGTGGGCTTTTGTTGTCATAGAAATTGAAAGCATAATCAAATTAGCAAAGAAAGATTTCATACATGAACCTGTATGAATGGTGGACCTACTTGAACATGGTCATTTTGACATTTTATTGAATTACTATATTATATAGCGGTGCCCTCTGGTGGAATGGGACCTTTCAATGAGTTTTAAGAGATGTAATTGAGCTTAAAGCCACAATATACAAGACGTTTAAATTAAAATATCCAAGAACCAATAGCACAGTGTTATACATTTTGTTCACTTGTGTACTAACATTATCCCAAATGTTTCCAACAATGTTTAAATCCAGAGAAATTCGTAATTTTAACCAGTGTAACGTCCCTCCTCATTGCTTCGCCTCTCAATGGCGTCATGTTTGCCTTATCTTTGGTTTCCACTTTTACTGCAGTAGAAACACTCATACTAACACAGTGAGTCTCGTGACAAATGTGGAAGTAGTATTTGTAGCATGTAGTTTCTTCATGGACCACAATGATTCGTTATCACTTGCAGCAGGTTTTGTTGGCAAAGATAACAACAAGAAGGGTAAACATAGGGGTGAATCAAATCACCCAAGAAGAGTTTTGGACAAGAGGAGAAATAAAACGACGATCAATATCGGTGTGGCATTTCCTACACGGAGAGAGCTCAGGTAATTACCACGGATTAAAAAGTCATTAACAACAAGTCACCGTTAATCTGGTGAACGAGTCTATGGCAGTGTAAATACAGTATGTGTTATACAAAAATATGAAGTCAGCCTTTAAATTTTTTTTTTAGTATGATTGTTTTGAAAGAGTAAAGCTTTCCTGTAGCTCAATCAGTAGAGCATTGTTGTTTGCAACGCTAAGGTCATGGGTTCGATCCCAGGGAAAGCAAGAACTGACTCAATGTGTATCTTGATTGCAATGTAAGTCACTTTGGATAAAAGCATCTGCCAAACGCCTAAATGTAAATTTGATAAAGTGACATCTATGGGTAGTAATTTAGCATTAAACATTGTTATTTGCAGCTAATCTTTAGAATGAAATTATCAAACGCAATTAATTTATCCATGAAAATGATTAGACTCCTGTTGGATTGTGACGAGAGACGACAACTCCCATTATTCCACACGTCTTCACAGCGTCATCAAGCTACGCCTTTGTAAACGTTTTGAATATGTGACCTCTAACGACCTCTGCCTTTAAGTGGTTTTCGGGATGCTCTTACCTGGACATGAGGACGTGAACATCGGCACGGCATTAGCATCGTGATGTTTGCGGCGAAAACGCTGAACAAATTCTTTCTGGCTTTCCAAAATGCTAAAACTTGCAGCTACTGTGGTGTCGAAGACATAATGAACCCCTGAAGAGACAGACGAAAGAGCATTTAAAGAAGTCAAGGCTAAATGTCATGCGTAACAGGGTTATTATGGTTCATTTTGTTAAAGCTGAAATAAAATAAAACATAACTACTGAAAACTTTGAAATGTTGCCATGGACTGGAATGACTAACTGTGAAGAAATAAAGAACTAAATGTAACACTCAAATAAAAAAATATGAAATAGCAATATTAAAATAATCAAGTTTTAAAATGAAAAATGAAATAAACTGATAAATACTATAGTAGTACATAAATAATACAAAAATAACTCTGATACTAATGAGGAACCCCGACTTATGAAACGCTCTACGTACGAAATGTTCAACGTACGATAAAAGATTTCGGGTTTTTTGTGCCCGAGTAACCACAAAATGATCGAGATGCGAAAAACGAAATCTTGGCCGAGGCGAAGATTTCTGGGTTTTGTTTTGAAATTCGCGCGCCACTGACCCGGAAACTCGCACCAATCGTCCCGCTCTCCCATTGGCTGTCACCCGGCCAGTGTTGCCAGATTGGACTGAAGATTTCCAGCCCAACTACATCTTAAAACCCACCGGGAACCTGCCCAATCTGGCAACACCGCTCCCGGCTCTGACGCTATCTTTCACTGCAGCATCCTGCTCTCCTATTGGTCAGCATCGCTCTCACGATGCTATCCTTTCACAATGAAAGTGAAAGGGAAGAAGAGGATGCTCTTTCATGGAGACGAAAAGGGAGATAATTGAGAAGTATGAAGCTGGGATGTGCTTGTCATACCATACTGAACAAGCATAGCTTTATTATAAAATTAAATGTGGTGTTTTTGTAGGGCTTGGAACTGATTAGTCAATTTACATGTAAAAGCCTGACCGACTTACGAAAAGATCGACTTACGAAGCCAACCTCGGAACGGATTAATTTCGTAAGTCGGGGTTCTACTGTATTTAGGATGGATACAATCAGATTTTACTTGGCAAATATTTTCTACGCGAACATCTTGATTCAATGAAAAGCAGAAAAACATGAAGGATGAAAAGTGACTTGGAGGCTAAATGTGGCGTTCGGACGTACCAACGCTCTTCAGGAATCCACAGAGTTTCTGCGCAGCTGCTGGAACGTCCAACTCAAACTTAACAGCAAAAAACGGCAGCGACTGGGGACACACGGACACCACGAGAACTTTGTGCTTCGAAGTGTCACATTTCTGCCAAAAAACCCAAAATAACAATGTGAGACACGTCCACACAGATCGCCGTTCCAAAGTCTGAATTCGTCAGGCATAAAGTACCTTATTAAGAGCAAGCACATGGTTGATCTCATCCAGATTCTGCTGAGAGATTCTCTGGCCTTCGTCTTCCGACACGCAGCCGTCGCAGGACAGACACGCGCTCAGCAACACCTGCTGAACTGAGGTAGACTCTCTCACCTGAGGAAAACAGCGCATCAGATTATCCACATCCAATACAAATGAGTGTTTGTTCATTCATGCTCACCCAAAACAAACAACAGATGCGAACCGAGGTTTATCAGATCACAACTCAATGAGTCTGACACGTATAACAAGAACAATGAGAAATACCTCTCCACTGGCAACACCTTTCTCTTGCAGCGAGTTTATACTTTCATCACTTTGTTTCTTGTTGCACTAAAAGGTGAAATCGAAAGAAAATAAACTCTGATGAGACAAAGCAACGCAACAGTCTCTGATTCAGACATAAACCATCAAATGTGTGAATATTGCATTTACAGTTATGACGCATTTATCCAAAGCAACTTGCATTGCATTCAAGAAACCATTAACATTGTAATCAGTTCTTGCTTTCCCTGGGAATCAAACCCATGACTTTGGCGTTGCAAGTGCCACGCTCTACTGTTTGAGCTACAGGAATTAAAGCGGTATTAAATCAATATACATTACCTGTTTTGTGCAATTCTCACACTTTTCTTTTTTCCGTCCAATTTTGACTTCAGACATTGTATAAGGAGCTCCTGAAATGTTCAGTGCCATAAACGATTCCTGTGAAATAAATGATTGAAAATGAAAGCTTTCTGTCTTTATACAGCAGTTACATGACACCAAAAACACATATTTAACATAAAGAAGGGGTTAGAAATTAAACACAGTCACAATAAAGCCTGTTATTAACCTCAAACGTTCATAGAAGCAACTATTTAAGGGAAATGTGATAATTTGAGGTTCCCATGATGTGCTTTATTCAGTTTCACCTAATTGCTGTTTTGAGGATCTTCCGTGCTTTTGTACTTAATCACGGGTTAAGTAGTTGAATCACATTCATTTTCTCAGTATGCAATAAATAAATGACAGAGGACTTCGCGTTCCTTAGATAACCCATGACATTTCGTCAACCACCTGACCCCATTACCCAACGTTGCCGAATGTCTGAGTAGCTAAATGAATCATAAACTAACGCAAAAAGGCCAAACGACTCACATAAAAGCCACATGAAGTCCTTATTGTTCAGGTGGAGACGCACTTCTCCTAATGACACTGACATCAGAAAACAGCGCACTGCGGTCATAAAACACTGATGTTCATCCAGACGTCCGCTCCACAACTCTGACTAATCCGAACGGCCCGCATTCGCTTCGGAAGGATCTCTACTCGTCTCGGCTTCGATGCATCCGACTCCATTGTCCTTTAGCAGTGTTCGATTCTTGAATGAATCGTTCTTTTGAATCGGATCATGTCAGTGAATCAGTTGAATTGTTTTGGTGTTCAATTCAATTCGATTCAGAAAGATTGATTGGCGTGGAAAACAAAATGGATTTTGTATTGCCAAATGGTTAAGACAACATAGAAAATGAAACATGTGGAACATGGAACATTTAGTAAAGTCTATGTAAATAAATAAATAAGTAAATAAAATATTAATAATAACGCTAAATAAGGACAGCATTATACACACACGTTATTTGATGGAAAATGTTACATATATTAGAAAATAAATATATTAGAAAATGAATAAAGTAATAATAATAACATGAATTAGTAGTAATAAAAAAAATATATAGAAATTAAAATGTTGTAAAAAAAAAAAACATGTTGTAAGAACTGCTAAACTAGAAATTGGAATTTTTGAATCACAAGCATACTTGATCACTTGGAAAGAACCAATAAATCTTCTCTTCCGGACATGTAATGATTAGACGACAATCTCTTTCCAACAAATATCTGCTTCGTGATGTTACCTGCTATGGTCCTGAGCTCACCTTTCGGATTCGGATTATAGTATTGTTTAATGTACATTTTTATAAGCAATAATAATATAATATAAAAAATATAATACTACATATGTGTACAACAAATAAATAAAAAAAAAAATAAGCATTCCTTCTTAATAGAAAAAAATGCACCAACTTGTGGTTGCAATGACCGCGATGGCGTGTTACGTCATTACTTAAAATAACCTCTCAACAGTCTTTTTGAACCGGTTCATAGAATCGAACTGTTTAAACGAACCGATTTGCGCGAATGAGTCCTTGATTGGATCGACACGCATGCGTGAATCAGCAATACTGGTATCAACTTACCCTGGACCCGTCGAACAATGCTCGCCTTTCAGAAAATAATAAATTCATTCGTATATAAAACAATTTGGGGATAGTTATAACATATATTACATATATATTTTAAACATATATTTTAATGAGGACATTAGATGCATTCCTAAAACGGTTTGTATTTATAGCCTTTTTAAAGTCACTTTTAGTACAGTATAACGGAATCACGATGTTATATTCCTTTGATACTTATATTATTATTTTCATAAGCATTCAGTGAACGATTTCGAAAAGGAAGTAAACGTCATAAGAGGGCGGGTCGCTTTAAATATGTTTTTTATCCAATCAGAACGGAATCTGCTGAGCGGAAATCAACGTCATCCGGAGGCGGGTTTATGTGTATGGGTATGAACAACACGTTTTATTTCCTTATTTTGTTTTCTTACAGTTTCCTATTGCGGATGTCCAACATTTAAATTTGATATATTTAAAAATAAAATAATTTATTTGTCCGAAAGGAAAGAGCGACTTTTTGCGGTAAGATTCTTCCACATCCCTATTAATTACCGTTAATGGCAGAATCTATGATCACATTAATGAGGGTGTTGTCCCTGTGCTGTTTCTAAAATATACGAAACTAATCAGGTTTATTATTGTTATATTTAATATACTGTTCATAAAAACAACTTAAGGTATTAAGACTGAAAAATGTGCTTTCCTTTGTACAAAGCTACAGTATTCTGGCATGTTATGATTATAGTGATGCTGCACACGTAACTGGAAATCTCCAACAAGATGTTTAGATGGATTGTGTTCACAAAACATTTGAAACATTGTTACCCCTCTAACAGATGGGGTATATGTTCGTGGAAAAACATACATCTGATCTTCTCCATTTGAAGAGGTCTCCTGGGATTAGATCATGGTCCCTCCTTGTTGGTATGAGATCTGAGGAATTTAGCAGGTGGACGTGTGTGGTCCCACATGCAAATCTTAAAATGTCTTCCTTCTTCCTCTTTTCACAGGAATCGCTTCAGTTGGACTAGCGGCAGCCTATTACAGCGCTGGTGAGAAATGCTTCCTGAATATGTAATAACCCTGGAAGTGAATAAAACAACGAAGACTTATGTGATCTTTGTTCCTCATTTTGCTCTTTCCTTTTGTTGTAGACAGCATATTATGGAAGATGTTCTATGTGACGGGTTGTTTTTTTGTAGCCCTACAGAATATGGAGGAATGGGAGGTGGGAAGATGTTTTACACATGCTTACATCCATCCATCTTTTAGTTGATGTGTTCAGCTGTCCTGACTGATGATCTGTTTCGCTTTTTCATTAGGAAGCAGTGTTTGATAAATCTAAGAATGAGATCGAGCTAAAGACGTTTAGTATCTACACCATGGTACTGACTCTGTGGAGGAGAGGACATGAGAAAGGTGAGCTTGGTGTTATCTGTCGTTATTTGTTTGCACTTAATGTCCGGTCAAATTATGAGATGAAAATGCTTTTTTTCTCCAACACAGTGGTGTTGGATCTGCGGCACCTGCGAGACGTGAGTGTTCAGGAGGAGAGAGTGAGGTATCTTGGGAAGGGTTACCTGTTGGTGCTGCGTCTAGCAACGGGCTTCTCTCACCCGCTGACACACAGTGCCACACTGGGGTCACACAGGTACTTAAAAAATGTCCTTTTACAGTCCTACGGTTATCTTAAACAAAAAGTACATTAGTATATACATTAATGATAAAATACACATTTCATATTAGAGAGAAATAAAGACAAAGCCCATTTTTATGCTACAATTTTGTGTGTGTAGAAAACCAAGGCCTATTACTGCATAAAATAACAAAAGCAATGTAATAAAACCAGGAACACAACATTATTCATCCATGTATTTTTACACCAATTAGATTTTTTCAATGTGACATTATTGGCTTGACAATTAAGCTCATAAAATAAGTAATTAATGAAATAGTTTAATATGTTCTTTTTTTTTGTTCAGTGATGTGGAGGCACTTGCTGCACTTCTGAAGCGCTTTTTGGGTCTTGAGGAGCTACGGCAGCGTTTGGAAGACGACGATTCTCCTGATGATGCCGACATTGAGGATTTGGGATTGGGTGATAGCAGTGATTCAAAAGAAGACTATGAACTTTAAAAACCTCAGGGAGGGTTAGAAAGTGGTAGAAAACACTGTATAAAGCCTTAAATGCAACAACCAAATGTTCCGGTCTTACGAAACGTCCCTGATGACAATCTCAAAGCATTATCTGTGATGGTCACAATGCATTTTAACTTACATCTTTAAAGAGACGTTATCAGATGATATTCAGTTCTTTTGCGTGATTTCTCTGTATACTTTGCTACACGCAAAACCGATTTGACAGTTTCTGGAATAACTGCATGCAAAAGAAACTTTTAAAAGGTCATGCGCTCAGATATGCCATGCATGCACATTCAGGTCACACAAATGGTCTTAACACTGCTTGTATGTTAAACTCTCAGTGGTTTGCATTTTTAATATTCTTTTTGTACATATTTTAAATCACTTTATTATAAATCTTGAAAAATAATTTAAAATACATTGCAGCTGCTCAGAAGTCAATTGCCTTTCAAGATGATGCTTTTTTTTTAAATTGATGTAACCACTTTTTTAAATTAGTTTAACGGTTTTCACTTTTTTAATAAAAGTATTTTATAACACTGGTTTAAGATGGATTATTATACTTTTTTCTTAACTTGGTTGCATAATCAAATATCCATAAGGTTAAATTAACAACACAACGACATGAAAAACAAACCAGCGCACTCTGGATGTGTATGTTAGTAATAGCTTTTTATTTGGACTAGTACAATAAATACAGGAACAATTACACCAAAAGAAGAAAAAATATTTCAACAATAGAAAAAAATGAACCGTAGCACTTTTAGCTTTGCTCTAAACATGGAAAGAAATCACAGTTCGTCACTGACTTGAATAATTAGTCTCAGAAATGTGAAGTGATTTGCTTTCTAAAAGAAGACTTTCCACTGCCGTGACAGAAAGAGAAAGTCAGTAAACACGTCACCGCCAAGAAAATATTCATACATCCCAAAATTCACTCCTACACCAAACAACGCTTCATTCTGACAAGAGCATAAATCATGTGATTTGCACTATAAACCGAGCTTGTTTAACGTGGACCGAGCCACGAGAATTAGCTACAACTAACATCTGAAATATTCAAGCAGTCCATTAATTACAGAGCATTTTGGGAGAAAACATAAATCATAGACGCCTGGAATAAGGAATGTTGGTATTATCCTCAAAAAGAGGATTAGAGACGTCAATATAATATTAATACTCCAGTTACAGGTCTACAGTTAAGCAGCAAAGCAAAACTTCAGTACGAGCCGAGATGATTCACTCTGGATTTCCAAGCATTTCGTAATGTCATAAATGCATTTTGCTTTTATCTAGTGCAATAGTGAGACAACACATTTTTTAAAAAGTAACAAATGTTCCATAATTAATCTCTAACTTCAACGTAAACATTAACAAGTAGTCAATTAACCAGCTCTCTTAATAGTTACGGTACTTTCATCCAGGAATGTTCTTTTCAAACACATTTTCCCTTTTAAATGACAATTATTGCAGCAAAATTTAAGATGTTCAGCAACAATAAGAGAACCAGCAAATATCATTCAGAAACGAAAAACAATGCTACGGTAAACATAAGCGAAACAGGTGCGCTATCAACTATTACTGCTGAAGCATCAGTAAACAGCAGTCTCAGATTTCTGCGTAACTAGATTTCGAACGACTAGCTAATGTGGATTTGAATACAGCCCTGACTTACAGTCCGCATCATTGGGTTGGACATGAAAAGACGTATGAACATGAATATGCAGGTTTAACAGACTCGTACAGTGTCAGTAATGGCACTTAACTAGGCTCACATGCTAGAAATCAGTGACATTTTAGATTTCACAGTAACGTATGATGATTTATAGAGGATAATGAACAGCTGATTGATTCTTAACCGATAAAGCAAACAACGTTTTCTCTTCCCGGAGCGGAATATAAACCTTTAGAGAGAAGTAAATAGTGTTAAGTCACCAAGATGAGAAGGAAAAGGCTGAGTTTGTGCGGAGAGGTCACAGACGGGCATGCTTTAATACGCCGGGACACAGTGTTTTGGTTTGCCAGGTGAAAGCGATAGTAAGTAAGGGTGAAACAAAAGAAGTAAAAGAGGTTTTCCAGAAGGTTCAGCCCTCTCTGGTGCTGACTCTGGGCTCGGCCAGTGAGCTGTGGATGATGCCTGAGATGGACTCCACACCCTCTCCCTCCAGGAAGGACCGGTGGTCTCCCTCGATCACGTGAACGGACACCTTCCCGTCACACACCTGGAGATGTAACAATACAATTGTTAACACTGAAGGGACGCACAACGTCTCTTTGCCAGATACAGAAGTACTTCCTGTGTTCTTGATAGCTAATATACTTATATCACGATTGTATTATGGATTTTATGGCTTTGAGTATTTACAATGCATAAAATATGTAAGAAAAATAGATAAAAATTCATTACATGCATCCAGTTCTTATCCTGTTCTTGAACAAAAAAAGACTTAACCTGTTCCAAACAGTTCACTTATTTCAAACAAATATTCCTGAGTCTTTATGAATTTGAAAAGGCAAAAATATACATTAATATTACTAATTCATAACCAATAAGGCAAGCAAACAGCATGTGTTTTTTGTGAGAAGTAAATAGTAAATAACCTTTATCAGTAAAACGTTATCATTCAAAATGTTTGGGTCAGAAACACCTTTATTCAGCAAGTGCACATTAAATGGATCGAATGAAAATGAATCAATTTATTTCAAATATATGCAGTTCTTGTGAACATTCTATTCATCATCAAAAAAAAAAAAAAAAGGTTTCCAGAAAAATATTAAGCAGAACAACCCTTTTTGTTTTACTGCTATAATAAAAAATAAAAAAAATTATTGAACAGCAAATCAGCATATTAGAATGATTTCTGAAGGATCATATGACGCTGAAGACTGGAGTAATGTTGATGAAAAAAAAAAAAAAAATCAGCTTTGTGTCACAGGAATACATTATATTTTAAGATATATTAAAATAGAAATTTTACTATTAATTTTTATTACTGTTTTTAAGGAACATTTGATCAAATAAATGCAGTCTTGGTGAGAATACGAGAATTCTTCAAACCTGAATACCGAACGGTGTTTAAGTATCCCCTGACCATAATAAATTAAATATTAAAATCCATTTTCCTCTCAATGTAAATATTTTATTAGGTCATATTATTGCTCTTGATTTATGTTTTATATCAAAAGTTGTAATATTACAAATGCTTTCAGTCTCCCCTAAATGTGCAGGCCATACATTTACCTCATGCAGCTTGTAGTCAGATCCTAAACCGTCCCCGTACTCGCTGCTGGCCTTGGCTCTCAGCAGGGTGACATTGCCGTGATACTTGGAAGTTGGAACGTAGCGATCGGCAGCCTTCAGCTTGTGGTAAAACGTGGAAGCGGCGAAATGGAGCATATCTCGGCTGACATTCTTATGGCTGGATGTGATCAGATCCACAGCCTTGTTCACACGAGCCTCCAGGTCTGACAGAGGCAACAGTGTCTCCAACAGCTGTGTGAAGAACATTAGCATTGAATGGATGCAACTGCACTACGACGAGTCAAGCACTGCCTGATTTATCCGAAAAGACCATTTTATACAAATAAAATAAATGTTCATGGACCTTGTTATACTCGATGCCAGTGAACTGTTGGATAAAAGCACACAGAGCTTCGGTCTCTGCCTCAGACTCTTTTCCAGGGGTCAGTTTGGCTCTGTAACTCTGTTAGAGAAAAAACAAAAATGATGAGCATGTGACCTGGCACACCACACGTTTCAGTGTTTTTCGCGCTCTTATTGCACCTGTGTATACGCTGCCACGTAAGAGTGCGAGCCGTCAAACAGGAAGAGGTATTCCACGGGGCATTTGGCCGCCTGCAGCTGCGAGCACATCTCAAACGCCACACACGCGCCGAAAGAGTAGCCAGCGATGCGATACGGCCCCTCCGGCTGCACTTGCCTCAAGCACGCCACGTAATAAGAGGCAAGACTCTGGATACTGTCTAGAGGTGCGGCTACAAATGGACAAAACACATAAAATATTACAGGACTGAATCAGAAATACTTTATTAGTTTGTGTTTAGTTAGGTCAGAGATTTAGTAAATGGTGTGTTAAGTGTCTTGTGTTTGTACCTTTGGTGCACTGCAGGCCGTAGCACGGCACGCTGAGCTTTCCGGTGAGGGTGCGGAAGGCAGCGATGGAGCCCTCGATGGGGTGGACGAGGAACAAAGGCCTCTCGGCGCTCTGGACCTCGTTCAGCGGGGCCACTGTGGGGCCGTCGGGGTTCACCAGCATCCGGCTGAGATCCGACTCCAGCAGAGCTTGAGCACCCGAGCGCTTTGCAGGAGAAGCACGGGACTCTGGGAGAAAAGGGATGAGGAAAAATTTGCATATAGATGCATTTTATTTCTCTAAATAATGCACGTGAAATTACATCTCCTGAAGTTACTTTCAATCTTTTAACAACTTATGTAAGATACTGTAGATAGAAAACACCAACAACATGTTTAAAACTGTAAAGGTATCAGTTTTGGCCGTGGCGGTACTTCACTTTTCAAGAACACAAGTCACATGCTCACCCTCTTTCCCTCCTGATTGGCTGGAGAGCTCCCTCAGCTTGTTAATGGTTAGCTGTCGGATCTCCCTCATTGCCATGACGATGTCGTAGTCCCTCTCTAGCGTCTGCCTCACCTCGACACCCATCAGCGAATCAAGACCCAGATCAGCCAATGAGGCGTCAGCATTCAAACTGTTGACGTCACGCACACCTGAGAAGAATAGCATTGGAAAAAAATGCATCTCAAGTGTCAGGAAAAAGTGCAACTTTGGACATTTCAGGTCTGTCCTTTACCCAGAATATGAGCCACTGCCTCTACCAGGTCCCTCTGGCCGCTTCCTTCTCCTTTAGCAAGCACCACTTTCTCTGCCAACACAAAGCTGGACATTACAGGCTTCTGCTGGCACAGAAACCTATCCAGCACCTCCAAACAGGAAGACATGCGCTGGGGCAGCGTGCCACCAATCACTGCATCATTGCCACCCATAGTCTCCAAGACGACACCCACATCTCCGATGGCGCCCCACTGTATGGCCAGGCCGGGCAGGTTGTCGTGGCGACGTTGCTCACACACTCGTTCCATGGCGGAGTTGGCGAAGCCGTAGTTGCTCTGGCCAGCGTTACCACGGCCACAGCTGACCGAGGAGAACACCACAAACTGCTGAAGCTGTGGGCACTTCTGCCTCGTCACGCTGTAGGAAAGGAGCAATTTATTCAGTTTCATCACAGCCACAAGTTAACGGTGAAGGACGATGATATTCAGTCTGTGTCACAGTGTCAAATCATTCCCTACTTGTCAAGATTGATGGTTCCACCATATTTGGGTCTATTGACATCAATGAACTGCTGTGGAGTCAGATTCTCCAGCATGCCATCTTTAAGGACCTACATTATGGAGAGATTTTCAGTTATACAGCAGTCTTTACATCAACTACAATCTGAAAGCAAAGATTAAACTCTACCATGGCAAGGTGAAAGACGCCACCAACGGGACCCAAGCGGCAGGCCTCAGTGATGAGATGGTCCGTCCCTCCCATGGTGCTGACATCACTGGTGGACACGAGCACCTGGATGCCCATAGCCTGCCACTCTCGAATACGTTTGGCCTGATAACCTGTCAACATTGTTATTTTAGCATTATGTATATACTGCTATAGCATTTAATATTATAATAAAGTTAGCTTATTTATCCTCCTATTTAGCCTATTTTTATATCAATTAGTTGCAAAAGCAAACAAAGCATATTTAATACAATTTATATTATAGTGAATTTCAATTTACAACACTGAATAGTTTTGTTATGCGATTTTATGTAATTTTTTTAAATCTATTTAGCATAACATTTCAGTATATATTTTTTTTTTCAGTTAGTTGCGAGGGCAAGATTTAAAAGTTTGTTTTTAAATCAAATGTTTATCAATCCCTAATTAGTCAATTCATTATGCATTTTTATATTTGTATTACCTTTCATTTATAATCATTCCACTATTAGTAATTATATTGTTTTAGCTGACATTATCCAACATTGACATTAAAACTGATTCAATCCAAAGGCACATTTACCATTGCGGACGCCAGACCGTGACGTCAGCACCAGTTTACGAGCGCCTCTCTCAGTGAGCCAGTGGGCCAGCTCCAACCCGAAACCACCCAGGCCTCCAGTGATGATGTACGAGAGAGAGGCAGGGCAGAAGGTACGGCAGATAGCGGGGATAGAGAGAGGAGAGGCTGCAGGAACAGTGCTGCTGGTCTCCTCTGAACGTACCTAAGCGGTAAAAGGAGAGTAAAGCAATTAGCAAAGGAAAGTATGTGAATGTGTGTATTATATATATAAAAAGAACATCCTAAATCTAATTTTCTAAGCAGGTCCTTTAACATTGACCTCCAGCCTGACCTGCAAAAGGACTTTGCCGATGTGTTTGCCCTGAGCCATGTAGCGGAAGGCATCCTCCACCTGATTCCTCTCGAAGACTGTAGTACGTAACGGCTCTACAACCCCATTGGTGATTCCCTTCTTCAACAGTTCGGATACCTCCTCCCATTCCCTGTTGCCTTCCTCGAACAAAGCATCCAGCAGAATGCCGTGGAAAGCCACGTTCTTTAGGAACAGAGCCATACCTAAACAGGAACATCATGGATAATTAGGTTTAAAACATGCAATGCATTTCTAGTGTAAAAGTATGAGAATACTAGATCTAGGATCTGGGACACACCTAGCGGTGTGTTGTTGGAAAGGTCATATTTGCCGATCTCCAGGAAACGACCATGTCTGGCCAAACAACGCAAGCTGGCCTGCAGCTTCTCTTCAGCAAGTGAGTTTAATACCAAATCAACTCCTGAAAATACACACATGCAAATATTTGCTTAATCAACATCAATCCACAACAACATTAGATTCAACGCTGCGTGTAGCCTATTCACCTTTGCCCTGAGTGTGGAGCAGCACATGTTGTTCAAACGACGCGTCTCTAGAATTAGCAAAGGATTCTCCCGTAAGTTGAGGAAATCTTTCCTGCAGGTACTGCTTCTTTTCTTTAGAACCTGTGAATCAAAATTATATATTTGTTGCAATTTTTCATTGTTTTTGGAAAATTTCCTTTAAATTTAGTCAATAGTTTGTGTGAAATACAGTCCCATACAAGCGTCACAATGATTTCAGCCCTCCAAAAATACTTTTTCTGATTTAATTTTTTTTGCTGCATAATATTTTCACAAGTTTCAGTGATTACGGGAAAAGAGCATCTTCACGGCAGTTATAATATTACATTTATACGAGTACGGCAGCAAAATCTTTTATCATTTCTGAATAAGAGACAAATATCCCAATAGTCTTTTATAAAGGTTTATTTTCTTGCAAGAAAAGGTTCCCTGCAGAGTGTGACAAAGAAGGGAGGGCTGCTCCAGCATTTATATCTCTAATCAAGGCTAAAGGCTCAGTTGTAATTTTCCATTCCTTATTAACCTCTCTATACCTCAAACGTATTTCTTACTAGTTCCACAGAATAAAAAAAACAATGTCACACAATAATATCAAGAAACTAAATATAATCATGGATAAGAATAAAAAGACAACATATCATTATAAAATTCCATCACATGAGATTTATTTCAAATGTATAGGATGCATTTGGCAAGTAACAAGTAAAGAGCTTCAGTTTACCAGTGTTCATTAAATCCCATCTCTGATGTTCGGGGGAAAGAAACATGTCACTTACCCACTGTTGTAAATACTCGACAGCGCATACTAAGCGCAATAGCAATAGCAGCCTGTCCCACTCCTCCAGAGCCTGAATGGATCAGCACACTCTCTCCAGGCCTCAGACGCCCTCGCACCACTAGGGAATAATAGGCGGTGGCATACACCACTGGAACGGAGGCGGCCTGCTCCAGCGTCCTGGACATAAACACAGCTTCACTTAGCATTGAGAGCTTTGGGAGAAGACCCCAATTCAGATTCAGAGGTGCTGAGGGTCTCACCAGCTGGATGGAACATCCCAAAGGAAGCGCTTGTCTGCATCCACACAGGTGGCCAGGCCTTTAGCTGGCAGCAAACCCATTACACGTCGCCCACTGGGATCTCGCCCTGAAAACTCCATTCCCAGCATGCATTGCTGCAGAGCAATGTCACCTACATAGACAAAATAAGACGAGTCTCTTTTAAGTCTTTTTAAGCAAAGCTAGCGTGCAAGATCTCACTTATAGTCCAAAACAGGTTGAGGTACAAACCAGGGATGGCATCTGGAGGCAGTTTTCCAGTGGCCAGCATGATGTCTCTGAAGTTGAGCGAGGAGTAGTAAACGCGGCAAAGCTGCACGTTGGGGTTGGAAGGGACAAAATGACGCAACGGGGAAGCAATCCAGCGCAGTGATGAGAGGTCACCGCGGGTCAGAACGTTGACGTACGCCTGCTCGATCAACTCTTCACTAAGATCTACATAAAAACACACAGCAGAAAGGATCACAACAAGCTCACATTGACAAGTTATTGTACTGTTGTTAATATAGAGACTACTATACAGACGAATCATGTGAGCAATCCTATTGGTAGTCACTGTAGAAGTGCATACATTTAAACTTTTTTGCATGACAAAATAAAATTAATTCAGTGTAATACACACAAAAATCAGTATGAAACAGCAATAAATCCTCTCCATCATTTTACATTGGAAGGGTGATATGTCACTTTAAAACTTATGTATGACTTCCTATTTCACCTTGTGTTAACAACTGGTGTCTGAAAACACCCCACAGCCCATCACGGTACACGTTCATGACCAAATCCTTTTTCAGTAATGTTTTCATGCCCTTTTCGGAAGGAACAAGAGAGGGGACTGCAGCACCCTTACTTAAATTAGACACAAATGCACACCTGTCGGGGAGAAGAGAAAGACCATGTAAATTAATACTACATATGCATCTATACTAAACAACAATTTTAACAAACATATGATGACGTAAGAGTAACAGTAAATGGACGGACCGTATACGGTTGCCTCCAGGCTCCTGTCTGAGGCAGTTCACCATTCCCACCACTCCATTATGCTCCTTTGTGGCAATGAGCCAGACTGGGATATCAGATGACTCTGCCAAAGTGGCCTAATAAGAAAAAGGGAGGCAGAAAGGGTTACAGGCATGCATTTGGTTTTAGCATGTTGCTGGGTGACTGAAACAAAAGTAGCATCAGAGACTTTCTTTCATATTGTGACGTACATCCAAGTGAAATGGATTGGGTTTTGAGATGTTGGCGTTCCACTCAAATGAATGAAAGCTTGCAGTCATTTCTGGGCAGGCCAAATAATTAGAGAAGTTTTGCATAGGTTTCCATAGAGAAATCTGATATTTTCACCAAGATATAATATTTTGATTAAACTTTGAGGTCAAAATTAAAAAAAGAATCATGGCTGAATCATTCACAATAAGTCCCATAATAAGCATTTACAAAACAGATTATAAAACTAACCTTTAGAGTTTCCACCCATTTGTAGTCAGTAGGGTCCACAAAAGCGAGGACGGGCTGTTTAGGAGATGACTGTTGGAGACGACGACAAAGAAACAGAGCAGAGCCGTAGTAGGATTTTCTCACCATGACCACGTTTAAAGAGGCCTTCTGGAAAATCTCCTCCCATTCAGTCTGGAAAAAAAAAAACTGTTTAGAATCTGAGAACACTGCAATAAGCCAGACAAAACAAAAAAACTTGTGTTTTGTTTGTTCTTTAAATGTTATTATTTGACTACAGCATTGTCATTTATGTTGCTGATCTGACTGATTTAACGAGATGAAGGGCTTTTTGTAAGCACACACCTGAGTCAACAAACCCTTCTGGTTGCTTTGAGATGTGAGAAAAGCTACTGTCTCCCCGAGAGTGTCTCCTCTGAGAAGGGTGTGGAGCAAAACAAAACCGTCTTCTCTCACAGCTGAAGTCAGGTTCTCGATAAGAAATGCAGGATTGGTTGACGGTCCTACTGCAAAGTTACACACAACCAGATCGGCCCCATTCAGGCTGCCGGTTGCTGGGCCCTGAAAAGGGTCCCACATGGCAGATGAGATGCCCTGCTCCTCCAGGGAGCTCTGGTGAGCAGAAAGTTGGTCAGTGGAGACGTCTGAAGCGGTGTAATCCAGACGCAACATCGGCTGGATATTGAGGAGACTAACAGCCCGAGAAAACACACGGCCATTGGCAGCTAGAGCCTGAAGAAAAAGAAATGTTGAGAACTTCAACCATGTCCTCCACCTTTGAATAATCTGCCTTTCTTAATCCTAAATAAATGATTCACAATACCTCCAGGACTTTGAGTTTTCCAGGAGTGCTGTTCTCGAGGGCCGTGTCCAAGCAGTGGCGTAACGCCTGGGAGTCCAGCAGACCATTGAGCAGAGGGTCCTGCACCAGACAGTCTCTCTCCTTCTCCACCGTTTGTTCCAGCTCAGAGCGCAGGTTCCCGTTCAGCTCCAGTCCGCACAACACTGAGAGCAGCCGCAACAGACCCTTTTCTGCCTCTCCTCCAATCAACTGGCCCTCTGTCACATCTTCTAACCCAGGGATGGAGATCTTCACTCCATGATTGGCTAGCTTTTTCTGCAGACGCTGAACTAGACCTTTGCATAAAAAACAAACAAACAGGAACAGTAAGTACAGTGCAATTGAAAAAGAGAAAAATAATCTAGAAAATTGACAGTTGAGACAAAAAAAAGAAAAGAAATAACTTTAGATCCATCTAATTATACAAATATTGAATATAAAATATGATTCGAGAGATTTTCATAGATATTATAGGCGACTCATATCTGTGAAAGTAGTTTCATATTTTAATACATTTTAAAAGCAAAGGATTAGGGCAAGATGTTTTTTTTTTTTAAAGAAATTAATTATTTTGTCCAGCAAATTGATAATAGAGACAAACGACAGACATTTATAATGTTCCAAAAAAGTATTTAAAATAAATTCTGATCTTTTGAACGAATCCTAAAAAAATTAATAAAATCAAAATGATCTTATTATCTGTTTTTATTTTCAAAACTGATAAGCACACATTTCTTGAGCACCAAATCAGCATATTAGAATGATTTCTGAAGGATCATGTGTGTAATGCTGAAAATTCTAATAATTCTATTTTACAATATATATATTTTTTTATATAAATGCTGCCTTTGTCTTTTCAAAAATCTTTGCCATGCTGCATTTCTCAATGAAGTGAAAATCAGAACATGCCTTTGCAATGTCTCAGTTGGTCCCCAAGTTTCTCATTGGTTCTGAGGCAATCAGATTCCACATAGGGCACAAAGACAAATTCCTCCAAAGTGGGCAGAGTCTGCTGCTGTTGGCGACGGGGTGCTACGGTAGCGTGAAGTCCACAGATCTGAACTCCTCCAGCTGTTATGTTGTCCAGACAACGATTAACATAAACGTCCACAGCTGAGGAGAAGACATTTTGGTCAGATAAGTTTCAAATTGGGTCAGATTAAGTTAGACTTACACTAGTTGGTGTGTCCGATACCTTTCTGGTCATCAGCATACTCCTTCACCCTCTCCTCATGAAGTTTAGGGTCCACACACACAGAGCGGATGCGAGTGGGAAGTCTCAAGCTGCGACCAGGCAGCCCCACTACAATCATCTGCAGCATGGTGTCTAAAAATGTCACCCAGTTACCAGACCAGTGAAGTTTCCCACACTCACCTGTGAGAAGAACCAGAATATAAAGAGATTAGGATTGGTTGAATTGTGTTTTTGGTCGTCGCAATCTATGCCTCAGCCAATATCGCCACAATTTTGAGGTGCATTTAAGGGGAAGGACCTGCGTTGTTAGATTCCAGTATGCCCTGGAAGGTCTTTCCATAGTCATATCCACGCAGACGTAGCTCTTTATAGATGTCTCCGGCTTTCAAAATTAGTTTGGGATCTTCCTTGTCTGCAGGCATTGGTTTATTCAGCTCAGCATGGAAAGCGTCAAGTCCAACATCTTCCAAGACACTCACTTTACCTGGGAGCAGAAAGAGTATACATCTTACATACAGTGCTTTAACTGAGAAGACACAATAAAAGCAGTTGCGAATGTAGTCTCATTTTAACTAAGACTTCGCAAACAGTCTAGAAACTCACCACTGACAGCCAGATTTCCATTCTCAGACACCTCAAAACGGTTAGTGGCGGGCATGAGTCGCACCTCTAGCTGGACAGACCCTGTGCAAACAAAAACAATCTGTATATACTTCAAGAATATATATTTTCTTTTCCTTATTTGTACACTTCAGTCTATCACCTATGTAACCAATTATTACTTAAAGCCTTTCTTTACTTTTCTGTATTTTTCCATCGAGTAAGCATGAATATTGTCTGCACGTCTCACCAGATAGAACATGTTATCAGAATGTTTTGAGAGTCTTTCTGTTGATAGTTGGAGTTCAGCCTTGGAAAAGCTGTGTATCTGTGTGTGTGTGTGTTAATATGGTCAGTATTGGTGAGGTGATTAGCTAGCACCATAAAACTTGTTCTCGACAAGCCACGTCACAAACCCGTCAACCATGTGATCAATGAAGATATGCTTCAGACTGTCTGCTCTTGTGTGGAAAATTACTAGTTTTATTTATCTTTCTTTCTTAGCTAATCAGAATAATTTAACCGTCGTAGTTTAACATTTAACCGTAGTTAGTACCCTCTGTTAGAGTATAATTGCTGTAACAATGTTATTGTATGTGAGGCGGCCTTCGAACTCCTTGTGAGACCTGAAGCTTCTGCTGATGAAACTGCAAACTAAACTTCACTAAAATTTATTCTATTGACAGCACTTCTGACTCCTCTTATTCTTCATTCAACATATCTGGTCCTCGGGTCTTAACTGTAATTCCCCTACAGATCAAAGGTACAGTAAAAACTGAAATATTATAACAAATTTAAATAACTGTTTTTTATTTTAATATACATTTTAAAAGTTAAACTTTAATCCTTCAGAAATCAAATCTTATTATCAATGTTAAAAAAGGACTATGCTGCTTAATATTTTTGTGGAAATCACACTATAGTCATCAAAGTTTCTTGAAATAATGTAAAGTCCAAAAGAACAGCATTTACTTGAGATAGAATTTTTTTTTTATAAAACGGTTCGTTCCGTCCTTGATGCTAATTGGTCAATAGCTGGGTTTTATTCACGATAAAAGAAAAGCTATGACCATTTCACAGGTTTTAGAAATAATTCGGAGAGAGACTTCTGAAAAAAGTAATCGTCATGTCCCAGTGCTGAAACATGCTTCAACACCAAAGAAATCCAGACTTGCCGTAAAAACAAAAACAAATCCTTTACCTGTTTTGGGTAAGATGGTGGCTCTATGGATGGTGACGTCTTCAAATGTAACAGGCGTGTGGTCCATGACTGTACCTAGCGATCTCATCAGAGTCCTCCAGGCCAGAACCAGGTATCCCGTGGCTGGGTACAGCACCCGGCCATCAATACAATGACCAATCATGTAGTAATCAGGAGACTCTGGGTTCATGTCTGCGCAAAACACAGCCAGGCATTCAAAAAAAATAAACATGACACCAGATAAAAAGAAAACCAATGACTTCAACTTCACAACTACCCACCAATATTGTACACGGTAGCAGAGGTGGATCCCCCTGAGCCAGCAGGGAAGTCCTCCACCTTCGGCACATCCCAGATCTGGGAGTGATCCCACTGAAGGTGAGGGGAGATGAGGGGAGTCCCTGTCGGAACAGGGTATTCCACAGCTGGATACAACTTATTACTGTCCACGTTAATTCTAGAAGTACAAAAGAGTCGCCATCGGTTATTTAACATTTGAAACGATGACAATGTCACATCAAATTAGTTTAGGAGTGAAGAATATAAAAACCAACCCATTCATGTAGATCTTGCCTACATGGGAGAGGAAAAACTCCAGATTGTTGGCATGTCCTCTTTTCATTAGGGGGAGGATGGAGCAGGTTGGTTTTAGGCTCCGCTTCAGGATGGCCTGAAGGTGAATCATAGGCATGTTAATAATAGTCGATGTATATTTGAATTGTAAAGGCATGCGAATTGGGTTTAGACCCTGTGGTGCAAAACAATTAAAATAGTAAACAGTAATAAAATAATTTCCTTTCCCTACATAAGTCAAATAGTATAATTACGATCACAAACTATAATCATTGCCTATACTTTAACTGAACGCTTAACAAAACGTATACAGTAATACCTCGGTTTACGAGTGACTTTGTATACGAGAAAATCGGTGTACGAGCATTTTATCAGAGTGCGAGAAATTTTCCCTTGCCCATGCGCATTTTTTTGTGGAAAAGTCCTAACGCTCAGCATCTTCACACATTTTTACTGGAAATATCTTAACGACAGCCTCTCACAAAGCCTATCACCCCTTCACTCGTTCATTCTCTCAGCGTCACTCGGTTCTGTTGCATCATTCACCACAGTGATCCTTTTATAAGTGATTTACAGCGGTTTTACCTCGTGTTGTTAACATGAATTGTGATCGCTATTGTTTACGTAGTGAAATATATACGTATAATACAGCATATAGACAACTGCCCTCAAGATGAGTAAGAAAGACGGTACAAAATTCAGTCTAAGCAGTAAAACCCTCCTCTCGTCTCCATCACGTCTGCAGCGACGCAACTCAAAGCTAAAGTGTGCGTTACAGTAAATTGTCAAGTATCAATTAGCTGTAATTAATAGGGTAAAACCCAAAAAATATTTAAAAAGGCCATTTATGGTCGTGTGGAACGAATCAAGTGATTTTTATTGCATTATTATGGGGGAAATTGAGTTTTGAGCATTTTGAGTTACGAGCCGCTCTTGGAACGAATTAAACTCGTAAACCACGGTATTACTGTATTATTTTATATATACAAAAACTGTTGAATTGAACTCTTACCTGGAGCAAAGCATGTGGGGCAATTTCTATTACCACAGCATTATCTGGCACGTGGTTGAGTCCCTCCTGGAAGAGCACAGGGCTGACCAAGTTATTGACGTGGTACTCTGCAGAAGAGTAGAGTGCCAACGGGCTCTCCCAATCAGGCTGTGGGATGGACGTGCTGATCCAGCGTGCCGAGCGAGGCCTTGGTTTCTTTATTACCTACAAAACACACACAGGTGGTCAGTGTTTATCTGTGCTGAGATTGAGATGGCCACCAGAGGGCACTGGGACTCTACAATGCTTCTCCAACTCACCTTCTGCAGTGCAGACAGGAGGGCTGGAGCAATAGAGGCCATGTAATATGAGTGGAAAGCCACACCAGCACTGCGCACTTCTTTGGCAAACACACCGCTCTCTTTCAGCTGGGCAACAAACTTGCTGACAGAGTCCTGCATAACCAAACACTTGCTATCAGGTACTAGTATGCATATTGTCACAGATATATAGATAGATAAGATAGAGAGTCAAACAAACAGAGATATAGATAGATCGATAGAGAGACATAGATAGATAAATAGAAGTAATGTCTACTGAAAATGACAATTTTTACTATATTCTTCAGCAAATATATAATATAATATATAGACACTTGAGTTGAAACAACCCAAGTTCATCTCACATTTTAAATGAGCATTTTTTTAAATCAGGCTCCTATTTTAAGGTTCGGTAATTTCACTTTAAATGGCAAATGAAACGGTTATTAGTCAGTTATTGAAATGCCTTACTTTAAAAAAAAATGCCAATGATAGGAATAAAATGCAAAAAAAAAAAGTGGACTAATACACATACATGTATATAATATTTAAAAACAAAAAAAGTTTTTTTATTTTATTTGTTTCCTTGAGTGCATGTACCTGAGGGCCTGAAATGGTGACAGTGTCCTCGGCATTGTGACAAGCAGGAACGACACCCTGTGGACATTGAGCTTTGCATTCTTCCCACGTTAGCCCTAAAGGGGGGAGATAATGGGAGGGTTGGTAAAAGGATGCATTGGTAAGCTTGCTAAAAAAAACTAGCTGAACAAAAGACTAGGCAAATCCCCCATGGAGGGGACCTTTGGGCTTTGCATCTGAATAATGAAGCAAAGACTGGAGGAATCTGCTGCCACACTAACCCACTGCAGCCATGCCCCCCGGGGGCAGGTTGGCCTCTTTAATACAGCGTCCTCTCCAGTAAGCGGCTAGAACAGCCTCACTCTGGCTCAGGGAGCCGTCTGCGTAACCGCAAGCTAGCTCTCCCACAGAATGGCCCACAATCCCATCAGGCTGTAGACCCATCTTGTGCAACATGTCAATCTGGGCAACCTGGGAAATTGACAGGAACGCATTCAGGTTTGAGAAAGATGGTCAGCCATAAAACTGTGAGACAACAACTAGCATGTGCGATGTTAAAAAACAAAACAAAACCAAACATAAAACAAAACAAAACCCATTGACTTTGGGTTTCGTTACCAAGTTACGTGTTTGAATATGCAACTGTGCCAGTTCCACAGGAAAAAGCAGTTTGCTTGAGCTATACAGGTTTTGACATGCAGGCTGAGAATATTATGACAGACGGTTTGGATGAACTCTTTCTTTCAGACAGAGACTGTTGAAATCATGACCGATTGTGCCACTGCACTGCAATCTTTGGCAGGCTGGTATCAGTTGCAAAGTTCACAGGGATCATTTGTGAAATTCTGCTGATGTCAATCCTGTTTTAGTCTGTACTGTACATAGTGTCTCTAGAGCTGGCGAAGACTGACCTGGATGGCTGCGAGAGCAACAAATGCATGGACGGTGTCTTCAAAAGTGCTCTCATCAGCATCCATGAGCAAGCGAGATACACACAGCCCAGTCTCCTTCAGAGCCACGTCTGAATGCTGGATTGACTCCCGGAATTCAGGCAGCTGCATCAGGCTACGGCCCATTCCGGCCCACTGTGTTCCCATTCCTGGCAGGATACGCAGATACAAAGAGAGAAATACAGCCAGTGTGATCATGTGTAGAGGCTTTCAACTATAGTGACGGACTCGCTCTGAATAGTAAGATTAAAAGTGTATTTATATATGGAAACTTTTTTTTTTGTGCAAAAAAGGCTGCATTTTTTTCAATCAAAAATGCAGTATATATACACACTATATAATACAAATTTAGTGAAACTATTACAATTTAAAACATTTATGAACATTTATTTTTGTGATGCAAAGCTGAAATTTCAGCATCATTACTCCAGTCTTCAGTGTCATATTAGAAGGAGCATATGTCGATTTGCTGCTCAAGAAACATTATTTTCATCAATGTTGAAAACAAATGTGCTGCTTAATATTTTTGTGGAAACTGCTCCACTCACACTCAAACTTTCTTGTTTTTATCTCATCATGACATCACAACTTTTTTTCCCCTCTCTTTTTGGATTGGAGAGAATGTTTCCTAAAAGTTACTGTATGGATTCCATAGATTTTACTGAAAATTCTCCCCTTTAAAATATTTACCATCATGAATATTTGACACCTCACCTGAGCAAATGTACCAGAGGGGTCTTGGTGTGGGCTGGACCTGTTGAACCTCCGTAAGCTCTCCCTGTGCTCCGATCAGAGCATAGCCCCTGTACGGCATGCTTGCTGTTGGAACTCCAGATACGTCATTCATAAGAGACAGGTAGCTTGGGTTTTCCTTATGCTGTTGGGCATTGTTGAGCAGGGAAGTGACCGCCTCCTCGGTGCGACCACATGCCTGCAAGAGTCTGGGGATTGAAGGTTGGGAAGCTTGAGCCAGTGATTTTGAGCCATGTGGACGCAGGATCACGTGGACGTTTGAGCCTCCAAACCCAAATGAGTTGATGCCCACGATGCCCCCACGGACGGGTATGGGCTCTGACACAACACGCACCCGGCCGTCGGTCAGAGCAGGAATGTCAGGGTTTGGATCATGGAAATGGATGTTGGGAGCCCAGACGCCATGTTCCAGAGACAAAACCACCTGTACAAAAGCAATTTGAGTGTTTCTTGATTTACTTCATATTTGGGATATGGGAGGTTTTTAAAGAAAAAGCTGACAGACATCTAATTAGAGAGTTTATCTACCTTGGCAAGGGCTGCCAATCCAGAAGCAGGCTCTGGGTGTCCCATGTTGGATTTGGTTGAGCCAATCAGAAGCGGATCCCTCTGTGACTGACAGAATACACTCACAATGCCATTGACTTCCTGAGGATCCCCAACCTGTGAAAACAATGTTATTTTTAATATCCACTTCAAAACAAGCTGAAATGACGATTGCTCAATGACTGTGTGTACACATAGAGGTGGAAGAAAATTTGTCACACTTCCAATAACTTCAAAGAGACTCTTAACATGCCATAATCCTTCTGCAGGGAGGAATGAGGACTGCGGATTTTTGTTCGACAAATGTCAGTGAAATAAGTTCCTTTTGTGCGTCAGTTACTGAAATTTTAGACTCATACAAATGTTTACGCATAAGAAATTTGCTGGGGGTAAAAAAAAAAAAGTATATAAATATGTGTGCATATATACGCATGTATATGTATATGTATATGTATATATATATATACACATATATATATATATATATATATATATACATACATACATACAATAACTAGAATGAATTATTAAAGTGGATTTTAAGGTTGAATTTCAAAATAATTTTTTTTTAATCATACAATTTTTTTTATATAACTTTTTTTTATGTGTCTGCATGTATTACACAAAAAATTATTATATTTCATTTTTTATATGATAAAATAAAATTATTTTGAAGACAAACATATAATGTATACGTTTAGTATAATAAAAGGCTATGAGAAATGATTAAAGCAAATAATAACAACAACAACAACTAGAACGTATTAAGGTGGATTTTAAAGTTGAATTTCAAAATTTCATTTTTATCACCTAAACGATTTAATATAATAACTGTAATACACACATTTTAAAAAAGATAAATTTTTATATGATAAAAATGAAATTATTTTGAAATTCAACCTTAAAATCCATTCTAGTTATTGTTATTATTATTTGCTTTAATCATTTCTCATAGCCTTTTACTATACTTTTTCCCCCATTTCATTCAGAATATCCATAGTTCATGTTGCTACTCGATACAGTTGTGAACATAATATCAATACACAGACCTCATGACCTACTAATTGCACATAATGTGCTGTAGATACATGATTGAGATCTACATATACATTTTATAAAACTTGTACTCACTCACTCACATACCTTTTCCAATAATCAAGCCACTCCCATTTTAATTTTTAGAGGAAATCTCCTCAAAATAAGAATGTGTTTCACATTTGACTCACTTTAGTACCGGTGCCGTGGGCCTCGACGTACTCCACCTGTTCAGGCAATATGTTGGCCTCCTCGTACAGAGAACGAACCAGGCGCTGCTGCATCTCACCTGATGGGAATGTCACACCTGGGGAAAGAAGACGCACCGCATTCAAGGGTCAGTCACAATGACATATGCCTTTCTGGCACGGACTCTTCTGTCCTCTATGTACTGTACACAACAGGAAATAGAGGGGTCCGATATCAGTTTCTACAAGACGCATGCCAGAGATTTCTAACACACTCAGCTCTCATGCTCAGCCAAGTGTCATGTTTAAAAACACTGGCGTGTAAAGTGTGGCAGAAGGCACTGGGGGAAAAGCCAACATCTATAACACTTATAGTGCCAGCACTGACAGTAATGCCAGGCTTCAAAGAGCCTAACCAGAGCAGGTAAACAAGTATTAACCCAGCTGATTTCACTCGTGCTCTGGGGATTTAAAGCAGATTTGACGTCTGTAGGAAGGAAGGATGGGTTTACCTTGCTCTTTGTAGCCATCTGTGTTATTGCCAGCGTTGAGAACTGTGGCGTAGATTCTCTTAGCCATGGACTTCTTGGTGACGAGTACTGCGACAGCAGCCTCTGAGCGACAATATCCATTTCCTGGAGGGGGAAATAAAATTAGAATTATAATCGTAAAGCCTCCATTTATTAACAGTCGTAATATAGTCACAAAGGGGCTACGTTCAGAAAAGCACACCATAATAACTATTTCTGAAATATATAGTAAGTCTACTTTGTGCAGTATGCAGATTTTACTACATGTCAAAATGCAATGCGCTGACATCTGATATAACAATATAAGCTCCTACTTTTAACATATCTTCCTAAATATTTTATAAGACTGCAAGAGTAGAGACCCATTTACACAAAACGAAGAGAATAACTAGACCGCATTTGCTACATAAAACATGTAATCAGATTACCGTATTTTCCTGCATATAACCGCAGGTTATACAAGATTTTACAAACCCTGCAGGGGGTGCGGGTTATATAAGGGTGCGGGCTATATCACAATTTTTTTTACATGTACTTTTTTTACAATGTAATAATATTTCAATATATTTGTGTATATATAGTTTTTTTTTTTTTGGCTGTATTTTCTTTCTGTTTTTCTTCCTTGCGAGGGTTGTTGTCTCTGGTGCTTGCACTATCACTCTGTCAATCATGCAAGACGACGTGATTGGCTGTGCTGCATGAGGGCGGGCTCTTCTCATTTCATCCGATGATCAACCCCTGTAGAATCGCTTCTTAAGGGACGTGCTGCAGCACAGCGGGAGAGACTGCTTTTCTTTTGATTCTCACTTGTGTTTGTTTTCTTATGTTTGAATTTCGCGCACAAGCACCGTGTACCGAGCCTGAACAGTTATGGATAATTGACGTCATGCGAGCAACATTCAAAATTCGAAATGTGATCTTACACAAAAAAGTTCATCAATCTATGGGTGCGGGTTATGCCAATTATTTTTTTACACAAAACCCCAAAGCCCGCTGGCTATATGAGGGTGCGGATCATCTGCGTCTGCGGGTTATATGCGGGAAATATGGTAGTTAATGTGATGAAAATTTTGCATATCACTGCTTTAAAGTTTAGTGTTGCATAATGCCTGCTGCTTCACATACTGTTCCTTCTCCTCCTTAGTATTCAATATGCAAAACCAAACACTTAGAAGGCTTAGAGTACCATTTAGTAAGTTATGCAACGATTGATAAACCAGATTCTTTTTACACCTTCCTGTAGATGTTAGTATCCATCTCATAATCTCACCTGAGGCATCAAACGACTTGCAGGTTCCTTCAGGACTGAGCATGCCCAGTTTCATGAACTGCACTGAGGTGTTGGGCTTGAGGAGCAGGTTAACGCCGCCCACAAGTGCTGCATCACACTGGCCATGGCGAATAGCATTGAAAGCATTTTCCAGAGCCAGCAGACTAGAGGAACACGCCGTGTCAATGGCCGTGCTGGGACCTGAATGTGCGTCGTACACCAAACACAATAGTTAATGGATGATCACATTAAAGATTCTGTCACAAAGTGATTCAAGGAATCCGTTTATACTGAACGCCTACTTTTAACACGACAGTACGAGTCTAGTTACACCAGTGAAAGACATGACTGTGTAATGAGTCACCTCACACGACACATCACACCATACAGAATGATGACACAGTCAGTCAAAACAAAGACTCTGGCAACCCAATCCACCCCTACAAGGTGCACTAGCATCGAGTCAGTAATCAAACTTGTGATGTTTCCATACCATTGAAGTCAAAGAAGTAAGACAAGCGGTTGGCAAACATGGCTCGCTGGCATCCTGTCATGCTGTATCCCAGCAGCTCCTCTGGGTCTTTACTGAACGCCTCTCCTGCCTCTGAGCCACTCACTCCAATGTAGACGCCAGTCTTGCTGCCACGCATGGACACTGGGTTTATGCCTAAAAGGAAGAAATTAACTTGTTTTTATATGCACAGCAAATGATCTGTAAAAACACTGGGTTTCTAAAACGTGTCATCACTTGTTTAGCACTAAGAAATAAGTTTAAATTTATTATATACTCTTACTAATATTTTCACACACCATTTTGTTTTTAATCAAATTCTTAATTTTATTCATAAGGACGGAATGATTTTAACATTATAATTTAATTATTTAAATAAATTATTTAATAGTATAAAAATATAGTGTGTGTATATATTCTATACATATATTTAAAAGAATTTAAAGTCACTTATTGCAAAGGATGCATTTGTTTGTTTTAAAAACAAAATAACAGTAAAAACAGTAATATAACCGTTTTATATTTTAACATACTTTAAAATAAAAAGTACTCCTGTGATGGAAAGATGAATCAGAGGCCATTACTTCAGTCTTTAGGGTCACATGACCCCTCATAAATAAAAAAATTAAAAAAAATTTAAAGTTATGCCCCGATTTAAAGCTCAAGAAACATTTCTAAATATTATCAATGCTAAAAATAGTTGTGCTGCTTAATATTTTTATGGAAACCGTGATACATAGAAAAATTGGTGACTAGCATGAACATCATTGATACGAAATTGAAATCTGTAACATAACATCTCTCATTTCATTGTGTCCTTATGAATAGAATTATGAATTTGTTAAAAACAAAACTTACTGACCACAAACTAGCTAAATCATAACATATAGGTAAACGTTTAACCAGGATCATAAAAACACTCAAATAATTAGTAAAAGTGTTAATGCAATATGTACTTTTACCTTTTATATGCAAGCTATACACTTTTTTTGCAACGCCACCGCAAAACATCTTATATTAATACCCATTATAAAAGAGCAGCTAATACTAACCTCCATCGACGATGGCCTCGTACGATATCTCTAGCAAAAGCCTCAGCTGTGGGTCCATGGTATGGGCCTGTTTGGGATGCACACCAAAGAAGGCTGCATCAAATCTGTCGATTTCTTTTAGTTTTCCATTTCTTCTGGGAAGGCCATACAGTCCTAGAATTTTAAAAATCGAAGAAGAAGAAGAAGAAAAAAAAAAAAAAGATTCAAAAGTGCTCTACTCGTCGCCTAAGCCTGCTTGTGCTTTAGCACATGAATGAGAGTATTAGCTTGGTGCCAACAGAGAGAAGAGAGACGGGCCTTTCATAACACGCAAAGCTAGAAGGACAAGGAAAAGCACAGAACAGCAGCCAGGTAGGCAAGGCGACCACCAGGATGGATTTCGGAAAAGCATTTACTATAAAAATCGTGTAAACCGTTTCTAAAAAAAGTCATTAAAATGATTTTATGTGAATATAATACCTGGTTTCCACCGCCTGTCGTCTTCTGTGACCATGTCCACGCCATTGAAAAGGTTCTGCCAAAATTCTTCCAAATTGTTAGACTCAGGAAGGCGACCCGAAATTCCAGCTATAACGATATCCTCCATTTCCGCCTAGATTTTCTTTGATTCTAATAAAAAAAAAAAAAAGGGTCAGTCAATGGAAAGAAAAATTGTTTGATTCAGTCAGTTTGATTTACATTCGCATGAACAAGATTGTGTCCATTTTAAAACCAGCGGTCTGTGTGTCGGGGTCACCAAGTTGGTGCAAACTTGGGTATAGGCGGGAGAGTGTGTTTGGGGGGGCGTGGCTTGAAAGGCTGGACACTTTTGTTCCCCGTTTCAGGGTCAGAGCACTCAAAGCGACAGCATGGATGGGATTCCTGTTCATTCAATGCAATCAAGAAGCGGTGACAAGTACAAAGTGTCCCTCTGTTCCACTTTCCTCAAAACACAAAGGAAGGTTAATTTTAATTTGGAGGACCGCAGAAGCGAGATTAAATATGCCAAGAGAGGAATCAACCCATCTAACTATACATACAGTATCCTGCGTAACAATGCCATCTGTTATATTTTACCAACTTTACAAAAATCAGTCTTTCCCAGTTTGTTTCCAATTCTAGTTCTTGTTGATTCATGAACAAAAAGACTTTTTACTTTTACGTGTGAATAATGACTCATTTCAGGCCATTTCTTACACAAAGTTATCATACAAATATAATGCAATTCATATGGTCTACTATTATAATTATTTTATGATTAAACTGTAGACGTGACAATAAAGCCCTTTAAAATATCCCGACAGAGTAAAATAAATAAATATATATCTATAAAAAGGTAATTAATAAAGCTATATTCTAAGAAAAAGAACACTTTACAATGACAAACAGAATTAGTAAATGTGGTCTGGTAAATCTTCGTGCTCCATGTTGCCATAGTGACAACCGGAAGGAGTCTTTTCTGGACTGGTGCTCACATGCAAAAGCTTCTCTGTAAACGTGCATGTGTGCGAGTTATTTAAAGTACTATTTAGCGCAATAGTACAATATACACATTAAAGAAACAAAAACCTGAACAAAGCTATAGATAAACCAGCAACACAAAACAGCTATATTGATTTTTGTGTGAATCAGACTACAAATACAGTAAAACGAGTACATTAATAATCCAATTATTTTTTACATTTAACCATACAACTTTAAGCTTGGCAGAAGGCAGATTGAGAAAATAAAAGGGATTTCTGAGGAGACAGTAATCTACCTGACCCAGATCCGAAGCAGCCGTTGCGTTAGTGATGAAGCTGACCGCTCGTTTAGTTACAGCTGATTAACAACCTCCCATGATGCAGTGCGTGATCAGCTGATGTATTACAGTCTTAAAGCACTTAAAGGGATAGTTCACCCAAAAATGTAACTTCTGTCAATAATTACTTTTGTTTACAAATGAAAATCTTTTTGATGAAATCTGAGAGTTTTGTCACTCCATTGACAGCTACGCAACTGACACTTTGATGCTTCAAAAAGTTAATAAAGATCATAAAACTAATCCTTATGAATCGAGCGGTTCAGTCCAAATTTTCTGAAGAGACTCGATGGCGTTATATGATGAACTGATTGAATTTAGGCTTTTATTCACACAAACATTTATTAACTAATACATCAGTTGTTAAACAGAAGCTCAAGCATGTTCGCTTGACGTGTGAGAACCAACGAGGTTTGTTCTCGTGTTATGCAGCAGCCAATGAGGTTCATTCTCGTGTGTATAGAAATATAATTTTTTATAAAAATTACATACAAACACTGATCAGTAAACTGAAACTGAAGCTCGACTGAACCTGCTTGATGCGTGAGAACAAACCTCATTGGTTCTCACACGTCAAGCGAACATGCTTGAGCTTCTGTTTAACAACTGATGTATGAGTTAATGAATGTTGGATAATGAATAAATGAATAAACAATAATGAATGAATGTTGGACTGAACCACTTGACTCATATGCATTAGTTTTATGATCTTTATGAACTTCGTTGCGTAGCTGTCAATGGGGTGACAGAAAGCTCTCAGATTTAATCAAAAAGATCTTAATTTGTGTTCAACAAAAGTCTTACGGGTCTGGAATGACAATCTTAATTTTGGGGTGAACTATCCCTTTAAAACATCAGCCACACACATGTGATTTACAAGTATAAAATATAAATAAATGTCATGAATTTGCTTAACCCACAAAAATGTTATAATGAATAATATATAATGACTAATAAAATATTTATATATAGTAGATATGTAATGAATTTTGAGAGACGGAGAAAAAAAGACAAACATGCGTCATTAGGACCCCAAAAATAAACACGCTGATCAAATGAACATGAGGGTTCAATAAAATAAAATAAAAAAAGGATGTCGAGGCTGCATGGAGACAGATTTCCTGCAATAAAAACTAGACACCGATAAATAGATAGTGTCCTATCACACAAAACTGTTCTAAAATTGAATTCAACATTGGCTAGACAGTGACCGCCTCATCTCAAGACATTACTGTGGGGTCTAACAGCTCTTGTATTTCTATATTTGTTAATATAGAAAGATTCAATCCATAATGCCGTCTATTTTAGGCAAAGATGAATCGAGGTTTAATCACGAAGAAATACCGCGAGACGCTTTGATCCCAAGCTTCCTCCACCTAAACGCTTCGTCACTTTAAGTCAAGAATGTGCCGGTTACAAACATTTACAGGCGTGTAAAATTCGGTTGAAATTCGTAAAGGGAAGTTCGATTCATTTACACGAACCGATTCTTTCGAACAGGTTGTTTTAATGAACTGGTCGAAAAAGCGAATCCTTTACGTCATGACGCAATTACGTCCTGACGCGGTCCCAACATTCCATATTACACGCAGTGCGTTAAAAACGATTTCATTTACAGATCTTGGGTTAACAAAATAACCTTTTGTACGTTTTAATAAAATTGTATAAGTTTAAAACAAATTTCGAGTTTTCTTTGTAAAAAAAATCCTGCTTCTCGGTTATCAATGATTCGGTGATTCAGCCGTTTCGTGATTCACTGAATTGATCCGACTCAATTCAAACGAATCGTTTGGTTTCTTTTGAGATTTTCTTATTTTCCTCAATCTTAAATTTGCCTATCTGAAACACTGCGCATCTGGTTGAACTGACACGATGAGAAACACATGCTCGTTTACCTGGATGCGTGTTACAAGCTGTTTCCAACAGATCCTTTGGGACAGAGTCGACTGCTATACTCCTCCTAATTGTTGTTGGCTCCCGGTATAGAATAGAGAGTTTCGTGGTTTCCCCCCTCTGGCCAAGCCCTAAAAATTACTCTCGCCCTTCTGAGTCCCTGTGTCTGTTTCATTTAAATGTCTGACATCCTCGATGGCCACGCCACATGGGCTGACAGTTTGGCTGTGAGGTGCAGTCCAATGAGAGAGGAGGCTGGGCTGGAGACGCAGCCACTGATGGGCTGATTTCACTGAAAAAAGCGTCTGAAAAGCCTGGGTTACTCGAGTTCATTCCGGCGTGATCACATGCACAGGAGCACAAATTTCTGCTTTACGAGTTTGATCGGGCAGGTTCAAGTTCAAGGCGACACAGGGGTCGTGTTGTGTCGTGTGTCTGCGATTTGCAAACAATCTAAAATCGAGTAATTTTATCATGCAACACTGGACTGGTTTTGAAACAGCGTGGATGTTGGTCTGTCCTAATTTATTACTAAGTGTGGATTACTTATTTAAACATTAGCAATAGCAATGAGCATTAAAACTATTGGATATGATTATAGAAGGAGGTATGGTGCTTTAATATTAACAATGGCATTGAATAACTAAAACTATTGGGTACGACTATAGGAGGTATGGTGCTTTAATATTCGTGATTTGGGAATCATCAACATCATCTGAGTTATAGAGCATGAGAGCATTCAAAAGGCAGATTTTATTATTATTTTTAAACTCGTTTCTTACAAGTCGTTTTCAAGCTATTTTTGTTTCAGTAATAAGTCATGAATTTAAGTTTTCTAATGTTTCTTAAATTGGTGAATTCTTCATCAATAGTTTTCTCATTGTGTCTGTTTTGTTTTTACACACTGACGTTGATTTTCTGGGTAAAGCGTTTTCGAAATGAATAATATTAAACAGATTAATATTAATTTGGTCAAGAGAAACAAGAGATCATAAAAGTGATCATAAAAATCATTTGAGAGATCATAAAAAATGCCAATCTTTTTTATATTTATTTTTCTAAAGAATTTCAACCCTTTTACAATGTCTGAACATATTACAGAGTATTCATATTTATATTTAAAGTTCATATTTAAAGAGTATTCAAGTCTTTTATATATTTATTTAGGGTTCATATTGCTGCAACATCAGCTTAAATAGAGCAGTCGAATATTCAAATATGCTCACTATAAATGTGTGGGGGAAATACAGCGTACATTGTTTATGTTAATATTTTTCTAGCACGCATTGGATAAATCTAACTGTTGGTGGCAGTGTGTCTCGTGGTGGCGCTGTTGAGCTTTTGAGTCACGTGAGAGACACAGTGACGGTTTCCAGTCAAAATAAATTCACCAATCAGTGAGCGGAGGTGTGTATAATCAGCCAATCAGAATGAATGCAAGGGTGTTGCTAGGAGATAGGGTGATGTCAGGACAATGCCATGGGAGGAGTGGAATCCTACACCTGCTGCGGCTGTGACGTCAGTGTGAGCGGCTGGACACGGACTACTGAAAGATTTAATAAAAAAAGACATTACACAGAATGAGAAGTGTCATTGTATTCTTCAAATGATAAAAATACTGCTAAAAAGTCATTTTGAGTCCTGTCTGATTACAGAATTTTCTATGTATTCTGTAAAAAGAATACAGAGAGAATATAAACCTGTATCTCTCACAGAGGCGAGTGTTCATGTTACGTTGTTAAATATATTTAAATGTTTGTTTCTAAATTAAAACTACATTATTGGTACACCAGACAAGGTTCTTACATATGTAGATTTTTCAGAACATAAATGGTTTATTTAGCATCATATTTGGTAAAAATAAATGTAAATCTTTTCATTGGTTTTCTTAAATTAATAGCATGCCTACGTGATTAGAAGTTAACTAAAATGTGCATAACCTGCACATATTCACCTCTGACACATCAGTTTGATACTGTAAATATGGTTTGATGTTGCAAGATTAGAAGACACAATTAATTCCTTCAGTCATGTTTGATCATCACAAAATCACTAAAATATTGTCATAAAAACCGTTTTTATGATAAAGTTTTCAGGAATTCTTAATTTTATATTTAGAAAACTGAATAGGGGCAATAAGTCTGGAAATGCAAACATTTTTCCATACTCGGTTTTCTTTTATCCATACTTATGACATGGAAATTATTCAAATTCCATACTTTGCCAAACAGTAGGAAAAACGCTGACCAGACCACATATTTTGGGTTTGGATTTTTTCTTCTTGTCCTTATTGGTTTTTCTGCTCATTATAAAATACTAACACTTTACATTGGTTAAATTGTGCAATAATTTATTAGAACACTTACAAATGGTACAAAAAAAATATAATGCATGATGCAAAGTAAAAAAGAAAAGAAATGAAGCATGAAGTCCTTCAAACAGGGTCACACAAAACGATCATGCCTATTTTCAGTCTTTGTTGTTGTAATTTCGAATCTTGCCCTGATTTCCAGCAGGACGTGTCTTTTTAGCAGGTACAAATGCTGTACGACTTTGTTTCTTCTTTTCCTGGAGTGATGCTTTGGTTCCCTCCACACTAACCAGAGGAGGAGGAGGCTGATTAACATCTCGATGTCCTTTATTTGCCGTAGCCCCTTTACCTGAGAGAACAATAAGATAAGATTTGAAATCTTTAACTGGTTCTACTCAACTAGTAGAACATTGGTGTTTACAACACCAAGGTCATGGGTTCGATTCCCAGGGAAAGCAAGAACTGATTAGAATGTCAATGTTTCTTGAATTCAATGCAAGCGTCTGTCAAATGCATAAATGTAAATGTAAATAGTGGCTGAAACTCAGTACCAGTAAACAAAAAGTTACTGGTTTCATCCCTGTAGCCATGAAGCATCACTGTTGTGACCTTGAGTAAAAAACTTGAGCGAAGAGTGCTTAAAGAAAAAGACATTCTTTAAATGGGCTCGAAGTTGTGAATTTAACATGTGCGTAAAATTGGAATAATCGCATGAAACATTCTCAAATAAATGCCATCCCATGCAAAGTCGTCACTTTCTAGGATTTTTATTATTATTAGAGTAAATATATATATTTTTATTAAAGTATCAATAATAAAAATGTAATTTGTTGAAATCAGGGAACCCACTGTGGCAATTAATTATTAGTAGTTTTCGTAAAAGTCATTTTTATTTATTTTTAAGCATAAAGTAAAAAAAAACGTGAAAGATTGTAAAAAAACAAAAACAAAAAACAAATGTCATGAAAAGCCTAAAGTTCTTACAATATTTGACCTTTTCAAGAACATTTTACTTGATTAAACCACCTCAAATGTTTAGAGCAAGTAAATCAAGATTGTTGTAGGACGTGTTACGTTTTTTTCCAAAACCATGTGACACCAAGACGAATACGAAGATACATTTGTTTATTGTATGTGGTTTAATTCGATTTTTCCTTATCATTTCAACTATCTTAATTTGTCATTGACCCAAAAAGATGTTAGCATCTCTATATATCTGTATGTTTCTAACAGGGCAAAATTAAAGCTCTTCAGTTGTACATGTGATCGATGCTGAAATGCTCTCTAAGTAAATATCATTTGATATTTGGACTAAATGACAGACTATGAAGCAACGCTGATACTGAACCTCTTGCATGAGCTCATGGCTATAACAAAGTACATTAGTCTGAATCCTAGACACACAGACAGATTGTCAATGCATCAGCCTCAAGGACAAGGTTTTCAAATGATGCAAATGTACAAGGTACATAGAGGTGAAAATCATGAAATCATGACTTTGTATTAAATTTATTGAAGACATTTTGCCATTCTAAATGATTTCCTCAGCTATCTGATCAAACTGATACACCATCATGATATGCTGCCGACCTTTAAAGAGCCACAATTTAAACAAAATTACTGCAAGACAAAATATAATGTCTAAAGATAACTATTAAATATATTAGATTTAGATAACTGGTCTGTATGGAACACTGTCACGATAAGGCATTATTTCACGCCAATAAATGAATTTGGCAACTTTCCTTTGACCTTGATTCCTATCACGCAGCTCTGTCATGATCCCCCAAAATCACAAAGCAATTCTGATCATTTGCCTTGACAAATCAAGTGATGTAATTTCATCACATTTCATTACAAAGAAACTTGTGCAGTTATCCATTCACTCATTCAACATGGCTAAACAGTTAATAAGTGCTGTTAGTTACGACAGGAGAACTACAAAGGAAGTTGAATAATCATGTTTTAGCTTACGGACTACAACTTAAACATTATCAAAATAGCAGGCATCATACAACAGATGTATGTTTGAATATAAATGGTGGCTCATTTAAAACTTTTCTGCTCACCTTTGTCCTCACTGTCACTTGGAGAAAACACAGAGGAACTCAAACCTCGATCCAACATCTGCCACACTTCCTTTAGGGAATCATCTGTGCCCATTGATGACAGCAGAATACGGGATGACCCGGGCCGTTGTACCGGAGCTTCAGATTGGTTCCGCTGTGGCGGAGTGTTTTCTTTACTACCCACAGACTAAAGGAAGGAACAGAGAAAATGAATTATAACATTGAAACAACTACATTAGAATCACGCTGATTACACTAAACAAAATGACAGACATTAAACATTATTAAAAGACATTAATAATTACATTAAATTAGGTTTAGTTTAATAATCATCAAGTCTGTATTTGTTTGATAAAAAAGCTGTAAAAATACTATTAATTTAAAGTAACTGTTTTCTAATTTAATATATTTTAAAATCATATTTATTCCCATAAAGCTGAAATTTCAGCATCCATTTCTCTAGTCTTCAGTGTAACATGATCCTCAAGAAATCATTCTAATATTCTGATTTGGTGTTCAAGAAGCACTTCTTATTATAACATTGAAAAACAGTTTGGCTGCTTAATATTTTAGAGGAAACCATGATACATTTATATCACAATTCTTTGATGAATAGAATCTATTTGTAATAAAAAACATTATAAATCTCACTTTTGACCAATTTCATGCATCCTCGCTGATTAAAATGAACAAAAAAAAAAAAAAAAAAAACACAAACTTTTGAGCGCTTGTAAAATATAATTATGGGGTGGTGAAGTCATGGTACCTGGACTGGCGGCTCCCATGGGTTGGCGGTTCGGTGTTTATCTGAACTCTCACTCTCAGAGAATTGAGGACGGACTTTAATCGTCGTTTTCTTACTCTGATCTCTCTGTGCATATTGTAGCTCCTAAAGTAAGATTCAAAACAACTATATTTAAATTTCATTGTTGTGTGATGATAATCAACCATGTATCTTCATGCATCTGACACTGGAGTGATCGCTGACCTTTGCCACGCTCCAGTGGCCTTGACTTAGAGTAACGTTGCATAAAAGCTGTGTCTAAATCTTCAGCTCAGTACATTTGCACAGGCCAAACTGATTAATATGATGAAATATATTCTCTTTATCAATACAGTTAACATGCTTTGATTAAAGTCCCTCTCCTGCCTAAGTCACCTGAGTGGTTAGCTGGTACTGTAGCTGTTCCAGGGTAGATAAGCGGCTCTTTGGCTGCATCCCATGTTCAGGTTGAGAGGGGTCTTTTTCCAAGCTGTGCTCTGGATCAATTGGTTTTAGAATGATCTTTGAGTGTCGTGGAACTGAGAAAAAAAGAAAACAATTTCTATAACTACATGAGAAGGCCTTAAAGGGCAAATTTGGGTTTAAAA